>JAODUD010011134.1:0-22789 GCA_026784285.1 Stomatorhinus walkeri
TCATTCTACAGATAAAACCAAATTCCAGTGAAGTCTTGTGTGATTAGGCTGTTTTTTTTTTTTTTTTTTGGGGGGGGGGGTCATGGGCACTGTTTGTGCATAGGGCCCAGACTTTGGTGCTACACCCCTGTCAGGGACACTTCTGAAAACCACTGTCTGTGAACACAGTTCATCGCTGCATCCACAAGTGCAGGATGAAACTCTACCATGCAAAGAAGAAAGCAGATCTAAACATGATCCAGAAACACCACTGACTTCTCTGGGCCCGGCTGAGGCAAAATGGACCATCCAGCTTGTAATCAGAGGACAGTTCAAAAGCCAGCATCTGTAATGCTTTTGGGGTGCATTAGTGCCCATGGCTTGGGTAGCCTGTACATCTGGGAAGGCACCATTAATGCCAAACGATATATACAAGTTTTGGAGCAACATTTGCTGCCATCCAGGCAACGTCTTTTTCAGAGAATGCCTTGTATATTTTAGCAAGACACTGCCAAACCGCATTCTGCCCACATTTCAACGGCATGACTCTGCAGTAGAACAGTGTCAATGCTAAACTAGCCTGCCTGCAGTCCAGAACTGTCACCCTTCGAAAACATTTGGCACATCATGAAACAATATGACAAAAGCAACCCCACACTGCTGAGCAGTTTCAGTTTTTTATCAGGCAAGAATGGGACAACATTTCACTTTCAAAACTCTAGTAACTGGTTTCCTCGATTCCCAGACATTTATAGAGCGCTCTTAAAAGCAACACAGTGGTAAACATTTCTCATTTTCAACATTTTGATGCGTTGCATTTGTTCTATTTTCAATTAACTGAACTCTTTCGGAAACAGGCTTGTACATACCGAAATTATCGGCACCCCTGGAATTTTTCTAGAAAATTGTTACAATTACAGATGTTTTGGTATACACGTTTATTTCCTTTATGTGAATTGAAACAATAAAAAAACAGAAAAAAAGCCAAATTTGTCATAATTTCACACAGAACTCAAAAACTGGGTCAGACAAAATGATTGGCACCCTCAACTTTATATTTGGTTGCATGCCCTTTGGAGAAAATACCTGAAATCAATCGCTTCCTATAACCATCAACAAGATTCTTACAACTGGAATTTTTGGCCACTCTTCTTTTGAAAACTGCTCAAGGTCTCTCAGATTTGAAGGGTGCCTTCTCCCAACAGCGATTTTGAGATCACTCCGTAAGTGTTCAATCGGATTTAGATCCAGACTCGTTGTTGGCCACGTCAGAACTCTCCAGCCCTTTGTCTTTAACCATTTCTGGGTCCTTTAGAGGTATGTTTGGGGTCATTGTCCTGCTGGAACACCCATGACCTCTGACACAGACCCAGCTTTCTGACACTGGGCTCTACATCACACCCCAAAATCTTTTTGTAGTCTCAGATTTCATGATGTCTTGCACACAGTCAAGGCATCCAGTGCCAGAGGCAGCAAAACATCCCCAAAACATCTTAGAACCTCCACCATGTTTGACTGTAGGTACTGTGATCTTTTCTTCATGGGCCTCATTCCGTTTTCTGTAAACAGTAGAATGGTGAACTTTACCAAAAAGCTCTACCTTGGTCTTATCTGTCCACAAGACATTCTCCCAGAAGGATTTTGGCTTCCTCAAGTACATTTTAGCAAACTCCAGTCTGGCTTTTTTATGTTTCTGTGTCGGCAGTGGCGTCCTCCTGGGTCTCCTGCCATAGCGTTTCATTTCGTTCAGATGTTGAAGCATAGTTTGAGCTGACACTGTTGCACCCTGAGTCCGCAAAAAAGCTTGAATTTGTTTAGAAGTTGATTGGGGCTGTTCACCCACCATTCGGACTATCCTTCGCTGCAGTCTTTTATCAATTTTTCTCTTCCGTCCACATCCAGGGAGGTTAGCTACAGTGCCATGTGTTGTGAACTTCTTGATTATGTCGTGCATAGTGGACAAAGGAACATGACGATCTCTGGAGATGGACTTGTAGCCTTGAGATTGTTGCTATTTTTCCACTATTTTTGTTCTCAAGTCCGCAGACAATTCTCTGGTCTTCTTTCAGTTTTCATGCTTACTGTGGCACACAGACACACAACAGAAAGGTTGAGTCTCCATTTTAACCATTTTTCGATTGTTATATTTCCAGCACCTGTTTCTTGCCACAGGTGAGTTCAAACGAGCATCATATGCTGGAAATAAAACGATTTACCCACAATTCTGAAAAGGCGGCAACAATTTTGTCCGGCCAATTTTTGGAGTTGTGTGTGAGATGATGTCAAATTTGGCTTTGCTTGTTTTTTTCTGTTGATCCAATGTAGATAAAGGAAATAAAGGTGTTTAGCAAAACATTTCTAATTGCAACAATCTGCTGGGAGAAATGGTGCATTTTCTTCAAAAATTCCAGGGGTGTCGATAAATTCGGCCATGACCGTAGTTCCCGAGCTCTTGTAGAATACAGTTTTCAGTTCTTTTAACTAAACATCAATCCTTCCATTTTCTGAAATGGCATATCCTAATCAGGACTGTCGCACATACCTGTACACACCTATGGACAATTTGGCAAGTTGAACCTGTCTAGCATGTTTTTGGACTGTGGGGGGGGGAACCGGAGTGCCCGGAGGAAACCCCACGACGACACAGGGAGAACATGCAAACTCCACACACATGGAACCCTTGTGGAGACTTGACCCCAGGACCCAGAACTGTAAGGCAACAATATTAATCACTGCACCATGTGACCCCCTGAGACAAACACCCATTTTCTTAATGAGTGTTACTTTCTGTATTTCTGCTCTATCATGTAGCCCATATCTGATCAGTGCCTTTCTCATCATAAACACCAACCTCAGCCTGAGTGAGATGTCTGCAGATCTCTGTTAAGTATCTTTGTGAAATCTTGGACAATATTATACCATAGTATGAAATATGACTGGCTGGCCATTCCTGGGCAGATGTACTATCTGGAAATGATGGCACTAACTCTTGTGGAAATGCCTTCATAACCCGTAAGCAACACCCCCCATAGGGTGAAATTGCAAAGAAGATGCAGAAACATACCTACTGGCAGTCTCAGTCATAGGAAAAGCACCAGAATCAATTAAAAATCCAGTAACAGCTCTGACAGGTTAGCGGAAAATGAATGCAATTCTGGTATAACGCCATCCAAAAACACACCCATATTGCACAATCCAAACTTGTTAACAAGACACCACCTGTATGCTTAGAAGGGAGAAAAGGGAGATTATACATTCACTACGTACTTTATTAGGAACACTATACTAATACTGGGTGTGGTAATCGGGGCATGGATTCCAAAAGATGCTGGTAGCATTCCTTTGGGATTTTGCTCCATGCTGACATGATTGCATCACTTTCTGCAGATCTGGCAGCTGCACATTCATGCTGCTAATCTCATGTTCTGTTGGGTTCAGATGTGGTGACTGGCAAGGCCACCGTGGAACACTGAAGTCATTGTCATAAAACCATAAAACCTTATTTAAAAAAAACAGTTTGAGATGACCTTTGTTTTGTGACGTGGTGGAAGTATTCCTGAGAGGATGGGACCATTGTGGCCATCGAGGGATGCACATGGTTAACAGCGATACTCACAATGGCTGGGACAGTCCAGCTTTGATCGACTGATATCAACAGGCCCACAATGTGCCACGGTAACATCCTCCACACTATTCCACCACCATCAGCCTGAGTTACTGACACAAGGCAGATTGAATCCATGGATCCACGCGGGTGACGGCAAACCGTGACTCTACCACCCATGTCCCTCAGCAGAAATTGAGATTCATCAGATCAGGCTACATTTTTCCGGTCTTCACCTGTCCGATGCTGGTGAGCCTGTGCCTACTCAGCTTTCTGTGTTTGGCTGAAAGGAGTGGAACCTGACAGTCTTCTGCTGTTCTAGATCATCTGCCTTCAAGGTTTGACGAGTTGCGCATCCACAGATGGGTTTTGTTCATCACAGTTGTACAGGCAGGTCATCTGAATTACCGTAGCCTTTCTGTCAGCTTGAACGATCTGGCTGTTCTCAGACCTCTCTCAGCAACAAGGTGCTTATGTCCGCAGAACTGCAGTTCGTTGGATGCTGTTTGTTTTTCGCACCATTCTGAGTAAACTCAAACACAAATACTCAAATCAGCCCATCTAGAACCAAAGGTCATGCCATGGTCAGAATCACTGCGATCCCATTTAATTTCCATTTTGCAGTTTGATGTGAACATTAACTGCAGCTCCTGACCTGTGTTTGCATGATGTTATGCATTACGCTATTGCCACATGATTAGTCGATCATAGCATGAATAAGCTGGTGTTCCTAATAAAGTATATACTTCCAGCATCCAGTCTGCCATATGTGCAAGAGCAACATGTACAATATCTTTAACTTAAGAGTGTGATAATTAGTCAATGCAGCTAATGATAAACTGAAAAAATAGCTAGCAGCTCAAAGAAAATACTTTCTAGATTTCACACTCTAACAATTACAGATTCTTGAGATTAGCACCATCACTGACTGCTGGATCAAGATCGGCAGAACTTCTAGAATAACTAACTAACAACCAACATAAGAACAATGATTGAAAAACAGCAAGAACAGGATTTCATTCAGACAATTACGTACTGCACTCAACACCCTGAAAACTGCTTCCACGTCCTCCAGTCCAGCAGCTTTGGCACAGTGAAAACACCAAACTATGATATTTTTTTAAATGTTTGATCCCAGAACATCTTCGCACAATACAACACTTGATGCTACCGACATAATACAAATTACAAGAAAACAATCAATCTATTTAAATTACAATATTGGACAATTTCTTGAATCCCACTGTTGTAATTTATGACATACACACAAGCGTATATCACTCCCTATTCACACACAGTGAAATGTAAATGTGTTATTAAATTTGCTAAATTGTCTTTTAAGTACTTCAATCATTTCGTGCACATCTTTAATTTAAAAAAGGTGAAGCAATGAAGAAAGCACTAAACTATTTTTAAACTGCACCCTGAACTAACCCTGTTATCCAAAGTCACAGGATGTTAAGTCTATAATCATAATAGAAATCTTTTATTTATATAGTGCTTTCCTGATATTCAAGGATGCTTTACAAAATCAGAACAAAATGAAAATGGTCACATAACAGCATACAAGTATGTACATGAGCAAACATACATGCAGGAGTGTACAGAGGGTAAAGAATAACAAGACAAAACAAAAGTTACACATATGGGAGGGCATGAGCATGGTTTAAATAGGCCAAGTGTCCCAGCCACTGTGAAGAAGTGAGTTCCAAACTACAGGAGCAGCACACTGGGAATGAAAGATAAGTCTGTGGATATGAACAGAATCTAAACCAGAGTTTGCGAGAATAGGAGTTATTTAAATCCAATGGAACAATGTCAGGGGCAGGCGATCTGGTTAACTGGGTGAGGAACTGGGGGTGAAATATGAAAGAAACAAGTTTTAGAGGTGTGCTGTAGGCAGGGGCTAACTGACATGATGGGTAAAGAGATGGGGGGTAGGGGGACACTGGTAGCTCAGTGTTAATAAAAAAATATGAAAAGAAATTGCATAAGTTGATCAGAGGCAGCATTTTCAAGGGACAGGAGTCTGCAGTTAACATTAATACAGAAGGACAGTGGAATGAGAAGGCAATACTCAAAGCTAGCCCTTTATTAGAATATTTGGCCCTTAATAATCATGACAAATAATGAGCCCCCTGCTTTGGCACTGCGGAAATAACATTTCCACAATCTATTACAAAGAAACCCCATACAGAACATTAAAAACATTTTAAAAGTCAATCTAAATAGGTTCATTGCTTTTTGATAGCAGTTCCTTGAACAAAATGAGAAACCATGTTTTTCCTCAGAGAACATGAATTTAAAAAGTGCATTTTACAAAAGGCACTGCAGCAAAGGTCATATGGTGACTGGACAGATGGTGACAGTGTTGAAGGGCAGGTTATCTGTCCAAATAGTACTGGACTTTGACATTGCCATGCGTAAATCATATTGCACTAATTCAGAAACATAATATTATTACTTCTGCTAATATGGCACCTCAAACCAGTCTTTCAATGTATTAGCGGAGTCTGTGTGCTGCTGATCATCCATCCACACGTTTTCTGTACCCGCTTGTCATGTTCAGAGTTGCGGGGGGTCTAAAACCTATCCTGGAGGCTATGGGTGCAAGGTATGTAAGAATCCGGGATGGGGCGCAAACCCATCGCAGGGCACACTAACACACACCAGTCACTCACACATGCCACCTATGGGCAATCTGGTAACTCCAATAAATTTCCGCATTTTTTGGAGGGGGGAAACCAGAGTACCCAGAGGAAACCAATAAGGACATGTGGAGAACATGCAAACGCCACACACATGGAACCAAGGTGGAGACTCGAACCCTGGTCCGAGAGGTGTGAGGGAACAGTGTTGAGCACTGCATCTCCATTTCGCCCTGCTGCTGACGACGTTCTGTGTTTACCTGCATATGTGCTGAATCTCTGCCTTGAAGGGCTTGAGGCACATGGGAGGTGTAATGTAAACAATGACTATTGGAGATATGAACTGCATTGCACTTTGTGGCCCAAAAAAATCACACAGACTTTGATTTAAGTAAACAAAAACCCTTTGGTGCCACACACAGAATTACCCTGCTTGAAAGGTGTGGGGAACAGCTGTGGTCCCTAACTAAGGCCGTGGCCTGGTCTTTGCCTGGTATGGAGTCCAAACTGAGGATTCTGAGTGAGTGACTGAGGCTGCTCATGCAGGTGTACCTACCTGTATATATGTACATCAATTATCTGCTTGATCCCCATAGATGGGTCTGCACACCACATACTAACAGTCATGTCCATATTGAAACCTACACATAATGCATATTATGGATGCAGTTAGATAGTTCTTGACATATAGTTGCGGCAGGAGCAGTCACATTCCAGTATTGCAATACAGCAAGATGTACAAAAATGTGTGTGCAACACGTTTCAAAGTTGTACTTCTGATCGCAAGATCCACAGCAGAAGACTGTTAGATCTTTTGTGAAGCACCTGTTTTCTTTCCCCACCCTCTGCTTTGTCATCCAAGGTCACGATCCCATCTGTTTAAAATACAGAATAAGAGTCAACAGAAGACAGTCATACTCCGCAAATACATGCATACACATACACAAATAACTTCATGCTAGATGTTTTCAGATAGGAGAAATAAACCCTGAGAATCAGGAGATTTGAGAGCCAGAGATTTTACTATATCCTGCATTATACTGCAGTTGTTTTGACCCCAGAACCCTTAAGGGGCCCCTGTGTTCCCCTTCACAGAGCATCTAACTTTTCATTACTGCAGAGTACCTCAAAGCGACTGTAGACCTTCTTCTCTTTGCGCATGCTCTCAATCCTCTTCAAAAGGACCTCTCTGTCCTGAGGGTTAGCCCTGTTGTGCTGGACGTGACTTGTGCTCTGCCCAGCTGCCACGCTTTCTGGGGCCTTGTCTGCACCGTGCACGCTGTCACCTTCTTTGGCATCATCCGTAATGGGGGCAGCTTGCTTAGCCAGCTCCAACCTGCTTTGGCTGTTTGCGGAGATCCGTTCTAGTATGAGTTTGGTGTCATCCCGGAGGTTGCTGCTATACAGAATGTTTGTGGTGGCGGCCTGGTAATGGGATTGACTGTTTCTTGAGGATGTTAAAACATGTGCACTTTGATTGACATCCTCCACTTTGCTCTGAGCTGACCCAGGTACATCAACTCTGCTCTCCGGCTCCGCTTCACTGGCTAACTGCTCTGATTTTTCAGTGTCAGTGATTACAGTTGTTACATCCTCAGTTACAGGTTTAGCATCACCTTCTCTTCCCTTCACTTTCTGAACTTGACTGTGAAGGTGGTCATGGACCTCAAAATCCTGCTTACTATCTCCAGTGAGGTGGACGGTGTCGGGAGATGAGCCAGACCCCTGACTCTTGTCTAATGCCTTACTTGGCTCACAAAAGAAAATGTTGCTGGCGTTGTGATGGCATGACTTCTTTAGCTGAGTCTTCTGTGCATCAGTAGCATCTCGCAAAAGCTCCTCATTGCAAGACAAAGCTGAAGCACCAGATGTTGACATGAATGCTCTCAAAGTGTCCTGTTCACCTAAAACGCTAGGTTGCTGTTTGACTGCTGGCTCCTTCTTGACCACCTCAGCTATGCGGTTAAGCTCTTGCTGACTTGCATTCTTTATGTCTTGCTCCAGATGATCAAGTGTCAAAGGTTCTGGGACCAGTGGAACCACAGCTTGACTCTGAGAGTCTTCAGAAATTGAAACAGTAGGTTTTGACCCAGTTACTGAGATCTCAGGCTTAATGCCTAAACTATCTGCTGAAGCTTCAGTAGGGTCTGTAGTATTTAAAGAAGGTTTAGCGACTGACTCGGATGCGATTTTGGAGGCCTTTCGCTTAGCAGCTAATTCTTTAAAATACAGGAACCTAGTCTCTGGATCATTCATGTTCATAAACCCTTCTGTCATCTTAGCTGGTTCATCTTGCACAATCTTACGTTCATCCTTTGAACATTCATTTACAGAATCCATTAATTTTGTGTGTTCCTTAGAATGACTGGTAGTGCCAGACTCTACATGTGTTGTCAAGGAATTATAAGTTAGTGTCTGCGACTGATCTATATTTCTAACAGGAGGTTCTGGGTTTTTTGACTCAACCCTATTTTCTGTTTTTGAAACCTTTCTCTTAGCAGCTAAGTCTTTAAAATATTTGAACCTAGTCTCCGGATCATTCATATTTATGAATGAGGTTGTGCTTTCTGAAACTTTCTGGGAGCCTTCGGTCATCTTAGTTGGTTCCTCCAGCACAGTCTTATGTTGTTCCGTTGTATGTTCATTTGCAGAATCCATTGGTATTTTGTGTTCCTTTGAAACACTTGTGGTGCCAGACCCTACATGTGTTGTTGAGGAATTCTTAGTTGGTACGTGGGACAGATCTGTATTTCTGACAGGAGGTTCTGGATTTTTTGTTTCAGACTTATTTTCAGCTTTTGAAACCTTTCGCTTAGCAGCTAAATCTTTAAAATATTTGAACCTAGTCTCCGGATCATTCATATTTATGAATGAGGTTGTGCTTTCTGAAACTTTCTGGGAGCCTTCGGTCATCTTAGTTGGTTCCTCCAGCCCAGTCTTATGTTGTTCCGTTGTATGTTCATTTGTAGAATCCATTGGTATTTTGTGTTCCTTTGAAATACTTGTGGTGCCAGACCCTACATGTGTTGTTGAGGAATTCTTAGATAGTGTATTGGACAGATCTGTATTTCTGACAGGAGGTTCTGGGTTTTTCGCTTCACACTTATTTTCAGTTTTTGAAACCTTTCGCTTAGCAGCTAATTCTTTAAAATATTTGAATCTAGTCTCCGGATCATTCATATTTATGAATGATGTTAATCCATGTAAGGGTCTGGATGTCTCCCCTGCTGCTATCTCTGTTTTTTCTTGAGGTCCAACTTTGGCCTGATTGTCTTGTCCTGGAACCTTGGATATGTCCTTGTTTTCTGAAATATTAGAACAGTCTGGCATCTCCATTAATTTAAGTGAACTTTCAGATGAGGCTTTATAAAGGTTCATTTTCTCACCAGAAATATTAGTGCACTCATCCGCTTTATTTATTGAGGTTGAAGAAGCATTCTGTACAGTCCTCTGCTTGTGAATGCTCCAATCATAGGGCTCTCTTGGCATAAATCTCCTCTTCCCCAAAATCTCAGCAACCACAGTGGATGTTTTCAGTGGATCAGTTTCCTTTTCTTCAACAGGGTTTTCATTATGCTTCAGTTCTGTAGCAGATTTCATCTCTGTGGAAAAGTGCTGTTCCAACTGGGAAGAGCTGAAGATCAAAGAAGATCGTAGTCTGGAGCTTCTCAGGACAGAAAGATTGGCCCTGTTCCGAAAAGATTCATGCCTTATTATCTCTCCAGGTTTCCTGAGCTCCACCTCCTCAGCTTTGTCTCCCCCAGTGATGGATGCGGACCCTGAATCTGAATCTGACACCGCTTCTGCTGTCTCTGCTGTTTTTTGAGAGTCTGCCCCGAAGTAAGCCTGGTTTTCAGATCCTTTAAGCACTGGCTTACCGAAGCGTGGGAGCAGATACGGTCTTATTGTGGGAATCTGTGGACGGTCTCTGGCACTAAACTTGGAATGTTCAGCTTCCAGACCATACGATTCTTCCTCCGATTGATGTACTGGTTCGTCAAAGGCATCGGGACCAAGGGGTTCTGGCATACCCTCAACTGTAGCATCCTCTAAAGCACTGAGGTATGAGCTGATTCTCCACTTACGCAGCCCTTGTTTAACACTGGGGTCTCGTGGTTGGTGATCCTGATTGGATTTAACAAAGAGCTGCTTATGATCAGGTGGATGTGATTGAACAGGTGAGCTCTGGCAAGGATATGGCTGGCCAAGGCTAGGCCTCTTTGTGCTTGATTGGCCACAGTGGCCTTCAACAAGAGTTGGTTTTGGTTCATAACTGTGCTTCATCTCCCTCATGTCAGAGGATACATAATCCAACACACGATTACAACTATCAGGTGGCTCTAACTCAGGCTGGTATTCATACTGCTCAGAATACTGCTCTGCATAGGGATGTTCATGGGTCTGTAGCTTATTGTACAGGCCATGTCCCAAACCAGAGCCTCCACCTTGGCGGTAGTGCTGCTCCCTCTGGTAGCTGTTAAGGGACTCCATATCCTCTGGGTGGTATCTGATACGATGCTTCATAATTTGCCGCGAGGAGGAATAGCTCTCCTGGTTCCCTTCTGCATAGCAATGCCTCTTGTAGGTGTTCATCTCCATCTGCCTGGCGTCCATTACGGACCGGTCATAGCCCAGAAAAGATCGCTCCATCCTCAACTGCTGAGAGGAGTATTTATTACTGTAGACCTGCAGTGCCTCAGGGTCTGGAAAACCACGGAAGGGGTCCCCCCTCCTAAGAAGTGGCATATTGCGTTCCATCTCCATATGGTCCTCCAAGGGATAGCCCAGCAGTTCAGAAAAGTGGGGGCTCTCTATGTGCAGAAACTCTCTGGAGTTTCTCATTTGCATGGGATTGGGGTTCAGAAACTGCCTGACACCACAGCTGCTTTTCTCAGGTACTGGTACCGGCACCAGGGAATTCTCAATGACCAGTGGCTCAGATTGAGCATAAAGAATCCGGAATTCCTCATCAAATGTGATGACCAGTTCTCCGAGAAACAGGTGTGCAATGCAGCGGTGAATCTTCTCAAACGTCCACATGAAACTGTGAGAACAGATAAGATTGGTTGGATAAGCAAATATTAAATATTTTGGTCAAATAGAGGCTGAAATTCTTGAGATTCCATGAGATGATACTGAAATGATACTGACTATAACATGAATACAGGACATTTTCCCCCTGTACACATTATTACTGTTACTTCCAAACAGTCACTTATATTGCAAACACTGACCCATTTATATTCCACCTAAACAAACATGTAGTTATCAGCAGATGGCTAAATCTTACCTGTAGTTCCCACTCAGCACTGCTTTGCAATCCACCATCAGGAATCGATCCATCATTTGGCCCTTGAAGGACTTTCCTGTGCAGCAGAAGTAGGTGCTTCCTGAGACAGTTCTCACCCGCATTGACTGCAACACCAACACACGGAGTTAGTAGATCTTATGTTGGGGGCAAAACAAACTTTTCTGTGCCACACATATCTGAGATTCACTCTAATATACACTTAATATATTTAAAACTTTTTCGTTAATTGCTCAGCATTTGACATCACACACTTGCTTCTGCTTTAAGAACCGGCTTACCTGAACCATCTCTAAGTTGACTCTGCAGTTGGTGACCATGGTGGAGAAGTAGTGTGCATTCTGCTCATCCAGCAGTATGTAGACGGCCACTCGGCGCGTGGCGGCAGCGAGCAGGTCAGCGAATATGTCGATGTCTGTGAACATGTCCATCGCCACGGCGATCACCTGCAGGAAGCACATCAGCACAAACCAGCCATTATAAATAATTATGTAATATATGTCAAGCATTAAGATTAATTCACACAACACATAACAGGAATGTGACAAAGGACCGGGCCTGATAGTCAAATTGTGTTCCAAGGCAGTTTACTGGTGTACAAAAAAAGTACAGGATTATGACCACTCTGGCTGTATTGGCAACTGTCCAATGCTTCAGAAACGCTTCCTAATTATAAAGCATTTACGTTTTTATTAATTTAAAAAATACTTTTGTCCAAGAGTAAGGTGCGGCTCAGAGAAGATGGTTACTTTGGTCAGCTGCTGTCCCCGGAGCAACTGGGAACACTGGTAATGTGATTTCTCTGCCAGCGGTGGGGTTTGTCCTCCTGACCTTCTGCAGAGCTACACAATGCCTAACTCACTGATGCAAACACTAAATCTGGTACGTCAGCGTAAACAGGAGTGTAAAACCTCAATTCCAAGCTCACCTGTGTGAGAACAGCCCATTTTAGACTCACCTGCTGGGCACCTCTGATGAGTCGGCGGACCTGCTCCTTGATGCTGGGCATCTCCGGATCTGAGGGGTTGACCAATGTGGTGACCTCCGTGGGGCCAATGAAGCCCTGGTTCATCGGCCAGCCCAGGTCCAGGCACGGTGCCTCCAGGTCAGAGTGGACAGGCCAGTAGGTATCGGAAGAGCCATCAGGCTCAGACTCCATGTAGAGTAACTCAGGCTGGGAGATCTGTCGGGGTGCCTGCACTGTATTCCTAATGTGCTCCACTTCCAGTTGGGAGAGGAAGTCCACAACGCCAGCTCTCTGCAGGAAGCTGTAGTAACCCTCCAGGTCATGCTCTACCAGTGCATCGATAGCCAGCCGGTACTCCTCCCGATAGTGGGGCGGTAGGTAGTTTGGGGCAAATGGGTTGTCCTCCAGCGAGGAACGCTGCGAACGGTGGGCCATCGTGATATCGGGAGGGGAAAGGGGAAGGATTCACCCCAGTGGAGATCTGTCAAAACACACCAAAACACCGACTGAAAAAGCTCACAGATTTAAACTTCACACATAGGACAAAATTTCATTTACCATGTCATTGGTTTCAATGAACAGACAGTTTCCCCTTTTGGGGCCATCTGGTAGAAATTGCAGTCATGATGTTGACTCCATCAACCCCATCTAATGAACCCATATATTAGCTTACTAGCTGAGTGTTTAAATCACCATTAACTAACTTGAGATTCAGCATCACGAAACTGGTCAGCACAAGGCCAGCAAAATAATGGTAAAGCAAATGGTCCTGTGTGATTAAGCAGAATAAAGCTAGCGACTTCAAATACAGAAGGTAATGGGCAGCCAGTAACCAGCAATATCAAATGGTGAGGAAGACCACAACGTGACTGGCCAGATATAAACAAGCCAAAGAAATGAGCAAACAAAAAACATAAAATAAACCTGCGGCAGCTCAGAAGCACATTTCACACATATTCTGCGCTAGTGTTTCTTTAATGTAAAAGTGGGTCATTTTCTGCCATCCATATTTGGGAACTGCAGATCATCTGACTAAAGAATCACCAATAAAACCTGACCTGTTTCTGGGAGACTTTTGTTCGTCAATATGAAAGCCTTACTGTTTAAGAACACTCATTTAGTTTCTACAGTGCATAAATTTCATCAGGCAGTCACAAGGGGAAGCGGCCATGATTTATGGCTGTCAGTATGAGGACTGGTGATCTCATCTCCTTCTTTTGTTCCACTACTGGGGATTATTGTCATCATTCACTTTATAACCAACAAGCCTCCTAATTCCGATAGTCACTTTTCACCAAAACACTTCAAACAGCTGAAATAATGTACCACACATATTGTACAAATTTTCATATAGAAAATAAACACTATACCATGTTGTTAGAGTAAGAAAATGGTTTCGATCTACCACCCAAATATGTTTTTGTGAGCAAGGCACCAGACTCCTAGTTACGAATCTGTTCAGCCTCCAGAATCTATGCTACCAAACAAAACGTTTCCTTCCATCTTTTGTCCAAGAACCTGTGGCTGATGGTTTCCTGAACAGATGGTTCATGTCCCTGTGATCTAGGGTTATAACGGTACACTTACTCATCGCCTACTGTTCGGTATATCATTTTCAATTTGGGATGCTAAATGAAAACATTTATTGACATAGGAAGAACCTAAATTCACAAGTAGATGTTCAACACAAAAAAACATTATGCTAATTCTGGTTATGAGTTAATGCTGGTTAGAATCAATGACAATCGATGGTTTTGGAATATTTTGGTTTCCCAGTGAAAATTACACCAGCACTGGAGAAAAAGTAGTTAATATGACCAAGACTGCTAGCTCTATCATACTGAAGTTGATCATGTGCAAGTAAGCTTCACTTGGGTTTTGTTATTCAGACTTATCACGTTTATGAATGTAGTGTGGATGTTGTATTAAAAATACTAATTTTACTAAAACTAACCATGAACTATGTACTTGAAGTATGCAAGGCAGGGTTATTATTGTTCATAAAAATATTTCCATAAACTGAAATAAAACAGTACGAAAAAAAAGTACAACGAAGCAAAATCTATAAATGCTACTTTTGAAACTAAAATAAAATTAAAAACAAACATGAAATACTTTTTATTGCTATTTTTAAATGCTGTTTATCTAAAGTAATGATTTGTTTATCTCTGAGACTCTTGTGTAATGCAGTAATAACCAACGGCGCCACGTTATGACATTTTGTGGCAACTAGTCCTACAACTTTCCCTCTATGCTTAGAAAAAATATGATTAAAACGTAAGCTGAAAGTAAAATATCTAAAAATATATACATAAAATATATTTCAAATGAAAGTAGAAAGTGATATAGAAAACTAAATTCAAAAAATGAAAACTATAATACCACTGATATTAGGACATAGACGTGTACATGTGCTGCAGTCACAAACACATTTAATTTCAGTTTGCAGTCATTTGGGAGTCTTTATAACCCTGTAGTAAGGAATCATGTGAATGCCAATGTTTTCAGATTTCCTCAGCCAACCATATTGCAATCTTCTGGTAGGCCTGTCAATATCGACGTCAATAATCAACTGATATACAAATTAATCTGACAACTGATTGAGCAATTGTTTATATACAATACAATACAATACAATACAATATAATAATACATTGCAATTGCCATGAGGCAGAAGCCAACCAATCACTGCGGGGTTCACAGTTAACTTAAATAGCATGTTTTTGGACATTGGAAGAAATCTGGAGGATGTGCAGAAGCCACACACACCCAGGATGAACATGCAAACTCCACCTACACGAAGCGGCAGTGTGTGGTGACAGCAAGACCCACTGCGACTCTCTACCACCCCATGGGCTTGCGTGATGTTAATATCCACATGGCATTTCACGCACATGCAACTGTCACATCGCAAGGACCACGATAGTCTGCTGGGTTCAAACTTTCAATAAGTTAAGCTAAAATCTTTATATTCAGTCACAGGAAAAAAAAAAAGCTTTGCAATTTTAATGATGGTACCTTTTCAACATGATCTATCCGTCCATTGTCCAACCCGCTTATCTTACTGGGTCGCGGGGGGTCCGGAGCCTATCCCGGAAGCAATGGGCACGAGGCAGGGGGCCAGCCCATCACAGGGAGCACTCACACACCATTCACTCACACATGCACACCTATGGGCAATTTAGTAACTCCAATTAGCCTCAGCATGTCTTTGGACTGTGGGGGGAAACTGGAGTGCCCAGAAAAGACATGAGGAGAACATGCAAGCTCCACACACATGTAACCCAGGCAGATACTCAAACCCTGGTCCCAGAGGTGTGAGGCAACAGTGCTAACCACTGCACCACCATGCCTCCTCCAGCATGATCTAGTAGAGGAAAAAAATACTCTAAAGTTTACTGCTAATGCTTCTGCATGAGCTCTGCATGGACCTCCCAGGACAATCACAATCATCCACTCCCCTGCTCAGTCATGGACCGAGGGGATCCTTAGTGAGAAGATCAACAAGAATGAGTGAAGTGGAGAAAAGCCAACATGAAAGATCTGGTCACAAAAAGACCGTTCACACATAGATGCATTTTGTATTCTACACACACTACAATAGGCAAAAGCAAGTGATTTGTCGGCACTGCATTGTGTCTGTTGATACTACGTATGATAAAACCACCGACTTATTTGACAAGACTCTAAACCACATCTCTGGGCTACAGGAGGACACCAATGTGGACGTGGAAAACATGCAGAATCCACACAGCGCAGAGAGTGGAAATCAAGCACGCAGCAGCCATTTTGGGCCACACTACCTGATGATATGCATTGTTTGATGAAAAGTATTGGTAGTTCATTAGGCAATCGGTGAAAGGTTCCTGTTCTGGTATTTAAATGTACAGTCTTGTAGTGACAAGCCCAGTTTTTTTCACAACATGCATGTGGGGAAAAAAATGAATTGCTCTGTTTGCAACACAACCTTTTCTTTGAGTATTTCGTAACTGAACACTTTCCATTAGACATTAAGTTGGCTACATACGCAACAGAAGAACAGATTCTCTGCAAATGCCTCAGATTTCATTCAACAATTTTTTCGGTTGCTTCGGAAATCATTTGAGAGCTCCTGTCACAAAGGCTTCAGCAGGCAGTGGGTGTATGCTGGGCATGGAATGAGATCCAGGCTGTTTGCTAGTATGGGCCTGTGGGATTTGGGATGGAACATTCCAGCCATCTCAGCATCCACAAGAAGACATCTTGAAACGCAGTTCTCCGGTTCTCCACTGCTTGCCCATTTCACCGGGGATGTTAATACTTTGCCTCACTGCCAGGCACACAGGCTATGGTTTTGTGGTATTTGTCATGGTGACGACGGTCCCTCGGATATGCAAAACGCACAGTTACAGGTATGGGCACAGACGGTGGTGTGCAGGTTCACTTCTGCAAAGAGGGAACCATCCCAGCAATGCGAGGAACGCAAGCCTTTGTTCCCAGTGCATTTTTTAATAAACTGACATCTGCCAGAGAGGTGCTTGTCAGTGTGTGTGCATTTGTGTGCCTGAGAGTATGTGAGCACTGTCACCGGCTTGGGCGGACATGTGAATTTAAGAAGCTGCTTTCTCCCCTTGGTGCCAGTAATCTATGTTAGACAGAGAGACAGGCAGAGAGAGACAGACAGACAGACAGACAGACATGGCTAGCAGATAGAGCTGTCGCGATTACTCAGTTAAACTTGAATACTTAAATGTATCGAAGTAAAATTTTCCTTCTCAGTTACTCAGTAACAGGGTAGCAGGAAGACGGCACATAGCGGATGAGGATCCAAATGAAGAGCAAAAGCATCAGTTGTGTGGAAACACCTCACATTAACAGTTAATGAAAATGCAGTCGTTTGTCAGAATTGTGAAGCAGAACTTAAATGTCGCAATAACATGACTGCAATGCAACTACATCTTAAAAGAAGACATTCAGGTTTGACAGACTCACCAAATAATGTGGGGTTACTCACATGCCATTCAGCCTCTCAGAGCAGCCCAGCCTGTCTTTGTCATGATTTTGACTTAAATTTTTCCACTTAATTCACATTCTATGATTCCCATATGTGAAGATTATCACTGATAAAACAAAGCTTAGGGTAGCTAGCCTGTAGAATACCATACACGTGATAATAAGCACATATTTTTTGTGAATGTATTGTATGTTTTGACTGAACGATATTGAACAAAGTTCATATTGTGATATTTAATAGTTGAAAATTAAGTTCTATTTGTTATCTATTAATGAGTGGTGCCTCTACATCACTAATTACGCATGTACGAGGCCTTCGGTGGACTGGAATCCATTAGCCTGAGCTTCCTTGAATGGGCTCCAGCTTCACCGTGACCCTGTACTGGATTCATTATGGGAAATGGATGGACGTGTAACAGAGGTGACTCCAGGGCTTCAGTTAAATTTACGGTTCATGGAATACGGGTCAGATCATCCCTGAAATCACCATTATCTTAACTTTCCATTTGTTTAGGTGTACAAATGTTCCTCTGTTGTAAATCTGATCATTTGAAAGATTAATGTAGTTTTATAACACCATCATTTCAATGCTTAGAAATCATATTAATTCTACATGACTCACAGAGTTTATGAATTCATACTTGGCATTATAGACCTAAGGAAGTCATGCTTATTGTTTACAGGTCTGACAGATACCATAGGAATCTCACCCAGAGCAGCACTATGCACTCTTAGTTTTGCCAAAACAGTTCTCCTCCCTTGACATCAGACGCCCCCTATTGAGCTGGATTTGTATGTGAAGATGAAAGGTCAGTCACCACCAGACGTACTGTGGCCTGTCCTCAGGTGGCCTACAGCATTTAAATCACTTTCTGTATCCAAAAAAAATCGAGGCAATTCCACCCCCTGACTGACAGTGCCACCCAAACAATAACAGATCATTATTAATTTTAATCATTCATCTTGCTAACCATTTTCCACAAGTGCATACTAGCACAAGGTTACAATAGTACTTTCAACCAAGTAGGTTCTTCTTCTTTGCTTATTGTATTGATTTTAATCAAATGTTTTGACTAAGTGTGTCGACTGCGTTTTGTCTGTTTTATGCCTAAGGCCACGATTAAAGATCTAATATCAAGTTGTTATGTTACACCAGGCCTAAATGAGCTTCTTCAGCAACATCAACCCCATGTTTCCCAAGTAATAAAAAAGAAAGTAAATACAACTGTGGTTATCAAAATGCTGAGCCTTTGGGCTTCTACTGAGTCAACATTAGTTTGACTTCACAAAAAAGGCTTCATGCCACAATGTTGACACAGGTTTCGAAGGTCAGCCTTTCTATTCATTTAAGATTGTTCTACTAGGACACTGCAGGGCCACAGCAGAGCATTTGGCGTTAGTCACGCAGTGCCAAAATATGAAATGCAGCTAACAGAGCATGTGAGGTCAAATATGATTTCATCTCCTTCACCTGAGCCGCACACGTGGTTTGAATGACCTCATGCACCACCTGAATGCTTCTTCAAATGACCAGCAGGCACCATAACAGACACCACAAATACCACAGAGCTGAAAGGACATAACATTAGCTGCCTATGATGAGTACAAAGATCCAGTGAGTACAAAAAAAAATCCACTGGGAGGTCATAGGGATCTGGTCCAAGCTATTCAGGTATCAAAAAAAGTCGAGCTGAAAAGAGAGAGCGAGCACCACCCACACTGATATTATCTGTTTTTGAAGGAGAGACTCCCAGTCATGTTTAAATGCCTAAAGCCTAGTTCATACTTTACTAGTATTTATATTTATTATTCCATTTATTTCTTCCTTTTGTACTTTAAACAGCCAAAATTCAGACATTATTAAGTGGGAAACTATTTCAAAAACTATTTTCTCATCCTGACCTCTTCGGGGCTCCACAGTACTACATTATTAAACTTGAACAAATATATAGCTCTGGAAAAATTAAGAGACCACAGCAACATTTTTAGTTTCACTTATTTCTCAATTTATGAGTGTGTATCTGTGTAAAATATACATTTTTTTTGTAAACTCCAACCTGGCTCTTCTCTGTTTCTCATTAGTGAATGGCTTCTTCCTTGCTTCATGAGACTTCAGTCCTGCTTCTAGGAGCCTGTTACGATATTGTCCTAGCAGTGCACTTCACACTACTTAATGTTTCCCGTTCTTTTGAAGGTCCTCTTCCGATTCATGAGGTACAGTTGGACAAGTTGACAGTAATCTCTGGCAATAGAATGTCTATTCTGCCCTCTGCCTGGCTGGTTTTCTGTCATTCCCACTGTCTCCTGCTTCACCTTGTTCTTATGTACTGCGATCTTTGACATTTTGAGCCTGAAAGCATCCTGCTGCTCAGCATAGCCTAATGTCAGCAGAACCAGGGTTAAACAAAGATTAAACAACGCAGACATTTTTAAAAAAATGAAGTGGTCTCAATTTTTTTCCAGAGCTGTAGATGAGAAGAGGTTTCCAGAGCTATTCATATTTATTGTTTTGAGCTGAACAAATTGAATGGACAAAGATTACATAGATGTACCTACTGGATATACGGAGTCAATTATTCTGCCCATGCACAGTTGATATTCTGATGTTAATATCTATGTCATGTGCCATCGTTTGCAACTTCAAAGCAAAATATATGTTTTTTTGTTTCTGAGTCTACAGGAAATCCTTCAGCGTGAAACAGCACGGTCTTTGTCCTTGTTAGCTTAGCGTGCTAGTTGATGGCCTTTCCAAGCACAAAAAGGTTTTATACCTGGTCCACTGTCATTGTTAGCTTAGCGTGTTAGTTGATAGCCTTCCAAAGCACAGAAAGGTTTTACACCAGGTCCACTGTCATTGTTAGCTTAGCGTGCTAGTTGATGGCCTTGATGAAGCACAAACAGGTTTAATACCAAGTCCTTTGTCCTCATCAGCTTAGTGTGCTGATTGATGACTTTACTTAAATACATAGTGTTTTAATACCAGGTCTTTGGTCCTTGGTCCTTGTTAGCTTAGCGTGATGGTTGATGACCTTGCTAAAACAAGCACAGCTTTAATACCAGGTCCTTGGTCCTTGTTAGCTTGGCGTGTTTCCTGGGGACCTTCCTTATACACAGAAAGCCTACACCAAACAAAGAGCCATGACCTATGAAAGCTGTATGGTGTTATGGACAAACACACAATCCACAGGTTTTTGAATTCATGTCATATTGTTCTCCTTTTATGCCTATTACTCCTGAGGCACCATTCTGGAAAAGGTCACTCAAACAAGGAATCTGTAATAAGAGGACAAGACGCTGACATATCTGTTTCTGACCACGTTTTTTCCAGAGCAGGTGCTCGTTGAAGACATTTCCCTCGGTTCAAGGAGCAAACAAAACATCAATGTCAGACTAAAAGAACCAATATGACAGAAAATCACAGGAGACATTTTCAGATTTCAGACCTTTACATGATTACATTTCCTGCTATACCGGCCATTTCTAGATTTAAGGAACCCTTCTTTTGGTTATAAAATCCAGATTCTGATAACGCTGAGCACTTTGTCAGTAAACAGGCCACTGAAATACCCATAACCTCAATTTAACTAGAGATTCACCAGCTTAATGACTTCACTCTTTTGGATCAGAGCCCTTTGAAATTTTTTTCTGTAAATCTGAGTACACGTCAAGCTGAAGGAAAAACAACTAGCCCCAACCATAAAACGGTCGGTTCCCTTCGATTATGTGAACTTCAGCTAGAACACACAGGCACCACTAGGGGTGACTCTTGACGTATGGCCCAATCAGAGAACGGCTTTTTCGACTAGCTTTGACGCCGATTCAACATGTTACAATCGGTCAAAACAGAGCTGATGGGGACTGACAGTACATGTTGTACAAGTTTCCTCTGTATTCACCTGACTTCTGCTTTATGCTTCCAGGGAGAAATTCCACGATGATTAAAGTAAATTTATAGATCAGCACACAAAAAAAAATCCACCACACAAACTTGCATTGAACAGCTTTACATAAATGAAAAGCCCAGTGAAGGCTGCATATTGTCTCTACAGAAAGTCATAGCAAAGGTGACATTTCAGTGCCCCTCAGCCTTGCATAACTGCTACAAGATACTTTTATAGATACAAGATACTTTATTTGTCACATACATGGTTATACCAGTACAACATGTAGTGAAATGCACCCTAAACGACCTTTAGACTGTGCAAATCAAATCAAAACAATGACCATCATTCACTCAATTTTAGAAGACTTGAGAGATTTTCCAAGTTTTACAGAGAACACATTCCATGATAAGGTAGGACACGCCCCGGGAAAAGCAGCTAAAAACAGCAAGATGGACCAAAATTTTGCTTGGCTAATACATTTCATGTTGTAATCTGTTCCTTCCCTGAGGCAAAAAGCGTCCATTGTATGATGTAATCCATTCCTGCCCAGAAGCAAAGACCAGTCACTTTATAGGCTAATCTAAGATAACAGCACATGCTGAATACAGAAGGCAAAAGATATGGTTTGCATGTTTCATGTTATTTTTGGAGAAGTGAGAAGGGTTGGTAATGGACTAACATCAGTTTTTAAAAGTAGAAAATATCCTTTCAGAGTGTGGAGCCTGAATGAGGTATTTGGCTTTTTGGCCTGGTTGCGCTGGGAAAGCCGGCGCTTAAGGTTTCTCCCAGGAAACATCTCCATTAGCACTTCAGTTAGAGTGGTTACTGCAAAACAATGACCAAAAGGCAGCCAACATAATAACGGCTGTAAGCCATAACATGCTTTAAGTGCTTCATGTACATATAAAAGGTGACCATATTAACATGAAACTGTCTGAGTTTAACAAACGTGTCAGACTTTAAATGGCAAAAGTACCACCACACCACAAACATTTTCTTACTTTGTTTATCCACGGTATCTCCACTTCTAAAAGATGTTCTGGCTGCTGATCGGTCCCTTTCTTCACCGCCACTTCAGTGCTTATCGCTTCCATGATTTACCAAAACAGGGGCATTTCCCTAGCCAAACTTAATAAACATGAGGAAACGCTGAATTTATAGAGATTACTAACTTTTGGGCATCACTTTACGCCTCTGATTAATATTTTAGGTGTATAGTGATCCCTTGCTACTTCGCGGTTCAGTTATCGCGGATTCACGACTTTGCGGGCTTTTAAATATACAGTAGTAGTAGTATTTCCTAGTCTAAGAACAACACGAGTTTAGTGACTACGTGCGTTATAGCACGGGCTGTGATTGTCACATGGGGGGGAGATGACAAATCACAGCTTTCCCCTTTCTAATCGG
>JAODUD010011247.1:0-22401 GCA_026784285.1 Stomatorhinus walkeri
TGTTTTCATTGGAAATTTTATATTTTTCCATGAAAAAGCAAATCTTCTCAAAGGTAATAAAAAATCTGATTTTAAACAGAATCATAATTCTGATATCATATAATTAAAGCGACTGTTCATATCTGACACATTATTGACCACTGGCTACATACTATACCTGACTTCCAATTAAGTGCTGAATATTGCTGTATGGCACATCCTGTACAATGAAGTAGATTCATCTTATACTAAACCCAGACACATTATGAGACTGATGTGAGGCGTGTGTATTGATGTCTGAATTAATTAGATATTGAAACTATTCCATGCTAGAGGAGTGGCGATACCCAATGCCTGTGCTTGCTTCCTGTAAGCCAGAGATAAAGCAAAGATTAAATAACCAGCCTCACTTACTAAAGGCTGTCCAACTAAAAACTATCCCTTAGTTATGCCTTCAGCTTCTTTCAGAATACGGTAGGAAACTATGAATAAACATTCTGTAAAATCAGTTTGTTTCCTCTGTGTAAACTAAAGCGAAGGTGGCCCTCCAGTGGCAGCCTCAGGCCCTGTGCCGGCGTGCCCCAGCGAGGTATAGTCACCGAAGGCGGGCTTACTGGGATACGTGCCTGTACTAAAAGCGGCCCTGCCCTCTCTTCCAGCCGCTAACGTAAAAGTAGAGGCTCAGAGTGACGAGGAGAGCGGGCACGTGTGCGAGGCGAGTGGGGAGGACGAGAGCGCAGACGACTTACGCATGGCGCTCCATGTCCCGGGGCCCCAGCACAGCGGCACCCATGTGGGCCCCGACACCAAGGCCTACTCCGCGGCTGGAGGCATCCGCCTCCCCAACGGGAAGCTCAAGTGTGATATCTGTGGGATAGTTTGCATTGGCCCCAATGTGCTGATGGTGCACAAGCGAAGCCACACTGGTAAGCCAACACCACATCCTCTGCTCTTCCACAACACACCCGTGTTTACAGACAGACCAGCATAGGGTGTAGATGGCAAGGTGCAGGATGTAGCATGGAAAGCTGCACAAGGAAGCATGGAGTGTGTAGTGCAGAAGGCATGTGGGCTAAGGTTTTGGAAGTAGCGTGTGAGGTATCCAGTGGTAGGATGTACTGTGTTATACACAGAGTGTGTAGGAAGTAGCATGAGAAGCATGTAGGGGGAGTGTGAACAAAGTAGTGTGCAAATTATGTAGTGTGTAGGATGTAGTCTAGAATACATCTTGTAGTGTGTATCATAACGTGGTAAGGTAATGTGGAACGCAATTAGTTAATATATTAGTGTAGTTTTTTGGATGCGCATGGTATGTGAAGTTGAATGTAGGATGATGTGTAGAATTACAGTATATAGGATACATGGCTAGTATGTAGTATGGAGAATAGACTATGTAAGGTATATGGAGTAATGTGTGGATGTCACTTTCACATAAGTTTTGTATGTTGGTGTGTGTGTGTGTGTGTGTGTGTATATATATATATATATATATATATATATATATAGAGAGAGAGAGAGAGAGAGATTGGGTAATTCTGAAGGAATTGTGCAAAGAGTTACCCTTTTCTCTGTAAAATTGGAAGCAGTAGTTATTGGTTTTACATTTGAAAACTTTTAAGCTCGTAATATTCCAGTATCCCGGGGTCACAGTTCAATCAGAGTTACAATTCTGAACCTTATGGTTGACTAAACAGAAGAATTACTCCGGACACTGATGAGATGTATAGTAAGTAGGAAAAAAATATTTTATCTCACTTTAAATGAACTAAACCATGCATCTCAGTTACTTGTTATATATGTTAAAGCAAAGATCTCAAAATCACTGTGAATAAAAAGAATAAAAACTTGTGTGCACTTCTGCAAAAGGTGAGCCACAGTATCTTGGGCATAGCAATGAGTGACGCCTGAGAAGCATGATCTTAATGCAGAATATATGGAGCCTCATTCACTGTGGATTCCAGCTACTGGTGGAGCACATTTTTCACAGCGGTTCTGAATGGCTGATCTTGATAACTAATAAAACCAAAAATGGGGGGGGGGGGGAGAAAGTCAAGGAAAACGTAAAAGCTGAAGAACGATAATAAGAGATATAATGAAGAGGCTCTCATTTACATATAAAATATTCTTTCTTGAAACTGTGTGCCGGAAATCCATTTTTAATGAGATTCTTTATATATTTATTTAATATATATCTTTGCTGCTTGACTGGTGAGGCCTATGTTATAGACCCTTTAACAAAAAGCCACATTAACCCTTCTCCAGTGCGGCACAACATGAGAAGGCTAGAGATTGGTTTATTCCAGAACTGCTGATCAGGAAGAGTGCCTTTCAACACAAAGTGTTGCCTGAGCTATTTAAATGAGTCTGAATTTGCATTGTGATGCGGCGCTCTTATTTTAGAGACGAAGAGGAGGGAAAAATGAGATTCTCACATCAAATTGACCCAGGCAGTGGTGCGTTGCAAGGCTGGCAGGTTGAGTCTGAAAGCCTCTTGTTTGATGGCGGTGACAGCGGCCTGTGGGACACAGGAAGCGGAGACTCACCCCCCAACCCCCCCACCCGACACAGTCTCTTGTTGGCTTTGTTTGCCCTCCTCACAAAGTGAAGCTTACTTTCCACCAGCTCTCAAAGCGTGCAGTACTGCCTCCTTGAGGCCACAAAGGGCACAGCAGCTATTTATGTCCACACCAGAGAAGGAGGTGACAACACATAACATATTTATAAAGAGAAGTTAGAGGCCACTGCTTCGCCCCCATCAAGCACATAATGTGTGCTTTTCATTAGAAGGAGAGATACATTAAACAGCAAGCAAGAAATAATCATCTTTCGTGGGGGCAGGTGTGACTTAAAGCAGTATTATTATGAGGCACATGATGATGACTGAGGGTGCGCAGATCCTGAATCAGCAGGTAATGCGGATAATAGCTGTTCCTCATCTAATAGACTTTATTCTGTCTCCACAGGTGAGCGACCTTTCCAGTGCAACCAGTGCGGAGCCTCCTTCACCCAGAAGGGAAATCTGCTAAGGCACATCAAACTGCACTCTGGAGAGAAGCCCTTTAAATGCCATCTGTGCAACTATGCCTGTCGCCGTAGAGATGCCCTCACGGGGCACCTGCGCACACACTCAGGTAGGTGCTGGCCTCTGCCCTGGGACATGCCACGCCTAACACTATGACATCATTATGACATCATTATGACACTGTGCCAGTGAGTAAATAAAAGCTGGGTACTAAACACTGTTAGTCACTGTGAGTATCTTTCACGTTTCTCACACGTATACTTTGGATGTTTGGATGGTTGGATGAACTGAGACCACTTGATCATGTGAGGATGTGGGTCATAAAAAATACATTTTTGGTGGCCACTTGTTTGTGGTTGGATGTAACCATGAACAGGCACTACTAACATGGGCCTCATACTGAAGGATGGAAGAGATTTCCAACTAAGATTTAACTTTGAATTTAGTCACAACATCAGCAAGTTCAGAGAGGCACAGTGGTGCACTGGATAGTACTGAGGTCTCCCATCTCCAGGGCCGGCCTTTCACTGGATAGTACTGAGGTCTCCCATCTCCAGGGCCGGCCTTTCACTGGATGGTACTGAGGCCTCCCATCTCTAGGGCCGGCCTTTCACTGGATAGTACTGAGGCCTCCCATCTCTAGGGCTGGCCTTTCACTGGATAGTACTGAGGTCTTCCATCACCAGGGCCGGCCTTTCACTGGATGGTACTGAGGCCTCCCATCTCCAGGGCCATATCCTGTTTCTGCTCTTTGCGCGGAGTTTTCACGTTCTCCCCGTGATGCATGGGTTTCCTCTAGCTACTCTGATTTCCACCCACGATTGAAAGACATGCAGTTACGTTGTCTGGCATCTCTAAATTGGCCTTAGCATATAACTGTGTGCACAAATACATACTGGTTACGGCCCATGACTCACTTCCTTGTGCACTTTGCTGCCTGAAATAGGTTCCAGTTCATCAGTATAGCCAGTTCCCCAGTATAAATACGTACTTGATAAGAGCTAAGAAGATACTTATATGGATTAGTAAAAACCACTCTGTGCTGAGACGGCGTTGCTTTTCTTTCAGTTGGAAAGCCACACAAGTGTGCATATTGTGGGCGGAGCTACAAACAGCGCAGCTCATTGGAGGAACACAAGGAGCGCTGTCATAACTACCTGCAGTGCATGGGACTTCAGAACAGCATCTACTCAGGTTTGTGCCTGAGCATTTTGACCAATCAGATTCAAAAGTCTGGGGAGTGGGTGTGGCTGCTACCAGCAATGAGAACAGAACACCCAATTATCATAGCCAAAGACAGGCAAAAATCTAGCTACCAAAATCAGGGTTTATCTTTCTCATTGATTGTTAGCTAGTTATGTTGTTGGTAAGGGTAGAATATAGAATATTTTAGCACGTGCAGAACAGGCCGTAAGGTTGGGTTAAATTCTAAGACGTTGTAATTTGTCTGAAAGAAATTTGTTTTTGAATGACTCATTGGGTTTTGGTACCGATTTGGGAGCTGCAGTAGCACACGCTGTTTTAAAAAGTCTTTAAGCTAAATAGTATTTATAAAGATGGAATAACACAAGTTGTTAGAAGCATATTCCCTCAGGTATCTGTAGGTCTAGTCAGAGTAGATCTTTGTGGCTGTAGATGTTGGAGGGATGCGGAGTGGGCAGGACAGGAGCCTGGGGCTCCTCATGTAGGCTCATGCGTCAGCACCGCTAACATTTCTATCATCTGTAAGTTGAACGTTACGCTGATAGCACACCCAGAGACACCGTGCCACAGAAAACACTCAACATTTTTGTGGATTTGATGAGACAGATCTTACTGTCTGGAACCTAAATCTGACTTTTCTGTCTTACTTTCCAGTAGTGAAGGAAGACAGCAACCAGAATGAGCTGAGTGAAGACTTAAGCCGTGTGGGGAAAGAGAGAGCCTTGGTGCTAGACAGACTAGCTAATAATGTAGCAAAACGTAAAAGTTCTATGCCACAGAAGTTTGTGGGTAAGGGCCAAAGTCTGCTTCTTTTGTGTGTCCATAGCAAGTAGGAGTGCTGTAGCTTCAACCCCCTGGTGCAGCCTGCTCACGCCAGTAGGGAATGGGCACTAAGCTTGCGCCTGCACTGGCCATCTGGTTGACTTACATGCCATATTAACTGGAACCCCTGTTGCTCTTCTGTCAGTCCTCTACAGCACATCAGGGAAGCAGTAGATGCACTCAGTGGCTACAAGTCAGCATTGTTTTAATTATAACACCAACTTATGATCAGAATTGAGGATAAACTCTAATAACTGTAGTATTACAAATTGTAAGTATAATTGTGTTTATCTGTGAATTGTCTTGAGCTTGAAATTGCCTGCTATAAGTCATAGTGCCTGTTTTTGTGGGGTAAAACCCTTTTCTTACATGTCCCATAAAATAATGGGCAGTTACTAAAGAGGCCTCCTCCACACTCAAAATCAGTGAGAACTTCGGAGGAGCCACTCTAGCCAACACCAAGCTGTCCATCAGTTGTGCTTGTGTGTGTGTGCGTGGCTTTGTGTGGCTGAGGCCAGTTGGGGAGATGTCATAACACACCCTGGCGTGTCTCCCTTTCAGTGTGGCCTAACACACCAGCTACAAACTCCCCAGGCAGCTCTCAGGGTGGTCTACAGCCATAGTCTACAGCCATGGTCTACAGCCATGATCATGTTAGCATAAAGGAGAGAAACTTTTATTAGAACAGAAGTCTCGCTTAGCCTATCAGGACAGGAGGCTTACATGAAGTAAGTGTATGTGAAGCCTAAGTGCAGCCAGTGACCCCAGCACAACCCGACGCCTTTTCCTCTTCACACCCACAGGTGAGAAGCGCCTTTCTGACCTGTCTTATGATGGCGGATCGGCAGGATTCAAAGACAGTGAAATGATGCAGCCTCACGTCATCGACCAGGCCATCAACAGCGCCATCAGCTACCTGGGGGCCGAGTCCCTGCGTCCCCTGGTGCAGCCGTCCCCTGCTTCCTCCGAGGTGGTGGTCAGCCCGATTTACCCCCTGCACAAACCCCCACCTGAGGCATCGGGTACCAACGGATTGTCAGCAAAGGACAGCGCCGCTGAGAACCTGCTTCTGCTCTCCAAGGCCAAGTCTGCGTCCAGCGAGCGGGACGCCTCTCCCAGCCACAGCGGCCATGACTCCACCGACACTGAGAGTAACAATGAGGAGCGGCCAGCAGGGGGCACCAGCCTCATCTACTTGACCAACCACATTGCTCCAGCTGCCCGCAATGGCAGCCTGGTCAAGGAGGAGCAGCGTCACCTGGAGGTGCTGCGTGCAGCAGGTCTGGAGTCGCCGGCCGACGGGCTGAGGGTGCTGAGTAACGAAGGGGAGCCGGTGCGGGTTTACCGCTGTGAGCACTGCAGGGTGCTCTTCCTGGACCACGTCATGTACACCATCCACATGGGCTGCCACGGCTTCCGTGACCCTTTTGAGTGCAACCTGTGCGGCTACCGCAGCCAGGACCGCTACGAGTTCTCCTCTCATATGACCAGAGGAGAGCACCGCTACTGAGCAGGTATAAATGTACACACGCAGACAGAGGCAAGAGGCAAGCGCAAAGGTACACTGTGCAGACTGGGGCATGAGGACACACACAGGTGCATATAGATATACACACCAAGGCACGAGTACACACACTCATGCCCACCAGAACAGTTTGAGCCCATTGATTTCATTTACAGTATAAGTGTAAGATTACGGGAATACCGATCATTTATACAGGAACTCAGTCTGACCACTAAATAGTATAGTATTATTGACATATAAAGGAATCTAGGTTATTGGAAACCTTATAGATGAATGCAAACATCACAATTAATAGATTCATGACAAAAGAATTGGTTGTTAAACACAAATATTTCCTACAAAGCATATGTGCGGTTAGAATAATTGCAAAGTTAAGTCTCAAAAAAGCATGTGGTTTATAGGTAAGAAGGTAAACGTGAAGTCATGTTAAACTCATAAATAAATATTTTTATATACTTTTATGAATTGCACCTTAACATTGTGTTTCTTTTGGCTCATTTAAATGTATTTCTTTTTTATATTATAAAAATAGAAGTACAGCTCTTATATTCCTCCAGTCGTCGGCTGTCTTGGCCTGAATGTGTCATGTGTATTGTAAACAAATCTTTGAAAATGCTTCTTTGACTTGTATTACAGTCTTCCATAGTCCCTTGGCCTTGAAGACTTGGCCATCAAATGACCTGTTAACTGCATGTACATATGGTGTAAATTATATATCTGCCAAACATACACCTGAGCTGGTGGCACATATTGACGTGCAAATATGTACATTTAGGCTTGTTTTAATACCACTGTTTAAAAAGTATCACTTTTTAATACTGATTTTTTATTTGTGTTTTTGGATTGTTTCTTTTATTCTAAAAAATGTTTGGATTTCATTTTGGTTTAGATTAGCATGGTTTTCTCGGACAATTATTTCCCAATATTAAAGCCTGACTTGTCCCTTCCTCTTGTTTTGGATTTTCTGCATGTTTCAAGCTTTCTGAAAGTTGAGGAACTCCATCATTAAATATTATACTTTGCTATTGTGCATCAGAATAAAAATGAGTAGATGCAGGATATATGCAGAGGCGGCATTTGAGGTAACCACGTCCCCAGCTATACTCATACGATGTCTATAGGTGTGGGATATATGCAGAGGCGGCATTTGAGGTAACCACATCCCTAGGTATACTGACCACGTCCCCAGCTATACTGATACAACACCACGGAGTTTTTCACGGTGAGCTGCAGGGCAAAACTCTGACATTCACTGAGCACAACCTGTCACATTTGCGTCTCTTTTCAGGTCTGTCTTTCGGTTTGGCAGACTAGCCCTTGCAGTCTTTCAGAACATATATTTAAAAAAAACATTACTTTTATTTTTACAGTCACCAAACACACACACACATATATATATATATATATGTGTGTGTGTGTGTGTGTGTGTGTGTATGTGTGTGCGTTTATATAATTACATATATACAAATATACATGCATATTTATATAAATGTTTGTGTGTCTATATATATCATATATACACACACGCACAGTTCATAGCAGAGCGCTGGGCAGTATACACAGAAAAATGACAGAGCCATTGGAGAGCTACCTACCATTAGGTAGTTTTGAGGACAAAGAAGCAGCCAGTGATTGCAGACACAGGTGATTAAATCCCAGAAGTGACAATCTATCCAGTGATTAGCCAGGGATGGGCAAGGAAACAGACTCAGTGATGGAGGTCAGCTGGTGTTTTGCATACAATCCCTCTTCTCGTGAACTCACAGAAACGCTTTGCTGCTCTGTGATTATTCATTTATCTATGAAACTTTCACATCTTCTTCACAGCCTGTAATTATTAAATAATTGACAATTGTTAATGAAGTGATTATTGCTCTAACGTATTAAAACTCTATCAAAGAAGATTCAGTTGTTCTCTGTGACTAATTTTTCGCATATATAAATGCATCATGTAGCTGTTTTGTAATAAAACTACAGAAATGTCGATGGCAAAGCATTTCAAGACACACTACTTGTGGCAAAACTGGTGTCTTAAAAGAGCTGAATGACAGGCAGAACTCCCCGGTTTGTGGTCACCATGGACACCGCTAAAGCATGCAGTTTGTAACCACGGCAGTTACAGAAATACAATCACAGTAGATTGCATCCTATCTGTTCATTAAGCTACAAAGCAAAAAGAGAAAACCTATTTAAATAACTAATGCTTAATAACTTTATAGTATTTATGCTTAATATGCAAGCACATTTTGTTTGGTGTTTTTACTGTTTTGAATGTATTTTTTAATTGAGAATTCTTTAATATTTTATCCATATACTGGCTCCAAGTCCTCCATTGCAGGTGAGAGGGGACATAAAGCAGGCACAGTAATACATAAACAGTAATACATAAACAGTAATACATAAACAGTAATACATAAAGAGGACCATTATTGAAATTGACATTTCTGAGCTGCCCCATGTTTATTTCTGCACTAGAGAAAACGACTCTGTGTCTTTACAAGAGAAAATGTACAGAATCTCTGCATTGTTTAACATGCAAAATATATGCTCATTAATACTGAAATACTGTATATCCTCAATATCAATAAAAAAAACTTTTTATATTATCTAGTGTTTGTCTTATTAACTCTTGCTGGAAATCGTTGTTTAGAATAACCCATGTTAAACTTTAGGAACTGTGACAGTATCAGTTACAAACAATAATATCACATGTAATTGTTAGTTGTCCTATTTTAAGAAATTTCCTTAAGAAACTTCTTACCAAATTGTCTTAATTTCATGCATTATTAAAGAAAATCTGCTGTCAGCTGTATGATGTTTCACCTGGGAAACTACTTTAAGATCTAAGACACTTGTTCAAGAACATGCAAGTTAATACCTGATATAGTATTGTGACATATTAAAGAGGGAAAATGTAAACAAACAAATGCAAAGAAGTGAATTTTCCAGACCCTTATGCAGTCAGATAAACATGTCAGTGGCTTTGCTAATTTTCAGGAATGTAACTGGAGATCGATCCTTCCAATTGTAAAGAACAAAAGATGAGTTACAGATTCATTTATACCCTTTAGACACTGTACTGGAATTTCCTGGGAACTAAATTATATTGTAAATGGTATAATGAAACCATGACTGACTCATCTTAGAGGTCATCTGATACCCAGTCCTCTGGATGTCAGGGAAGAATTGGAGTTAAAGACTATGTACTATTACAATAAATGCAAAGACACAGCACAATTTTGTCACAAATGATAAAATGCAAAAACATATACTGCAGACAGATTCATGCATACCAAACTCCAGCAAGCAGGAGTGAAATACAATGTTATCACAGAGAAGTAAAACAGCTTCCATCCTAAGGTCTGGACTGCACCCACCAGGTTCAGCAAAGTTTCTATTGTGAAAGGTTGAGGCCACGCACAGAATTTGACTTCATGCAGGTGTTCATGAATTCCCCTCATCTTAGAATATAGCAGCATCATGAACAAACAGTGTCTGCAGCACTGGCCTGTAAAACAAATTGATATTCCTTTATCATTACAATCCAGACTGTCATTGGCTACCCATTTGTGGTCATTTTTGTGGCCATAGATTTTGCATTCACAAACTATTGTGTTAAATGTCTGTCTCTTTTTCTCTCTCTCACTCTGAGATACAACTCACAAACACTTACTCCACTAATGCCATTTGTTCACGTTTGCCGTACTCTGTTATGATTGCTGATATGCTCCTCCGTTTGGCAGTTTCTGTGAAAGATTTACCTGTATCTCAGGCACCATCCACACAGTATCTTCTTGTTACCTTGTGCCTGCTTTTGAAGCTCACTTGCAGAGTCTAAGGCCTAATCTGATACCTACTGCTCATAGGCATTCAGATCAATGCATTGCAGTGATTCTGTCTTTGTGACAGTAATTTAGTTGCTTCAGTGTTGCAGTTGTTTTTCACGGAGAGTGTCCATCATTTCATCCATCCCCTGCAGATGGCAATTCAGGAGTCAAAACTCCACACCGAACCATTCAGGGAGGCGGGGGCTGAGGATAAGCAGGAGTCCCAGCACCCCTGGGACCATGACTGTAGCAGAGACCACTAACCAGTGGATTCCATAAGAGGCCACAATGCCACCAGATGGCCGCTGGACCAGTCGGCAGGAACGGGAAACAGCTGCAGTAAACTGGGAGGTGGGGGAGGGGTGATTTGCATAGGAGGGACAATCTGCTTGACAAAACAGCTCCTTGAACTGGATCATAGACTCAAGTGGGGCGTCTCACTTCTCCTTTATGTACCTGACACACGCTCACTCGCTTGCACACATTCATAGCCTCTACCTTCTCGGAATCTGCCAAAGGTCAGCGCTGATCTCCTTCCAGCTTTGCGCTTCTTAAATCTGCAGCAGAGTAGAGCATCTTCTTACCTCATAGCCGCTGCGGGGGATTCACTCACTGACTGCCCTTTCAGCCCACGGAGACCCACATGTGACCCATCTCTCTGCCCAACTCTTAAAGTAATTACTGCACATTTGGCTTCATCTTTATTCAAATACTCTGCTCTTTTCCAATTTTCACTGCTGCTGTTACTGACGCATGGAATGAATCCTTAAACCCCTTTCCAGGTTGTTGTGGCTTGTAAAGAAGCTTAATTTTGTCGTATTGATGTGACAAAAAATGAGAGTACATATATGAATAAATATCACCTATATGTAGTAACACCGATATATGATCAAACATCAGTGTATGAGAACACCTTGCATGTAACATCTGTGTCTGGGAGTCCTGTTTGTAACATCACCAGGGTGTTGGTTCTCCTGTATATCATAAGTCTACTGAAGCTTGTATGTGTACACAGTGGCACCTGTGCATTGTGCTGTTTAAATTTAAAAAGTTTAGCAGTTCTCTCTTTCGCCAAGTTTAGTACTGAATTCTTGCATCTGTTCATTTAATTGTGTTCTCTCCACGTCTGATCACAAGTTGTCTACCACTTTAGCAAGACAGTATCAGACACTGAAGATGTAATGTTAGTCATGTAATTTTTGTGCCACTTTCTTCTCTTTGTGCCAGTTTGTTTGCTTGGCAGGGGACAACCCGTAGACTCTAGCGCGACTTTGTCTGTCTTTAAAACTGTCACTAAAAAAGGCAAACGTATATGTTGCTCTCATTTAATTCAGTTCAGTTAAATTTTATTTATATAGTGCGTTTTCACACCATTACAATGTCTCAAAGCACTTTACATTATCCCTACCCAATGTCCCCAGAGGCAAGCCAGAGGTGACAGTGTCAAGAAAAAACTCCCAAGAAGGAAGAAACCTTGGGAGGAACCAGACTCAAAGGGGGAGCCCATCCTCCAGGGGCAGCAGAAGCAGTCAAATTTAACAAAAAATTAAACAATAATATTATATTATATCCTTAGATGTAACTTCTGGGAGTTCTGTCTTCATGGGACCCCTAATTTTTTGGGGGGTCCCAAGTGGCTACCTTGCCTTAAGGGAAATTCAACTGCTGTCCAAGACACTCACTACCTCAAACATCCAAAATGCAGGCTATGTCTATCATCCCAGACCTCATATGTCCAAAGCACACTACCTTAAACATTCCATCTCAAACATTGTTCATTGTTTAAGCTGGCTCGGTTTGATTAAACCACAACCCCGCCCTAGTGCCCACAGTAAGGTAAGAAGGGTTGACGGATTTCAACTTCAGCATCCCTTCTGCTCTCTTCCCACTCATGGTGACCCCCGCAGTAAGGGAAGGCTGGCCGAAGGAACTGTCCCATGCCGGCCGCCCCGCCTGGCTGTCATCACTCCTTAGGGACAACTGCTTCACTTGCGCTGTTGGCCTCGGGTACAAAGACTCGCCATGTCGGCCAAACGCCCAACTACGGATCTGTCTAAAATATTCATCACCGACTTGACAAAAAGATGAAAAATAAATTAAATCCTTTTTTCATGGTCTTCCAGGTTGTTTCATAAAAATTACATGAGAACTTCTTTCCATCTCTAAGCGACACCCCTCTCTACCACAGGCGGCAAGACCACAACGCTGCAAGGACGAGAACTGGCCGGAGATTCACAGAGGACAGACTTCAAAAAGACTCCAGGCCAGAGAGGGGCTGGCACAAAGGCAGAAGAAGAATCTCTGTCCCAGCTCCCTGGAAACTGAGGCCCCCTTGTGGCTGATGTTAAGAAGGCTCATCTGGAGAAGTAGAGCAAGAAGGATGAGGCCACAAATAGACCAGGTCATGGTCTGTCCAGAGTGCCGTTGTACTATTTTTCATCTTTACTGTAGTTAATGCTAAGTAACACATATGATATTTACCTATTAAACGTTTGAGTAAAACCCAAAAATCCCATGTGGCCAGGACTTGAAAAGTCTTTTCACAAGAAGCCTGCTGTTGTATAATATGAATGCAATGGAGGTGTTCCGATCTTTTTACAATGTTCTGACTCAGCTTATTGACTTCCTCACTGATCTCAGGGCTACCTGTTACTTTGTGGTTTGAGTTTAGAACTTACACAACACCAGCTTGAGGAGAGTGGAACCAAGGATAGTCCATGGATAAATGGCACATGTCGGTACACCAATTCCTTGTGCTTTAAACGGAGACCCCAGCATTGGTTTGCAGTGTGAACTACTGAGGTCTTTTGTACAATGGACTGTAGTGAGTGCTACGCTGACATCTAGAGGTGCTTAATGTTTGTGCACAGAGTCAGGAATTGTAACAATGTTCCAAGTTAACCTGCTGTGTTGTTGGATTTTTGGAAAAAAAAAAATTTGGAAAAAGAGAAAACCAAAATTTTGGTTGAATCAGCATCAACAATAGTTTTTAGACAATATGAGTACCAGCTGCCCTGCGATGGGCTGGCCCCCTGTCCAGGGTTGTTCCCTGCCTCATGCCCATTGCTTTCGGGATAGGCTCCAGACCCCCAGCGACCCAGTAGGATAAGCGGGTATAGAAAATGGATGGATGGATGGATGGATGAGTACCAGCCACATGAATGAAGTCTTTACTTTGCTCCATTTTTTCTGTGACAATGGACTACAAATTAGGTCTTAAGTTATGGTCCTTTGTTTGGCTGAGGAAGTAGCAGCCATCACCTTCACAGGAACCATTCCATACTGACACATGACTGCTGGCAGTACTGAGATTAAAGATTTCTAAGCTTTGGCCACATTTCCCAACTCTGTGCCCGTGGCAGCGTCCAGATACGACCGCTGTGCTTGAATGATGGCTTAAGCATGTGGGACTGTACTGAGCCTGTCATGAGAGCAGGACAAACTGCGCATTGCACAACTTCCCCTCCAGGATGAAGACATTTACTCCAAAGCACTGAGAGACTGGTCCAGTAAGCTAGGAGATATCTCAGTTGCTGGTAAGTATTGTCAAAAAAAAAGAAGTTTTTTGTAACTGTTCTGGTATCAACAAATACTCGTTGTGAAAAGGAGCAAGAAGTGAAGTTCATTTCCTTCTTTGGCTAAATGATCTATTTGAGGAGTAAAGGGAAGAAGGCAGCCAAAGTCAGCTGTGTCCCAGAGGATCTTGCCTAATTTCCTTTCTGCTACCAGGACGAGAGGGCACTGGTAGTGTAACTCCACAACGGAAATTAGGCAATATTTAACTAACCAGGGATACAACTCAGCAAGAGATCGGTTTTACTAAGATGGCGAAAGCATTACACTAGCATAAAACAACTAATTGCCATTGTCATTTCATCACATGCATGGAAATGTACAAAAATCAAATAAAATTCCTAATTACAAGTGCTAGACAGATTTTCTTTGCTACCTAAACTTATATACCAGTACCTATTTATATACAAAATTTGGGATATATTTTCTCGTATGTTTCTCAGTACTTTTCACTGTCATATATAACATATTCTACTTTCTCGTGTTTTATCCTCATGCCTTTCTGCACATGTATCCCTTGAACCAATCAAGCACAAGCACAATTTATATTGTAGGCCAATCGCAGTACATTTAGAAGTGACAGGGTGAAAACAACAGCAACATCTTCCTTTATCATCTATTTGTTAAAGAATGTGCCTTGCAAAAGTATTCACACCCATGAACGATGGTCTATTTTTATTGAATTACAAGTGTTACGTTGAAATTCTGTGATATTTCAAGCACAAAATTATTTTAATGTGACATTGCTTTACAGTACAAAATAATTAAAATAGAAAACTATAAATAATAAATAAAATTAATTAAAAAAAACATGGCAGTTTTAACAAAGGAGTTATTTAATGTTAATACTCTGCAGAGCCACCTGTTTCTTAACCAATAACAGTTTTTAATATTTTGAGGTAATTATCTACCAGCTTTGCACATTGTTCTGGAGTTATTTTTATGAAACTAGGATTGCTCCAGGTTGCCCAGGTAGTGTGTGTGTGGGTAACCTTTAGGGCAGCTGTTCAAAGCCAGGTGTGAGGACTCTTCAGCCAATCCGTCCTCTAATTAGTAATTTGATAACAGTTGCAGCAAAAACCTGCAGACACAATGGCCCTTTCTAGATATGACTGGCCTCCCCCGATCCACAGGTTTGAATGCTGTGCCTGCAATCGGCTGGTCGCTGGCTGAAATTCCAGGGTTAGCAGCAATTTCACTGTTGGCCCTTAACCCAAATTGCTCCAGAGACTGGCTGAAGCTGTATGTTATGTTGCATAAAAGTGTCTCAAATAAATAATAATCTAAAACTTCAGTGGAGGTGTTGCCACTCTTCATTTTGCACCTCACATTTGAATTTTGGAAAAAAACTCCCTCATTCTCATCTGACCACATAATGTTTCCTCATATAGCAACTGGATCACTATCCTTCTTTTTTGGCAAATTTCACATCCTTTCACATGGTTGAGTACTGGCTTCTCATGTTCCACCTTCCCATAAAGGCCAGTGTTATTCAGACTTCTTAATATGGTTATTTCATCACTTTAACTGTGGGGAATTTATTCAGAAAATGTTTAAGCTTAATGATTCTTTAGTTCTCTAGTAGAAATCCAATTTAAAGCAATTGTATCCTACAGCAGCTGTTTGTCACCTGTGTAAAATTAGAGCTTTCACAACACAAGGGTTGAATAGTAATGCATCGTTCCATTTACCTTGAAGATCAGAACTGGGAGTGACATCACAGACAGCTTAGCCACATTCCAACAAAGCAAGTCAGAAAGCCATGTAGCAATTCCAGGTTCCTGCAGTCTGTTGCTTAGCTGGATAACTTGTCAGATTTCATATACCCAGTTTAAATGGGATTTACCTTTGTTCATTTATATTCAGCCCGGACTACCTTAAATCCCACAAATTATCCAGCTAGGCAGGAAATCCTCCTTTCTGAAATAGTCCCCAGTTCTAGCCTGGGTAATTGTTAGTCTCTATTAGTAGTATCAGTGATAACACATTACATGGTATTTTGCGCGTAAAAACTCTAGAAACACGTCCACAGATAGGGGTTGAGCAGTACTGTCTGCAAAACTGATTTAATGACTGATTTTAAGACAAGTGCTAAGAAACAGTATAAAACTACAGCTTTAACTTCGGTTGCTAAAGGGTGTAGCCATCTTGGATTTTGAGGTCGGGTTGCAGAAGTTCCTCCGATTTCATGAGTCAGAATTATGACTTCAGGGGGCATCCCAGCTAAAATTTCAACTTGAAATTTCCCAGTTATAATTTCAAATGGAATGCAGCATTATACAAACAGCACACAGATATGTTTTCTTAAACAATCCCACAATAAAATGAACTTTGAGTTGCAGTGCTTGAATTACATCAGAGAACTCAATTTTAAAGAAAGGATCTATAATTCAGTAAAATCAAAAGAACTGATTTGAACACATTTGTAAAGTGCTGTATGTTGGGGAAAGAAGCTATGTTATCTCTCGGTTTGTGGGGAATACCCAGGGTATACAGCGTTCCGAAATACAGGGCCTGCAATCACCCACCCTTGAATAACTCCGAAATAGGTTATGCAAATACACGGGACAGTTCTGCTACTTCAAACATCCTGATGTTAAGAACATCCTAGATTAGGGGTAGGAACCCTGCTCCCTGCTGTGTGGTCTGTGTTGGCCATGAATGGATGGAAATACACAGCTTGACCACAGGACTTTTCATGCTGCCTTTGCTGTTACCTGTTTCACTGAATCTAATACTGTGTGACATATGTCCAAAGAAAAATGTAATAAACTTTCAGAAACCATGCAGTTTTCCACTTCATCACATCCAATATTTTAGCACATAAACAGCATATAGTTTCAGCCGTTCATCTTTATTACGTTTCACTGAAAATCCTAGATACAAAAATCCATTTTCAAGAACATACTTCCATGCATTTTCAGGCTTAATAACAATGAGAACTGTGCACACAAATGCTGACTCATTTATATTTTGCAGACACTTTGCAATTTATATTTGCAAAAGTTTCTGTACCACTCAAGATTTTGAAAGTCTTTGGAATGATTTAAAATCTTACATCACCAAAATTATACTTGTGTTTATACGTATGTTATGTACATTGTAATTACAGAGGACTTGGTGAAGGCAGGACATCAGAAATCTGCCTGAATATCCAGATCAGCGGCCACAGCCGAAGGTCCTGTTCCACTCCTCGTAGAGCTCCAAGTCTTTAGAGGACACACTGGGTCGCACAGTCTTCAGGGCATCCTGGAAATCGCCATGAACAATGGGACGCACTTGATCAGGTGTGATACTGGCAATGTCATCTACCTGGATGCTACGAATAGGGCCCAGCGCTGCCTCTCGACAAAGCTGGGCCATATCAGCACCGGAGAACCCTTGGGAGCTGGCAACAACACACTCCAGCTCCTCTGACTTTAAATGGCATTTCTCACGGGCCATCAGGTTGGCTACGATTTGGCGACGAGCTGCGGCCTCAGGCAGGGGGATGTAAAGGCGCTTAGCTAGCCTTCGCCGGGCTGCCTCGTCAATCTCCTGTGGTCGGTTGGTGGCCCCAACCACCAGGATCCGGTCTTCAGCTGAGGTAGCTGCCCCATCCAGCTGCACCAAAAACTCAGTCTTGATGCGCCGTGAAGAGTCATGCTCCCCATCTGTCCGTTGGGAAAGCAGTGAGTCAATTTCATCAATGAAGATAACGGCTGGCTGGTGGCAGCGGGCGATTGCGAAAAGGGCCCGGACCATCTTCTCACCTTCTCCAACCCACTTAGAAGTCAGGGATGAGGCACTAATACTAAAGAAGGTGGCCCCAGACTGACATGCAATGCATTTGCCTATCAGTGTCTTTCCGGTACCAGGAGGGCCAAAAAGCAGGATTCCTTTGGGGGGACCGCGAAGCCCGGTGAAGATGTCGGGTCGCAGCATGGGCCACACTACAATCTCCTTGATTGTGGCCTTTGCAAACTCCAGTCCAGCAATGTTGTTCCAAGAGATCGGTGGACCATGATCCATGATCTCACTCATGATCAGCTCAATGATCTTGGGTTCAAAGTTCTTTAGTCGTTCATCAATAGGCTGAGACTCCTGGACCGACCCACTGGCACCAGCCCCCTCACCATCCTCTTGCCTGGGTATAGGAGACACAAATTTGGAGAAGGCACCACGGGATCTGTTGGCACCCAGGGACTTCTTCATTCCACCAGAGAGCCCAGCTGGTTGGACTCTCTGTGGTTGCTGACCGTGTTTCTTCTGCTGTTCCACCACCAGCTGCTCCTTAGCTGTCCTGAAGCTGCTGGCTCGGCCATCCTCCTCTCTCTTTCCTGCAACACTGGAGCCACCACGTGTTTCAGAAACCACATGGCAAGACTGTGAGTTATTGCAGACCTTCCTCTTCGAAGGGTTTGAGGGGAAGAAAACGGACTGATGGCTAGGGGCAGGCTGACAGTTCGTGTTAGCACTGCTGCTGAATAGCGGGTTCATAGTGGGTTGAGCTGTGCTGCAAGATCCAAAGGAAGACGATGGAAGCAATGCTCGATGGCCACTCGCTTTTCCTGCCCCATCTCTCAGAACATTACTGCGAGCCCCAGTAGCCTCGGTTTTTGAAAACACATCTGCACTGCAGGCTCCCAGCTTCAGAGAGCAACCTTGATCACGCTCACCACTAAACCCCCCACCAACTACAACATCCACTTCTTCTCGTGGTATGAGGGCACTCACAGCCCCAGTTTCACCACGGACAATGTGCTGCACACACGGCAAAGCCAGGACATTTTCTGGCGTCAAGGCCGACTGCCACTGTATGCTGTCGTTTCTGTGTCCACGAGCCAGGTGCAGTACACTGTCAGCATAGTTGTTCAGGCCCGTGCGTGGATCATCGGAGTCCAGCACTGCGCAGTATAGCTCAGTGTATTTCCTGAGTAGATGGGCTGTAGCTGAAGGTGACAGCAGAGAAGACGCCCATGCATACTGCACGTCCAGGATGTGTGCACGATAAGCATCTGCCTTTTGTTCAGGTGTGCAGGTGCCAGATGAAATGTCAAAGGTCCTCTTCTGCCACTCGCTCAGGTGTGCCTCACTCATGTCTAAGCCTGTGAGGGACAGCAGCAGTGTGTTAAAATATGACATCAGGTGGTGGGAGGGGCAGAGCGAAATGCAAACCGCAGGACCGCTAAAGCAACTGGGGCTGAGAAACAGGAAGCCCCACAAAGGGTCAATGGGCTCCTTCCTGGATATGGGTGCATCCTTTACTTAGCAAGCAAACCGGTCTCACTCAGTGTCCAATTTTTAATTTTTCTTTTTAATACTAAGGCTATAAAAAATCACATTATATCTTTTAAGGATATTTCACAAAGATCTCTGTAACACTGAAAAAGAAAAAAAAATCTTTCCTGTTGCCCATTATAAGGTTACGTAACTGGGCTAAAGATAAGCTGTTTAACATTTTACAGGGTTAACAGGAAAATAACTGAGCAACCACATTACGGACAGGACGTAATGTAAGGACATTCCACTTATGAAAACCATAAACGCAGGCATTCGTATTCGAAAGGATAGCAGGTTAACTGTTCGACAACTTTTATTAATGCATTAATAAAATTATTAAGTAAGTTAAAATACCCACGTGCACAAGGAAACACGTCTGTAATAATAAGTAAATTTACTACCAGGTTACTGAGCAAACTGAATTTAGCTAAATGCAACTCAGACGCCGAGATGAAAGACGAACGGTACATAACCCACCCAATATATAACCCACATCATACATTAAAAAGCAAGTTATCGACACTAAAAACTAGTCATTCTAACCTTCTAACTGTGACATTTAGCAACGACACAAATTTACGGTTCAGCGACATTGGCCAACATTTAATCTAAACAAAGTTTATATTAGGTTATACAAGGAATATAGGTTATATTAGGGTTAATTATCTACTAAAATATTGTAAAATATCACATACTTATATTACGGTACGCGCTTCTGAAGAGATTAATTTAAAATTTACCAAAACAGCTCATGCTAACTACGAGTGACTCCAAAGTTCCCGCCGTGTTTCGTATTCGGTCAAACTCGGCAGAAAATCGGACTGACTCGGAACAGAGATCGGACCAACTCGGACCAATATCGTAAAGACTCGGGCTGAAAATCGGAATGGCTCGGAATAAAGATCGGACAGAGAACATTGGGGATTACACAATTATGAACCCTATCCGATTCTCGCGTGTCTTTAACCAGAGTATAAATAACCCACCGTGTTTATGCCTTACTGTCCAGCGTTCGACCTCCCTGCTTTTCCTTGTCGTTTATTCATTAGATGCTTGATCCCGCTGTCTTTTAAATGCAGTTTTTCCTTAAAGCGAGCATCATCGTTTTTCTGTTTGCCAGGTATTTCATTAACGTTTGTTTTGGGATTATTAAAACATTCTACTATTGCAAATTACTGTGTTGCATTTCACATATGAATTATGAACTATTTTTAATTTTAATGATTAAAACTAATATACTTACACGTGGTTTATAACTCGGGTATAACAAACTAGTACATAACAAACAAAGAAATACTTAGCTAACACTAGTCGTAATTAATTAAATTGATTTACTAGCTAATGATAATGATGTTACAAACCACAATAAACACCATCAATCATTTAACAACCGATAGAAGACCATGTGGAAATCGATATTTCGACCACTAGATGGCAGCAAATGCACAAGAATATCATAAGGACCTCGAAGTGGGATAACATCATCTTGATATGACTTCGACTTCATGAACTGGTTCACTGCGCATGGGCAGGAATTTAAGGTTTTTTAAAAATCGCAGGCTTATTAATTGCAAAGCTTTTATTTTAACATGTCAATATCAGTACATAAATACACAGTTTTAACATGAGCTTGGACACACCAAATCATATAGAAATACTTTTACATCAATTTTCAGTGGCAGTAGTTTTTGACTGAAAGATATAGGAAGTGACAGAGGTGACAACATGATACTAAAAAAACAACAGCAAAAAGTTCAGACCTCACGTGTTGAATGTCAAGTGTATCTTCTCTCTGCATCAATATATACAAATTACTAAGCCTAGTCAAAGACAGAATTATAGCTGTTGTGTATTTGTCAAGCCAGTGGTAGCAACTGATAAAATATATTCAAGATACAACCACTTCTAACAGAGCACAGAAGTGAGCTGGTTTAGCAAGGGATGATATTAAGAGGGTCATCCTTTCCCACTCAAGCACAAACAGCCATTCAAGGTGGTTTATCATTCTTAGTCAACATGAAATAAGGAAGACGGCAAGTTTGATGCCTCATCCCTTGTTCCAAATTGTGCATTCAAGGCCTTAGACACAGTGCCCCAAGTTTTTACCCTCTTAACTGACCTCTTAGATCAGTTCTTTAATTCCACAATGTTTACTGCTCCTTCATAATATTGTTCTATATGGTGTATCTTTAGAACCATTATTTTAGTGGTTCCTTTGCCATATCCCCACAGCCATGTCTAACAGGGTATTAACCAGACTTGAGACAAGTCTGCAGGTCCTGTGCCCAAAATCTGCCAGTGATTATTGGAGTTAAAAGTCAAAGTGTTTTTGTAGGTCACAGCGTACAAGTTGCAGCTTCCTGCTTGCATTCCAGCATGCTGACTTTAGAAGGACCATTTACCATAACCATGCGGTACTGAATTGCACACAGCCATTCAGATGGAGATAAAGTACCACATTCCTCATTTATTTTTAGCTCATGACATCTCACTCCCTCTGGACATTGAGGGTCTTTGCACCCAACAGTAAACAAATTCCCATCCTGTCTCTCATCCAGCCATAAATCATCATGTCATCAGAGCTTTCCTTCCTTACAACGTATTACAAACAGAGGTGCACAAATGATTCCAGCATTTTATGGAAAGCTCCTACTCAAAACAGTTTGCATCTGCTCTCATCCACCTTCTGAGGTGCAGAGTTACTCAAGAATCCAGCAGAGACGCAATGAACATACCCAGACTGATCACCTCGCCTCTTATTCTTTGCTAATACAAAGCAAAAGCAGAGGCTTCTGAAGACAAAATAAAGCAGAGCTGAAAAGGCAGGTTCAGAAAAGCAACAGTGACTTCAGGGAAATCATTACAGCAACAGCATTCCCACTTACGTTTTAACCACCTGATGTTAAAAACGGATAATAAACATTACTGAGCATCCCAGTCACTAGTAATAATGTCTGCTTTTGGTCTATCGATTTTCTCACTTCACTCCTTAAAAAACTCTAACAAGCAGTTTGGTTGCTTTGCATGTTTTTAATTCATGAGAAGTAAACTTTGTGATGAAACTGCAGCCAAGTACTTTAGGAATGGATAGTGATGTTTTATTGATGTCCACTGGGGAATTCTCTTTTTCACTTTGCCCCATCTCTATACAGGTAGAAGCTAGCTTGGGCGGGGGGGGCAGCAGAACC
>JAODUD010011261.1:8254-21785 GCA_026784285.1 Stomatorhinus walkeri
ACAAGATGCAGTGTCTGGCCCAGATTAGGGGAACATCTAGCCGGATCCAGTAATGAACAAGATGCAGTGTCTGGCCCAGATTAGGGGAACATCTAGCCGGATCCAGTAATGAACAAGATGCAGTGTCTGGCCCGGGTTGGGGGAACATCTAACCAGATCTGATACTGAACAAGCTGCAGTGTCTGGCCCAGGTTGGGGGAACAGCTAGCCGGATCAGCCTTGTCAGAGCACTAGGAAAGGTCTAAGATCTACACAAGATCAGAAGCCAGTGGGCAGCAGGGTTACGCGCATTCAGGGCTATGGGCATATAATGAAACACAAAAATATGTTCAATGCATATAAAAACAAGCAATAGTGTCTGGCCTGGGCTAGGGGAACATCTAGCCAGATCCAGTACTTAACAAGATGCAGTGTCTGAACCAGATTAGGGGAACATCTAGCTGCATCCGGTACTGAATAAGCAGCAGCGTCTGGCCCGGGTTGGGGGAACATCTAGCCGGATCAGGTACTGAACAAGCTGCAGTGTCTGGCCCAGGTTGGGGCAACAGCTAGCCAGATCAGCCTTGTCAGAGCACTAGGAAAGGTCTAAGATCTACACAAGATCAGAAGCCAGTGGGCAGCAGGGTTACGAACATTCAGAGCTATGGGCATATAATGAAACACAAAAATATGTTAATGCCATGTGCCTTAAAAATGAGGAAGAATGCAATTGACAATTAACGTAATTTTGTCTTTAACCTCTGTTTGATGTGTTACTGCAAAAATGCATTTGATTTTGTTTCTATAACCCATGACTGTAATTGCCTACTAAATATTTCACCCGTCCATCTTCAAGGTGGCCTATTACGGTATTAATACACTGACTGTGGAGTCATTTTCACAGCCCCCAAAATTACAATGATTATACTATGAAATTCTAAAGGGTAAATATGAAGCAGTTCATTGTGCTATATGGGGAGTGCAGTAATGCAATAATGGAACAAAAGAAAATGCATCAAAATAATGCATAAAAGCAGAAAGAGGCGTATTTCAAAAGGCCAACACTGTCACTGTTACACCACAGCAGAAGCAATGCCGCCCTTGTTGTTATGGTGTAAACGAAATGTTTGTTATTAATTATGGATCCGTGACAAAGACAGATGGAGCCAGGCATTGTTTCTGTTTACATGTCATTGACATTTAACTGTCTGTGAGAGAGTGGGTCACGCACCACTCTGCCTATGAGGTTTGGAGATATTTGGCAAGCCATATCAACAAATGACCTCTAAACATAACTGAATGGTTTTGATATGCTTTTAATTGCTATCGAGCCAGTTGTTTAGGGAAAAACCTATATTTTTTATGAATCCATTTAAATAGTACAATCCAACATTAAATACTACAATCCAAATGTAATGTTGCAATGAATATGACTTTTTTTTTGGATTTACATCAGTCAGTATTTTCTTATTATTTATTATGATTATTGTTGTCACTGTTATGTAAAATAATAATGTAATAGTTTGATAAATACTTATTGTTCTGTATTTACCCTGTTTACATCTCATCAGGTTTTTTGGGCTATTTTCCATTTTTATTCACTGAAGCTGATCATCAAACTAAAACACTGTTTGCCATGTGTAGGAAATCTTTTAATAAAACATCTGATTAATACTCTGACATTCTCGTTTATTATAAATTAAATTCCATAATAGATTAATTTGAACTGTCGCTCAGGTACATTGATGGATTATTTCAACTTCCATTTTTGCAATTCACAGGGTAATGAACCTTTCTCATAAAAAATTAAACACTGTCTATTTCCCCCCTCTGCTCTGGATTACTAGGTCTTAGTCTGGTTTTTGCTTTCTGTCACGTTTCCTTCCACGTTGTGGTCAGTCAAACAGGAAAAGCCCGTTCGGTTTGCACAGGGATCCCAGTCTGTTTATTTTCTAGCTGTTCCGAAGTTTCCGCATTGCCAGCTCAGATCACAGTGAAAATACCTGACAGATTTTGCCCGTTTGGCTTTGAATACTAAGTACCACTGTGGATTTTTCCCATTTTTCACAGGACCGCCATCCCCTTAAATGCACATACAAATTCCCCCACACAATCTGTTACAGGCTGCTTCCTTCCTTTATATATTTTTTAAAAACCATGTGAGTTGTCACCAGGAACCATTTTCCCACATTTATGTAATGTTATAGCACTCTAAGCCTGATAGGAATGGGGTACTTTTGGACCAGAACAAGAATATTAAACTGAAAAAATAACATTCTTTAATACACATTTCCATAAGAATTGGTAACCATAAACAATAATAGCAGTTCTCCTATTTCAAACAAATTTCAGACAGTTATTTGTGGATTTATTTAATAATCTGATAAAAAATATTCATAAAGATGTATATTTTGGTCACAATGTTTTCTGGATTGTACTTCAATAATCTAATAGGTTTATACACACACACACACGGAAAAATGTTCCCAAAATGCAGTAAAACCCAAAACTTTCTTACTTTTGGGGACATTTTTCAGGTCTGCATTTGGATAACCTCAGTTTTATAAAAATATTTTCACCTTTGATGAAGGTTAAGGCTGGGTTATATATATGAGGCAAGTTTTTAGAGGAGATACATGCAGTGTTCTGAAGGAGCAACCCTGGGTTAATGTGTAGAGGCCAGTGCTTAGTTGCCTGGAGGCCCCACAAAGACTGCAGCAGGTGCAGGCCTGGCCTTTGTCTCTGGCCTAATGGTTTGTTTTCTCGACTTGTAGGAACAGGAAAACTTTTTTTCTGCTGCCTGAGGGAGGAAAGATGACTTTCCTGCATTCTTTCAACGGCATATGGCCCCTCTGCCAGTGGACGGCAGACGGCAGGTGCTGTACACAGGCACGTATGCGTGCACACAGGGGGACACATGCACACACACACACACACGTGCATGTGAGCCTTCCCTCAAACACCTGACTCACCCCTCCTCCCACCTGGTGAACCAGCTACACTAATGTCTGGGCCTTTTTTGAGCATCTGTATTTGCTGCAGTGCATCTGCCCAGCAGGTATGCGGACTAAACAGCTGGTTGGTTGTTGGGATTGCTTAGACTGGTTTTTTTTCCCCTCCCTCTTCCTGGAGAGAAAATCCCATTTACACTCTCTTCAGCTCCCAGTAAAATGCCAGCAGTTGCTCTTTAATGTGCCAGGTTTACTTTCACATGAGTTTAAAGAGACCCCACTGTAGACCACCAATGTCCTATTAATATAACACACACTTCTGTGTTGATCTTAATTTAGCATTTGTAATGTCCATGATACAATAAAAATGGCAGTGTATCTCAGTGCCCTCTCTAACTCATGTTTACCATGAACAAACATTCATTTGATATCAGTAAACACTGAAGGTTGGATACCTTTCCAATAAGACAAGGCCTGTCTGACACATTTCAGGAAATCTGGAAGATATCCAGAGATGGATGGTTCAGGTCCAGAAAGTAAAAACCCAGGCCAAGGATAGTTTTTAACCAATCACTTGAGTACAATGTGACTATGACACTTTATATTCAACTGGTTTGGATTTTTACTTTCTGGACTTGAACTATTCACCTCTGAAGATATCACAAGGGAAACTGAATGTGAGGAAACTCACGATGAAGCTAGAAGTGATATTTATAAGGCTGGACCACTGATGATTTGTCTCATTTCAGTGATGAGCACAAAGCTGTGTCCAGTCTCCAAGTAGTGCATCACCTTGTGTCGTCTCCTGCTCACATCCTGCCAGCTGCACTGGCGACACTGGCTGTGCATTAGGCCAAGCTGGGCCAGAGCTACCAGGGAACACAGCATTTTACATGGTAGGGATGGAAAGTTTTTGAAATGGATGCCTAGATATTAGAGATAGAAATTCTAGAAAGTAAAAGTCAAGACCATGATGTTTCAAATAACCAGCTGAGTACAGGGTCACAGCCAAAGAGTCCTCAATTTGTAGGTTGAAACAAATCTTGGCCTGGATTTTTATTTTCTGGACCCGAAATGTCTACCTCTGGCAGAGATCCTTTTGGTTCTGGTTCCATTTATCACAGCACAGAATTCTTGGCCAGATAAAAGGTGCGTCGAGCATGACCTACATGCATTACCACTCTTAGAGGCTTTGACATGCTCGATCTGTGTATCTAACTCCAATTAAAGGGTAACTCCTTACTTGAGGGGGCACAAATAATGTAGTATTCTATTCTTACTCATGTATTAATTAACCACAAACTAACTCATAGTTACATACAGATCTCATGTTCACTTGTTATTAATGAATTGTGATACATCTTTTATCCCAAGCAATTATTATATTATATTGGTTAATTCAACAATCATCTGTGAACTACTGAAGGAACAAATAATGAATAACACATGTGAAATACTGATCTCATGTTTGTTCAACATTAATGACTCGAGAAGCATCTTTTATCCCAAGTGGTTCAATATTTACTTTATCTCTTCATTCTGTAATTCTTTGTGAACTACTGAAGGAACCACTGAACAAACTACTAAAGAAATACTGAATGAACAAGTAATGAATAACAAAAGTGAATTGTTGATCTCATGTTTGTTTATCATTAATAAATCGTGATGCATCTTTTATCTCAAGCAGCTAATATATTTGTTCATGATTTGTACTTTAGTAGTAACTGAGGTACTACTAAGTATCTATGCCAGGGCAAGTAAAGTGTTGCCATTTAAGGAATAAAAATCACTGAATTGGCATGAGCTCACCTGGAAGAAGGATATCTGTAGGGCTCCAGAGAAGCGTCACAGGACTTGATGTTGCTGTTTGCTAACCTCAAAGGTTGGCCTTCAGTGTCACTCACTGTTAGCTGCATGAAACTCAGATATTGACACACACGTCCTGAATAGCAATGACCCATAATGCATGAATTCCATTTTTTTACGAGGCATTCTGTGTTTTAAATGCTGGGGAGAAAATTGAGCACTTTGTAGCAACAAAACTCCAGCAGCTGTTGGTAATCGCCCTCTATATACTGATGGTAATGTGTAGTTATCACTGCTGGGTTAGGGTGCTGTGGTTGGGAAAACGGTGGGGGAGTAGGGGGGGTTGTGGAATACGATGAGCGGCATAGAAAACACCATTAAGAGAAAATGATAGCTCTGTCTCTGAAACTCCATTACAGAAGAAACACTTTAAAGAGTGTACCCGCTTTATTACCGGGTGGCATGAATTATTCATGACCCAACGCTTTTTTTTTTTGAGCCTTCTGTTTAAACTGGAAGGGAGCCAGTTGGAATGGGGTACTGAGAGGAAGACAGCCATGTGCTTCGGACCGGCACTGCGCGACAGCCTGGCAGGGAGTACTCTGGGCCGGGTGGAGGGGGGGGGGGGGAGCACGAGCACAGCTCACGTCCCGAGGGTGGGGCGGGGGCGGCCATCGGTGGGCGGCAGCATTTCGGGCAGCGTGTGCCAGACGCTGGGAGAGGGTGGGTGGATCCGGGCATGCAGGGTGACGTTGCGCCACTGATTGGTATCACGGCTGCTTCAGTTACCCATCAGCTTTCGCCATTAACGTCTTAAAGCGCATGCCGCTCAGGGAGGCCAGAGTCATCTGCTCTGCTCGCATATGCTGCATCCATTATTTTATTGGTCTTTTAGATCATGCATATAAGGGGAATCTCTATCATTTTGCCATTGTAACTGCATTTCAGCTGCTTAGCATTTAACCAAAGTACTTTTATATAATATGAGGAATGTTCTCAGAAGTGTTTTACTTAACCCTTTGAGGCAATTCATTCATAAACTAACGATACGTTCTTTTTTACATTTTTTTAAAGATTCCTGTATTTCCAAGTGACACACGAAAAGACTCAAAGTTAAAATATTGTATTTTGTCATTTTAAACAAACCAGAATTAACAGACTGGGTATGCACGGCTCCTATGTCCACGTGCGTGCTCTGCTGATAGCACGAGACTCCATCTAGTCCACTCCACATTGCTCTATACCATAATGTGATTTGCATACAGATGTCTCCCAAAAATCCCCCTTTCTGATCAGATGCAGGGAGGGTCCCTGCTCCATGGTAATAGGGGCATATGTGACCACCCCAAAATCTGTAACCATTAGTCTATGGTGAGTGAAGTCTGGAACCTCTACAAGCCCAGGTGGCACCACAATTGCCATTGAAGTTTGGGGCACTCATAGTTTTTGCAGTCACACCTCTTTCCCCCTCACCTATTTATCTTTCCTCTCAATGTTTTTGCATTTTACTTTACAGTTTTTAATGCAAAGAAAATGAAGAGGAACACATGGTGGGAGAATAAGCGAGGGAATGGTAGCTGAGCAGCCCACAGTGGAGGAGGTAGGATCAGTGTTACCCAGTTTCCTGCTGAGAGACATACAGAGGTGGCTGAGGTGTTGGACAGAGACAGGAAAGTGAGAACTGTCTAATAATGATGAAAGAGCGGGACTGTGCTCGGAACAAAACGGGGAGGGCCAGGAAGACACCTCTGATTCAGCGTCTGCACCAGATCCATGCATCCCTTTCCTTTTCCCTTGTTTTCCTGTTTTTTACCCTTTTACTTCTTGGAAGAAGGCTTTGGGACATCTGCTAAGCTCATTTTCCAGGAATTAGAAGCTCAAATTGATTTTTGAGCAAGAGACACATCGTGACTCTTGCTTAGTTCTATTAAGTTTTCAAAAGGAGTTTGCTTGATACATGCGTGCACCATTTTGGGGCCTAAAATTAAGCCTCTGAGTACATTAAAGCAAAAATATTTTTAAGATTTACTCTTGAAAGTATTTGTAAGTCTTCCACAATAACATGAAAGTAAATATATACTTTTCCAAAATTATGGGATACCTTAATAAGTAATACAATTTAGCAACTAATTCTTATCAATTTTTATCATATCCACTAGAACTAGATACAGCTACATACTATGTAAATATAAGTTTGTGTGTCATGTGATCTTTAACCCCGAAAAGAAGGAAGGGATGGCTGTGGCCATTAGATTGTGACAGCTGGGCAAAGAAGCTCAGGCCTCTCTTTCATACACAAAGCCCATTAATAATGCCTCTTCCTCAGCGGCCCCCACGGCCCCAAATTGCAGCAAGCTCCACCCAAAAGTGTGGTGGCTTTTGTCATTGTAATCAGGCCTTGTTTGTGGAGTGATGCCTGTATTTACCGCTGGTCATGCCTTGTATTTACCCAGCCTGCTACTGCAGAGCTGCCTGTATGTTTGAATGAGGCAGAATTTGGAGGGGGGGGGGGCACAGGAGGTGTGTGGGGAGGAACAGGGGATAAGCCAAGCTGCATTCCGGCAAGGTCCAGCAATTGGGCTGATAGAGATGAGATTCCTTTTGGCAGGGTTGGACAAAGAGGACTGTGGATCCTTAAACAAGGAGCTGATGATGAAGCTTATGAATCCTGGCACTTAGACTTGTTTGGTTTCTGTTTCTTACAGTGTACAAAAATAGCAGACTATACACTGGGACAAATAGGCAGTACATCCGACTCCTACAATAGCTTACTCCACCCCCAAGACCATCAGCAGTACCAGGAACAGCAACAATCATGTATTGCCTGCACTGCCCACCTTAAACGCTCTATGAACTTTTGCTCTTGTGGCCAAATTTGTAAGATTCCTTGCATTCAAAATTGTTGGTCATTTAGTGTAAATCCCAATCATGTTCGATATTCTTTTTATGAAGGCTGTAATGATGCCTCCATGGACTTCTTTATTGTTTTCCAGGGTTTGAGAAAAGTATTCCAATATACTTTTGCTGTGTGTTTTCACTTATGTTTGCATGTTTTACATTTTAGACATATGTAGGAAATGTAGAAGCTTGGGAATTTGGGTGGAAACAGCGTTAGAGAGGTCTTTTCAGGTGAATTTAAAGTTATTAGGTTAACAAATCTTCTTCACGGCTGCCCAGTGAGATGAGAGAGTGGCAGAGAATTCCAGATAAATCGTCCCAGAGATATTAGGAAGCCCAGCAGTATTTTAAACTTTGAGCTATTCAGTATGAACACACAGTGACAGAAAATTTAATAAGCAGTGAATCTATTACTTGTTCCCTTTTTACCATAGCAACAAGTACAAAGTCTTGAGACATCACAGCAGAACCATAATTGTTCACTGGGCCATCTGTTATGGCAGCACCCACTGCTAACTTATTTAACTAAGGCTAACTCTGGTACTACAGACAAGCATAATTACCTGTGGTTTTATTAGGTACTAATAAAGCTAGAATCTTCTAACTAGAAACAAACCATTTCAACTTATTTTTCATTTTTCAATTGTGGAAATGTTGTGGAAATTGTATATTGGAAATGTGATCCGTTGCAAAATTTTGTTCACATTATGTATTTTTTTGGAAATTAAATGTTGTTTTTTTAATTCCTTGCTCTTGGAGTATAAGTTTATAGAGTTTTCTATGCATTATCTAGCAGATTCCCAACCAGATTAGTTTATACTGCAACCTATAATAGGAGGGACAAATAACTGGAACTATACTTTTCTTAAGTATAGTGTTTATTTTTGAAAAGTGCTTCAATCAGATGTGCTTCAGATATACATAATTTTCTGTTTCTATTATGTATTTTCTACCCAAACATAAATATTGGACGAGTTTTTCTAGTCAATTTATGTGATGACAACAACAACAACAATAATAATTATAATAATTATAATAATAACAATAATAATATACAATAATATTAATTAATTAATAATAGTAGTATGAGTAGTAGTAGTGGTAGTAATTAATAATGATACATCTACCACTGTATTAGTGTCTCTTACGAACTGTAATGTAATTCGCAGTAAGCCGTCCTACCCATTTGTTGGTCTAGGAGTCAAAATCGACTTGACGGGACAAAATGATAAATTATATAATTTTAGGTGTGCGTGTGTGTATAGTATTCATTGTATAATTGTTTTTAATGTTAATATTTGCAACAGTGCAAAGTTTTTAGGAAAGAAAGAAAGAAAGAAAGAAAGAAAGAAAGAAAGAAAGAAAGAAAGAAAGAAAGAAAGAAAGAAAGAAAGAACACTGATATTAATTAAGGTATAACATAAAACTGCCAAGAAACAAACAAATTTGACCGGCTGTTGCCTCGGGTAAGATAACTCCAATCTTTTGTATTCGTGTTCAAAGACCATTGTTGATGAAAACTGTGAGAGTCCGTTGCCCTGATTGGCTATGAGATTGGCTGCTCAGAGATACAATCACTGGACCGCGCTTGTGATTGGCTGGTTCCTGGGAAGCCGCTCGCTTCCGCGACGCTCGGGAACCCTCCCCCTCTAAAGTGATAAGCTGGACGCTTTCGAATTAAACTCTTCCAAGAAGTTAACTTCTCTGTGCGTGATGGTAGTAAATGAAGGGGAAAATACGGCAAACATGAAGCTGTGCGGAACTTTTCTAGGTTCGTACAATCCTATATGTAATTTTTTAACCATTATAGTCAATTGTATTCTTCGGATAGCGATGTAACTTAAATGTATGTAGAATCAGACAACAGCTGTCATGTGATTCTCAGTTGTATTGTAGTAGTTTTAACTTTATGTTATGTTGATACATTTTCGATTTATACGTAGGCCTATCTAATATAGGCCTATATAATAAACTTAGCACACTCTGTGAGTTTTCATTTTGTAGACTATTTGTATGTTAATGTTCGAGCGCAGACTTTAACGCGATATTTATCGATAGTTAATATAATATTCTTTGAAACGAATGATTTGGTAAATGGTACATATTTTAATTATAGCGCAGTTTAAGAATCATATCACTTGTTGATTGTATGTTAACTCCACTACGAAGAAGCATGCTGAAAACAGGCATTTTTCAGTGGTTTATCATGTTAAATTAAGTTGGTCAGTTTTTCAACTGTATAAAATTATATGTTAATCAAATTATTTATAGTCAAAAACATAGTTTATACTGAAAACGGACGTGTATGTGTCATCCCCGGTATTATTGTACGATTTCAGCGATCCGTTGTTTCCAAGGTGAATATTTCTCGTAATTTGGAATGATCGACACATTTATTTTAAGTAGAAAAAAGATGGATGTCTAAGGGCTGTTTCTCTCGATGCTACGGGGATAATACCAGCCCGCAAGATTATTACATTTATGCACATAACTAATCGTAGTCTAAAGCAATGGGGCTCCCCATATGGACAGAGGCTGGCCGGGAGGAAAAAAACTATCCAGCTGGTATTCGACTAAGCACAAGCTCATTAAATATTCAGAAAACTTTTCTTCTTACGATTTTTTTTGACGTAGTTTATTGTGTTACTTTCTGTTTTACTATTATTTTCCACATAATAGAACTTTATAGTGTCACAATATTATTGATGTGTCGGTCTGTGTTCTCGTGTTACTAATTATGTTGATGAAGCCCAGCGGAGCTCTTTGAGTAGCCGCGTCGGATAACTTACATATCGATATGTATACAGGAGCGACCATGGGGAATCAATGTCACTAAACCCACGCCTGCTTGAGTTAAAAGTTAGCACCTTACTACACCTGAGAAAGATCTACGTTGCTGTCCGTGGTTCTGAACTGTGGGGGCTTAAGCTGCTGTCTTGGGTCCTGAAGTCACATTAGTCACTTGACCAGAAGAAAAATGCAAGCTGGTGTTATGCTACAAACTTAAAGTAACAGCCGATACACTTGGTGCGTTCTGGATAGCGATAGGTTCTGTGTGTTTTACCCTTTTGTTTACTAACTTGACGCTATGGCGGATAATCGCAAGCTATATTGGAAGGGAAATTATATTGATGCGGCATGGACATCGGTGATTGATTTAAGCTTGAATGCATAACACTGGCAGTGCAAAAAATGCCTGCTGCAAAGAGATAAGATTTTAATAGAATTTCTGAAAGACGGAGGTTGGCTTTTGAATATTCCATGCATGCACAATGTGGAGGCATGAGATAAAGGATGGCATTTGTGAAGAATATTCTCAAACGGCTTGTAATTAATGGTTGTCATTTTCTCTAATGGTTAGGAAACAACAAAAGCAAATGGTGCATATCGTAACATTTGAGAGTATTTTAAAAATCGTTATGTATTTTTTGTGGAAGTTAAGTGGAAGCAGGTATAATTTTTTTGGGTGTTTATTTGTTCATTACGAAACTGTAATGCACTTAACCGTAATGTCTATATCGGACACAGCCTTATTCAATTCAGTGTTTGTAATCTTATAGAAAACAAAAAGATGTTCTAAACTTTGAGTCTGTCATTAAAACAAACACGTTTGTCAATTTCCCCTTGAAAAACGGCTGCATGAATAATCAATTTCTGTAGTAACATTTGGTAAGATATTCTGTTGATTCGTTCCTTTTAAGTCTATGCGCTTATTCAACTCACATTCGTATTACTGTTTGACGCCCTTTTTATAAAAATATTTTTTCCCGAATGCGGCCACGTCAAGATGAATGTGCAAAGATATTGTACACATCCATCCTCTGCTCAGTGAAGTGGCCATTGTGCTGAGTTATTGGACGGTACCACCTGCGTGAAATTATAGGGGGATGGTTCCAATGACAGTTGTGACACGTTCAAGCCTTCCTGGAGTGAGAGAGGATATTAAAAATTAATCACTTAGCCCGAATAAGCCGCATTCTGCTTTAAACAAAAGCTGATGATTTTACAATTAATGTAACTAATGTAATGTGGAATATTCATTCATCCTCAGATTCACCATGGGATGACATTAATAAATGTCTGCATGCGATCGTATAAGATGAAAACATAGCTTACTGGGCACGATTCTTTGTCTGTGTGCGGTAGATATTGGTGTCTTGGTGGTAGTTGCTTTGATTTCGTTTAGTTCTGAAACTCAAAAGGTCATGAGAGGTATTTGTGGGTGTATGTGCGCGTATCCAGATCACTGGCTGTGGGGGGACCCGAAGCCCTGCCCATATGATGTTGTGCTTTAGGTTTTACTACAGCTTTCCGTGATGTCACGCGAAGGGGAGGGGGGACAATGGTTCATGAGGGAAAGGTAAGTCAATATTACATTTTCTCGCTGACAAAGGCAAATGAAGCCATGTTTTTGCTTACAAACAAGTAACATTTGACGCAACGAATGCTGGGCTGTTTATAACGCGGATAAGTACCAGAATTCTGTTATTTTTTATTAACATAATCAGAATATTGGTGGATAATAATAACTGGTATTTATGTTGGGATATCGCTGACTTGTTAGCTGACTTAGAATTGAAGTTGTTGAAATAAAGACAAGGATACTCGCAGCTGTCGAAGGAAGAGGCTTACTCGAGAAATATTTCAACGCAGGTATTTTGCATTTATTGTACTGCTCGCTCTTTCATGAAATCTTGCGATCTGTATCTCAGTACGTTACCAAGCTTGTCATGGTGTTCTGTATAAACATCTTAGCTTGTTTGCTTAAATGGTTGTTGGTTTGTAATCGTTACGAGACGTAGTACGATACGTCTTCAAGATTTGGAGCTGACACATAAACTACAACAGTGGTGAGGTGTTCGGCCGGATAATAATTAAGTAGACCTAACCACTGAACTCTTATACAGTATTCACATTATATAATAATAATAATAATAATAACAATAATAATAATAATAATAATAATAATAATAATAATAAACGCAGCATTTATTATTATTATTATTATTATTATTATTTTAAAGTAGTAGTAGTATCGGATGTGTTGTAGCAGCAGCAGTAAATTTACCGGCGTAATATTTTGTTACGCGATGCTCAGTGTTTCGTTTTCTTAGCTTCAGACTGGCGCTTCAAAAAAACAAGAATTGGTTTGAGAGTTTAAAAGTTCTTTGCACGTATCCTGTTTTACTGTGCGCCCCAACATTGTTTAATCAGATTAATTAGACCAGACGTGAATGTGACGGAAAACTAATAGGGAAATAGACAACTGTGGCGCGGTCTGACTTGCATGTAGTGTATTGTTGTCGAGCTTTCCTGCCTTGAATTTTTGCATTCGTATTTGCTTTTAATAGATCAAAAGTAATGTATTATGTATGATCGATACGGTAAAATATTGCTTAGAATTATTTCTGACTGCTTTATACAGCGTGTCCATGCACCAAGAACGGGATTTCTTGGAAAAAAAGGTTCACCCGACTTTCCTGAATGTTTTTATTTATAACACCTTTTATGTTATCGATCGCATCCTATTAAGCTTCAGTTTCACACTTAATCCATTTAATTAAGGCCGAATAATAAAAGTAACACATAACTGTAAGGTTGTATAGAAAAAGGAAGGATTGAGAGGTTGTCGTGCTGGGGAGGAGGGGTGTGTGTGCGTGTGTGTGTGTGTTTGTGCGTGTTGGGGGGGTCATTTCATGTCGCCATTTAGAAACATTCCAGCCGCCTCTGCTCACCTAGGAGTCGAAAACGCATCGCATCTGTAAACTGAAAATACTGTAACACTATCAGTCATAAACTAATCCATTCCCACCCAATATTGGATGTTGTTTGTACGTACCAAAAACTGACTGATTTAAATTGTGTGTAAATAATAATAATAATAATAATAATAATAA
>JAODUD010011261.1:21885-42344 GCA_026784285.1 Stomatorhinus walkeri
GGATGTTGTTTGTACGTACCAAAAACTGACTGATTTAAATTGTGTGTAAATAATAATAATAATAATAATAATAATAATAATAATAATAAAATGTTCTTCATTTTATGATTTAGTGTACTAATACAATGGTATTAGTAATAATAATATTAAGGAAAATAATCATTATTTAAATCATTTGTACACATTTTTTAAATGGTACCTCAAGTTGGTGAATGAAACGCTGGTTATTAACTATTATCACTATTACTAGTAGTAGTATCATGGTGGAAGCAGGATATTATAAATGGTGGATGTGATTCTCTTTCTCTTGTGTGAAGCATGTTTTGGACATTGAGTATTACAAAAGTTCTTTCAGATCTGCAACTGATTGTACAAATAAAATTGAGTTAAAAATTTGTAGATGTCTTAATGAGATTTTCTTTATGACATTTTGAATTTGTTGTTTTGAAATTTTAGTTTCATCCATCACCCTACACTAGGTCTTTTGTTTTCTGCTGTTAGGGAAAGGGTAGTTTGACCTACCACATCAACGCGGCTCGCGCTCCTTGTCAGTGACCAGCGTGGAAGGTCATGGTCTTGTTGAAGCATTTCTTTTTGGTGCTGTTTACGCAACTATTTTACAAAAACAGCTATAGGTTATACTTTAATACCTAAAGCCATGCAAAACATAGTTTTCCTTTCATTAGAATAAGAGAAAGATAGGAAAGAGTAATGTGGTAGGATGAAAAGATGATCAGGCGGGGGTGGGGGGGGGGCTTTGAGGTGGACTGTGAGGGAGTTTGTTGTGTTGGTTTGAAGAGTATGAGATGTAGTTGTTTAACTTTGCTTCACTCATTCCCATCATTCCCATCTGGAGGCTACAGCCGCAGGCTTCTGTCCAGTGCTGAGGGACAGACAGATGGTGGTTAAGGAAAGGCACTCACTCTCAGGAAATGAATCAGATTAGAGGATGGAGAAGGTGTAAAACTGTTTTTTTTAGAGACTATGCTTCTCTGTATCCGGGAAAACACAACACCAAGAAAGCTTAATTCCAACAAATCTGGCATGGACAGGTTTGCCTGGAAATTGTTTTCCACCATAAATTTATCTCCGGTAAGTTTTCGACTAAATGAAGAGGCACGCTACTCCCGACTAGCGCTTTCTGTGTGTTTGCATAGGGTCTGAGTTATAGATAAAATATTTTTTGAGAAAGTGTCAAGTTCCGCTTCTGCGTGACAGGGAATTTTTGGAAAGATATTTTATTGACAGATTTCCTTTAACTCAAAATGTTTATTAGCATCGCCTAAAAAAGAAAAACTGTTGTTGCTGTTGGTCAGCTTTAATGTTATTAAAGTTATAAACAAGGTTTGCTCTGTAATTTTGCAGTAATCACATTTGTGTGCAGTTTAATTTAGAGCTGTTGTATTGTAACATTGGTTTTTAATATGCTTTGGTTGATGCACGATTTCATGGTTTTCCTGTGTTTGTAATAGTGTGTGGATTAAAGGGGGAAGGTATGTCTGACTATTAGAATGATGAGGTTAAAAAAAAAAACTTGATTTATGGATGATTCATTATTCAGTGGCCACTTCACCCTGCCCCCACCCTTTTCATACTCCTGAAAGTACTAAGAGGACAATAAAAATGCACAGATTTGATTGATTCTAATAGCAGACTGTGATGTTCCAGCTGGGACTCAACCTAACCACACTGCCGGCAGCATGCCGCCCTGTGGGCTTTACCCCTATTCTGTCCACCTCCTGTGCTGCTAGCTCTCCACTTCATCTCCACGCTCTTCTGCTGACGTCACCTGAATAAAGCCTCCCTTTGCCTTCTCTTCCCCTCTTGCCACCGCTCCCCCATACATACACCCCCATCCATCTGTGACCCATCAGAAAATGAGTTTCGAGGTGAGCTGCTGAAACAGAGGTGGACAAGAGGAGAGAGAATCAGCAGTTGTGAATCTACGCGAAGCTCCCTGGGCCGACAAATCAAAGTAAGTGACACAGCACTTTACTTCTGCCTTTTGGGAGCAGCAGAGGGGCTTTGGCAGGAGAGGGTGGGGGAGAGGGTGTGGCGGTCCTGATGGGAGGGGGAATGAGGAATGAGGAGCCACACTTAATGTGCACTGTGCCAGAGTCATGGATATTGCATGCAATGCATTAGGCCCCTAAACGCAACAAATCAAATTGTCTGTACTCAGCATTTTATTTTAAGAAGCCCAGTCAGAGCACTTTTCAGAATTATAACTCAAGCAGTAAAGGGAATGTCCTTCAGTTCTTTACATTTGACTGATCAGCATAAAAATATTTCAGTATCACTCATCATTACTGCCAAGATGTTTGTTTTGTTCTCCTGTTGAATAGACTTTTTTTTTTAAGTTTGAATTGAAACCTTTTCGTTTTATACCCATTTTTGATGAGGGATCATTTGTATCTTGCAGTTGCATTATATAAGGAAGCGATCCATTTCCTGCACCATGTGGTCTGTTTCCTCCCACTGATATTGAGCATACATCAAAAGGAATCGCTTTATTGATCTTTTTTTTCCTGCTTTCAATAGTGCCACTGCTTTTAAAACATCCAATAGGATTATTCAAAAGACTACTTCATTTACTTGCTTATGCTCCCGTGAGATATATCAGATCTTACAGATCTTTAAAAAAAAATAATAATAAATTCTATTGAGGAATTCAGTTTGAAACAACTGAAGAACATGAATTATAAAAATATAAATATATTGTACATTATATATATGTAAGAAAAAACGCAGCAAATAAGACATACTTGTGCCTTTTTGTGATGAACTGTGGAGTGTTAGAGTGAACCAGCAGCATATTCTGGCATGTAGCAGCACTCCAGAATGGATTGGCTCTTAATTGGTGGTTTCAGCCTGCAGGTAATTTTCAAAACATCAGTCTGTCTCTCGCTAACCACTCGCATTGGCTAATAAATGCGCCGTGTTGCTCCTGGACTTGCTTGTAAAAGTGAAAATGAATAAAAGGCTCATTTATGCAGGCAGGGGAAAAGGGGTGACCTTCTCTATGAAGTCATTGCCCCCAGCCAGAAATTTACATATAGCTGTCAGAATGCAGAGCAGAAAAGCCTTCCTGTGAGTATGGCACACAAAGAGGGACATTATTAATAATGTACACTGCAGCCTGCAGGCACACAGAGGCCTCCGTGCATCCAGCGTATGAGCCTTTCTCTCATTTCTCTGATAAAACCCACATTTTTTTTTTCATCAACATCATATGATTGAAGACAAGATGAAATGCTGGTTTAAACCTAGACCAAAAATTCTTTTTTTAATCTTTAAATATACTTGCCTATTACAATTAGTTCACAAAAACTGTTATAATTTAAATATGAGAATGAATCATGGTAGTATATACACACAGAGATATATGTACGTACAAACAACTAAGGATAGTTATTTTTAAAAGCTACAGAGCAAGAACGATGCATCCCATTTTGTCACTGTAATTCTTTCTTAAGTGTGAACATCTGAGCGTGTTACGCGTAGATAGCCTCTGTCCTGTGTTTAGGAAATCAAGTTTAATGGCAGAACTATGAAGAGAGTCAGACGGGTCCATCAAGTAGTGCACAACGTGGGCTTGTTGTGTAACTGGGCATTCATCTAGATTGATTAAAAGTGCCTGAGATGGGTCCACTGCACCTGTAAGAGTGCAGTCGCTCAGAACAGGCCCGGGGATGCTGCACTTCTTTTTAAAAGAAAAAAAAAATCTGCCTCTCCCTTTTAAAATCATTTATCAGCAGGAAGTGGTGATTGCCAGAGACTCTGTTTAAATCAACTATACCCCTGCTATACCCCTGCCAAATCCGCCAGTATCGGGAACAAAGCCGCTAAGTGCAGAGCTCACGATAAACGTGATGTCCCTAGTAATCAAAACTAATGGCCTCATTGTCGGAGCCAGCGTTAGATTGCTAAGCGTGTGCTGCATTTAAAAAAAAGGGGGGGGGGCACTTTGAAATAAAAAAGAGGTGTTGAGTTGACACCTGGTCTTTTGTGCCAACCACTGTCGTATACTAAGTGTGCATGTTAGAAACAGGGAGTTATTATTGCCTGTTATTATTTTTGTGCCTTGCCCTCTACTGTGTAGCATTTCGGCCATAAAAGGGCATCACACCAGACAGAACGCATCTCGGTGCAGCATCCAATCACAGAGAACGCTCAGGTGTGGTAAATTACAGCACAAGGCCAGGTGGGCTTGTGGGGTAGGGGGGAGGTGTGGGATTGAGCAGAAGCACAAACGCTGTGAGGTTCTCACTGTTAGTATTTTCAGAACCTTATTTTGCTTTTAGTTATCTCACTGAGACCTTTCAATAACTCCCTTTTTCATTTCCATCCTATTGTATTTAATTGAGTAACGGTAATCTAGTAATCTAGGTTCGTTGCACAGGATTTTTTATTTTAAAACCTTCCCCAATGATCTCTATAAACAAAACGGAGAATGACTTGCCAGGTTACACAAGATGCAACAAAAACAATCGAGACGGAATGTTTGGGGAGCTTCTTCACTGAACACGCTTGTTTTTGTTTGCGTGTGTCTGTTTGTTTGTGTTTCTCTCTGATTTTCACCATTGCTTCTGGCTCACTGAACACGATTGTTTTTGTTTGCGTGTGTCTGTTTGTTTGTGTTTCTCTCTGAGTTTCGCTGTTTCTTCTGGCTCACTGAACACGCTTGTTTATGTTTGCGTGTGTCTGTTTCTTTGTGTTTCTCTCTGATCTTTGCTGTTTCTTCTGGCTATAGATGAACGAGGACAGTGACCATAAGAGAACACGCACACGGTCCAAAGGAATAAGAGGTGAGTCCAGATAAAGGTTTTGTGTAATTGTTTTTGTTTTATTTATTTGTTGTCATTAACATTATAAGGTTGGTTCTTGTAAATAGTTCTTTATTTAACTGCATATTTTTTAGTTCCATTAAAAATTACCTGTAAAACTATCAGAGCATCACACATCAATAACAACATAGTAGAGATTTATTTCACTCATGGTGAAATTACCTGTTGTGATATAAACGCAGTAGGATTCCTCTAGTCACAGTGATGATGAAAGAGCCTGTAATAATTGCAAGAGAATTCCTATGTTTTTTATGGGAATTATTTTAGTCTTGATTTTTGGTTTTATTATTATGTTAGGGTTCATTACTTCATTTGATGCAAATTACTTGTTATTGATTAATTGCTAATCTTTATTACCTAACAGTTTAATTAAAAATCTGATTTGTGGTAAATTTCAATATCAAACATTACCTTGTTTTTCAGATTTGATGCGATGTTGATCACAGAAAAGCATTATAGTTTAGTGTAATTTGTTTGAAGTACATCAAAAAAGACTTTGGATTCTGTTTGCTTCTCCGTCTTTTGCCAATAATCCTGATTGATTTATTATCGCACGTCTGTTTTTGTCTGTTACATAGTGCCAATAGAACTTGTAGGACAGGAATTCAGGTAAGAAAACAGCTGCTTGTGTTAGATACTAGGCTATATTTCCTAAAGTTTCAGAATTTGAGTATGTTTAGATGTTTCTGGAGTAGACAGCATTGAACATATAACAACAAACATAATACAGTCGCGAGTATGATGCCTTAGAATGTAATATTGCTAATAATACCATCTCTTTTTGAATAAACACAACCTCAGTCAGCCCTCATTTTTTATCACAGTGCCGTCATTCTTGAATCAAAAGTCAATTTTGACTAATTTCTCATTTGTCATGCTTCACCTTGCAACATTAATCAATTTTCAGAATTCACACCTAAAGGCATCACAGTGGGCACGCGGTTTGATTTAAAATGCTAATGCACCATTTAACAAATAGAAGCAATATTTATTTAAATAAAAATGGCCATTATGAAAAAAAAATGGTATTGATAATTTGATTTAGCCATCCTTGGGGACACCACAGATGTCTAGACTGAAGCTATAATATTCTGCTAATGTGTAATGAAAAGTGATTTTGTAGGTATTGCAGGTAAAGATGGGATTGTTGGTAGCATTAGAATATTACATGAAGGGGTCTTTATAGATTGTAAAGCAGGAGGTCATACCAGGTGATGGGGGGGGGGGGGGCAGTGGTGCTGGTACCTTATAAATGCAATGCCATTCCTGCTAAGTCATACACAGACTGAAGTAAGAACAAAGAAACAAGACATTCTTGTAATATTTACAGTACGTTTAAAAACTCATTTTAAATGGTTTAATTCAGGATATAGTAAACGTTATGAATTAGTTTAAAATGTGTTTACTCAACGCCTCCTTTCCAAATTATACTCTTGGCTGTGTAGGCATGTGAGTCTTAACAAGTTTTTGCATATTTGCCAACTAAGATTTGCTTCCTGTGCATCAGTGCACCCAATATTTTTTGATCCTTGGGGGTGACAAAAAGTATTACAAATCAACTAATTTCATCCAATTTATTTCTGACCCCATTTAGCTGCCCAACTCCTGGATGCAGTGGTTCAGGCCATATAAGTGGAAAATATGCAAGACACAGAAGGTAGGGCAGAAACACCGGCGTTATAACGGCTTGAGATATAGGCGAGGCCCAAAGCAAGTAGAAGAAGAGTCAAAATTGATCCCAAGATGCCTTGTGTTGCTGGTAAACAGCACTACAGTGCATGGGAAGACACAGCATTGAAGGGTGGAGACTTTCCAGATGGCAGTAAAACAGCAAAAGAATAGGAAATGAAGCAGAGTGAAGTTTTTCAGTCTGAACAGGCAGCCAACTTCAGATATCAAGAATATTACCAACCAGCACATTGAAAGGTGCCTAAAGGTTTATTGCAAAGAGATTATGTTTTTGTTTATTTACACGAGTGCTCATTTTAGGGAGAATTTTTATGGATTATTTCTTTTTATAAATCTTTCTGCCTCCACTGCTAGTTTTTAGGTGAAGGTTTTATTGAATTCTATTCTCTACTGCCTTTCTTTGTTAATGAAATTTTCCAGTCAGCTGGATGCTATGTCACATTGCTCCATGTTGGGTTCATACTCAGCATCTATCCATTATTCATGTCAAATCCCTTGTCACTTACCCTTGCACAGGCGTGTTATTTTCATTTATTTGTCATTGAACCACCTGACTATGGCTGAGTGTCAGGTGATCAGTTTTTCTGAATTGGCGTTCACAGATGTGACGCGCTTGAATGTGATGCTAATTTTCCTTCTTGTGCTTCTTATGACCGAACCATCCTCCTCACCCCCACCACTGGCTTCCATCAATAGTGCACTAAGCTGCCCGTTGGCTCGGAAAAGGAGACTCGAAGAGGTGGACTCAGACCAAGATCAGCCAATATCCAAGAGGAAGTCCCACCCCCTGAAGCTGGCCCTGGATGAAGGATACAACGTAGACAGTGATGCTAGCAGTGAAGAGACAGAATTGAAGGAGGAGTCTTGTGCAGACTCAGAAGAATCCCCAGAAGAACAGGAGGATGTGGTAGAAGAGAGCGCAGAGAGCAAAGGGCAAGAAAACGCAAATGAGCATGAGGAAGGTGTGTTTTATGCAATATGAATTATAAGGAATGATTGGATAATAGGAAAATCAATAACAGACACAGTAATTGTGATGATACCTCTAGTCAGAGTGCTGCTTAGTTTTTCTCATCTTCTTTTCTGAGATGTGTTTTTATGTGTTAATTTCCTAATTCATTCAGTTTCCTATTGTCTTATACAGAGGACTATGTGGTTCTGGAACCTTCAAATACGATTAAATCTAAAGACTCAGAGACAAAACCAAAAGACTTAGCAGGTACTCAGAGAGACGAGTACTCAAGCTTCCAAGAAATTGTGGCCAGCTCCCTGCTCAAACTGGGCCAGATTGCTGAGAGACACAGTTCTTCTGACACCATACCTGTCCAACTGCTGAAGGTCAGAGGTATGGAAAAGCAGCATGCGTCAGAGAAAACACCCTTAGACAACCAGGGAAATGAGGAAGAGGACGAAGGTGAGAACTGTCGAATGGCCGATGAGGCGATGGAGAAAGCTGTGACAAAGCCACAGACTGAAGGGGACAGAGTAGTGATGCATTTTGAAGATGAAGATGAGGAAGAAGAAGATTGCAACGAGGATGAAAAACAAGAAAAGCAATTTAGAAGGCAAAATGACAATTCAGACCACCAGTATTTCAGTGGAGACTTCCAGAATGGCCAGGCAAAGGATATAGCGGAGGGAGAAATATGCTTAGAGAAGCAGGACGTCCTACGAGTAGATGAGGAGTTGGGAGAAGATGAAGAAATTTATAGAGTGCATGCCTTCTCTGGTGTCATCCCCACCAGCCCCCAGTTTCAAAGATCTGAGACTGAGGGGCATAGAACTGCATCCCAAGAGGACTACGTGTGCCATAAGGTCATACCTTCTATTGTCATCAATGTTCAGTCTAAGGAGTCAGAGAAGGAGGAAGATAGAGATGATGAAGAGAGGGAGGAGGACGATGAGGACAACCAGTCACAAAAGTCAGCAGTAACCGACGAGTCAGAGATGTATGACATGACAAAGGGGAACTTGGGCCTGCTGGAGCAAGCTATCGCTCTCAAAGCTGAACAAGTGAGAAGCCCCCATGAGATGAACCATGGCCCTGAACACCTGCGGTACTTTACCACAGAGGACAGGAAGCGCATGGATACAATTCGCAAGGGTTACTTTAGCAAGGGTAAGGCCATCATTGAATAAATCATAGAGAAAAAACACTGACATGCAGTGATATCTACACTAAACTACATTAATTTAACCTTATTTACTTCCTCCGGGTGCCAGAACTTCCCCCCAGTTGTTAAATTCTCTGGAGGCGCCATTTCAGTAAATCTTCAGCTACTTTGTACAACATATATATAATTTTAACATGCAAATAATATTTTTAAAATGAGACTTGCAGAAATTAAAACTAATATTTTAATTTCCCATGAGTTTATACATTTATTGCATGATCTGAATATATAAGTAGACTTTCAACATTACTTCAGCAAAAACCACAAAATTGTATTCATGAGAATTTTTATTTTTTGAAAGACGAATAAATGGCTGAAGTACATGAATGAAATCAGGATTATTTAGAAATAATTATTTACTTGGATATGAGCAGATTGAACAAAAGGGTAAATAAAAGATTTCAGTGCCAGAAAAATACAAACATGCTGCATATAAGACATATATTAGACATATATTAGACATATATTGCTGAGAAATTATTTCCCAAATTATGATTATGTGCTACACATAATTTGGAGGGGGTATTCGGAGAAGTCTAGAAATTGAATATATAAGTTTATGTAATTTTATTACTTTTCCATAAACGATTTGCTTTTGCAGTACAGATTTTCCCTTTGAATTTATAAGAGGGAAAAATAACAATTCTTAATAAAAAAAATGTTTCTGGGATTTAAAACACAAAGTTTTAAAGCCTACGGTGAGTCATTTCATGCAATCTTTTGTCCATTTGTAATTGGAATATATTGTATTTAATGCTCAGAAAATGCTGGAAATTTTCATAAACTGTTTTGGTAAGAGGGTAGTTGTAAAAATAATTTCTTAAAATTAATCTTGAGCATGGTGTTGAATTCCATGCAAAAGTATGTCTCTTGACAGATATGACATGAAGTGGTGCTACTTGGGTCCCAGTGCCAGTCTTCCTCTCGCTCAGCCCTGCCTATGTGAACACAGCATGCCACATTTTCTCTGTCCAGTTTTAATTATAAGCGGCATGTCTTGGCTATTGGCTGAACCATAGCCACAGGCTTTTCATCTTCTCACCTGTGATAATGGCATGTTGATATGATGGTATTATCACATATTGTGTAGGTAATTACAGTAATAATTCTGTCCCACTTTAGGGCCTGCTTACTGCTCACATGTAAGGTTTATTTTTGGGACAGTCAGGGAGTAAGAGGTAGAAGTTAATAGATGCATTGACCATCCATGTGAGAATGTGGTCAGGTTTATTGTCACGTCTAACAAACTTGTCCCACACTCCATGTACACCACAGAGAGCTCCAGGCCAGAGAAAAGGGAAATCAAATGTCCCACCCCTGGGTGTGATGGAACAGGTCACGTGACTGGACTGTACCCCCACCACCGCAGTCTTTCAGGATGCCCACATAAGGACAGAATCCCACCAGAAAGTGAGTACTTTAGTTGTTCTGTCTTGCATCTGACATTGCTATACTGTGATTTATCGCATCAGAAACCTTTCAGTATTTGTTTTAGCAAATTCTAATTCTACACTCTAGAAGTTCCAGTCACCATCCCTCAACAAATAAACATGGATAAAAGGTTGATTCCTCTAAAAAAATAATAAAATTTAGACTATGAATGTGACATTACTTATGTTTCCCTGAGTCTCTGAGCGCCATCTGGGACATACCCATTGCAGCCCATGCCTGTGGTCTAAGCAGAGCCTGCCGTGGCCATGCTTTAATCTTCTGGCTGCTTTGCTCAATTCCTTCTGTTTCTGCAGTCCTGGCCATGCATGAGAATGTGCTGAAGTGCCCAACGCCTGGCTGCACAGGACAGGGTCACGTCAACAGCAACCGCAACACGCACAGAAGGTGCAAAAGCCTCTCTACTTTCCCTCTCCTCACTGGCCTTTATTGGCTAACACACATGCACCAGCTTCACACCTCTAGCTCCTGATGCAGGTTGTGCAACCTGTGGAAGATAGACTGCTAATAAGGCTGCAAAGATTTAGTATAAACAAATATGCTGTGCGACTCCTTGGTGTATAATTATATCAGTAACATTTCACTTGATGGCGCACAAATACTTAGTAATAACTCAGGTACTACTGAAATACAAATTATTATGGTCATGAACAAATATAATTGCTTCTTGAGATAAGATGCTGCGCCATTCATTAATGATGAACAAACATGAGATCAGTATTTCACTTGTGTTATTCTTTACTTGTTCCTTCAGTAGTTCCTTGGTAGTTTTTTCAGTAATTCAAAAAGGTTTACAGAATTAACTGATATAGGAACAAATACAGTAGCTGCTTGGGACGAAAGATCCATCATTATTCATTAATGATGAACAAATATGAGATCAGTATTTAACTTATGTTAACTTATGTGACTTGTTCTTTCAATAGTTCCTTCGGTAGTTACTGAACTAACATGAGATCAGTATGTATCTAAAACTTAGTCTATGATTAATTAATACATAAGTCATACTATAATACTATATTATTTGTATTCCATAAAGTGAAGTATTACCATTTTAGCTATAGCACATCCCTAGTAACTCTGAAACACTGAAACTGAGCAGAGTATACCTGAGGGGAAAATGTTATTTCAGGTGATTACTGTGTTTCCTCCAGTTTGTCTGGATGCCCCATCGCAGCAGCAGAGAAGTTGTCAAAAACACATGAGAAGCAGCAGCTCTCTCAGCCTCTGAGTGAACATGCCAAAGGAAGCCCAAACTCTGACAGAGTACTCAGGTGAGCGAGTGTCCTGATGGAACGGGCTCAGAGATATGTTACTAACAGCTTGCCGAATAGCCACTGACACGGTCCCCCTAGCAAGAGGAGTGACATTAATGACCGGACTGGGAAACACAGGACTGGGAAGTGCATACATACGGGAAAAAATGAGGGAGCTAATGTGAGGCAGCTGGGAGTGATTAACACGAGGGTTAGGAATGGGAGGTAAACAGGTATCAGCCATGGCTTGTTAGGGCCACGCCAGAGAGGAGACAGGAGGGTCAGGTGGACATGGTAGGCAGGACATGACACAAGTAGCCCAAAGATTCATCTGATGATGCAAAAGCCGTCTTTCGTTCTGATGTCACTGAGGTCAAGCCACTAGGAAGCCACGTGATTCATCCGTGCTGCAGTCAGGCCAAAGTGCACCAAGTGTCATGATTAGTCAGTCGGCTCTAAAAAGGTCCCTAATTCAGCATCTGCACATTACTGCATTCCTCCTACCCTTTCATAGCATCTACTAGAATTATAATTAACGACCTGATTCTGGTATTATTCTGAGTGCCTTTCTCATTTTCTAGAGTATTTTAATTATCCTGCAGATAAGCTAATTATCCAAGTTATAGGGCATTGTGAGCACTGAAAAATAATTACGTTCTTTGAGGAATCTCTTCCATGGTCAAACAAAGCACTCAGGATTAAAAACATAACAAACCTAATCTCTTTTTTCTTCTAATAAGCATGCCTGATTTTGAGACCTTATTAGCAAAACATGCAGGAGCTTCCAAAGAGACTCTCTGAATTTCAAATTCCATCTTTCAATGTAAGGCACATAATTAAAGAAGCATACACACAGAAGTGATTAGTCATGATAATCCTCCTGTTCTTAACTTCACAGTCATCTAATGTCTCCTGGTGTCACCTTTTCTCTTCCCGATAAAGGGCAAGGAATCTGTCGAGACATATGTGCCTGTCTGAGGATTTAGCAGAACACTTCACAAAAATGAGGCATCTTAAGCTCTCAACTTCCTCACTACCATATATAAATGTGCCCTGTATTGATAAAATGGATTTTAATCCCATATCTGTCACTCCTGAGACATTTCTGTCCTCTGCTGTCTCCCTCACCCTGTTTACATCCTATAGTCTTCTGTCCCCCATTTCATTATGTCTGTTCCCTCCTGTCCTTTTCCCAGGTACTTTATCCTGGTATAACTCCTGCTTTCTCACCGTCCATTTAACCAACCCCTCTTCTTCTCCACAGGCCCATGTGCTTTGTGAAGCAGTTGGAGATCCCGCACTATGGCAGCTACAGACCGAGTGTGCTCCCTACTACTCCTCGTGCCAACCTAGCCAAGGAGCTGGAGAAGTACTCCAAAGTCTCCTTCGATTATGCAAGCTTCGACGTTCAGGTCTTTGGGAAACGCATGCTCGCGCCAAAGATACATGCCACTGAAACCTCACCAAAAGCCTTTAAACGTAAGGACCTTCTTTTCCTTACCTTAGCAGATAACATCTTTGAACGAATGTTACATTTACATGGCACTTTTCTAGACACCCAAAGCACTTTATAGAACCAGTGGGGAGCAACTTTAACCACCACCACTGTGTAGCCCCCACCTGGATGATTCGACAGCAGCCATTCTGCACCAGTACGCTCACCACACACTAGCTGGTGAAGGGGCAGGAGAGAATTCACCAGATAGCTATAGGGGATGATTAGGAGGGCAGATTTGACAGAGCCACAGGAGACTATTTTAGCCAGGACATCATGTTACCACCCTTTCTAAAAGACGCACGGGTATCTTTTATGATCTCTGAGTGTCAGGACCTCGGTTTTAAGTCTCTTCCGATAGATTGTACCATCTGAACAGCACAGTGTCCCTCTCACTGTACTAGGATCCACACAGACCACAGGATGGGCTGACCTGTTGCCCCCCCCCCCCAACACTTCTTCCAGCAGCAACACATCTTTCCTAGATGGTCTCTCACTGAAGTACTAGCCTGCCCCAAACCTACTTAGCTTCAGATGGATCACCTGGTCTGAAGTGCAGGTAGAATAGCTTTGTATAGGAGTTCATTGAGCTTCCATTCAGAACTTTTAACATGCTCTTAAATGTGTGCAGTTTTAACTTGTTTTTGACATTATTGGTGGGAAAAGAGGGATAATTCTGTATTACAGTATGATCATGTAATTAAAATGTCCTACTTTGTGCAAGGTTGCCCTGTCTAATTCCTGAAGAAGGTAACTTGAACTCATATGTGCAAAATATTTTTATAAATGTCTAAAGAGTATGTTTGTGTTTTGTGCATCACAAAATTCAAGAATGTATTAAATTTGGTGATGTCACTTTTGGGCCCACAGCCAAACCTCTCCCTAAGGCCTCCTCCCCTAGTCACAACTCAAATCAAGTCATTCCTGGAGGCTATACAAAGAGCAATTCCACCTCATCTAGTGGGTATGACTACTCCCACGATGCTGAGGCAGCACACATGGCAGCCACTGCCATCCTCAACCTCTCCACACGATGCTGGGAGATGCCCGAGAACCTGAGCACCAAGCAGCAGACCACACCCAGCAAGGTGGGCCATTCCCTGTCTCTATTCCATCTCCATCATCCCAGAATAGTTATTGTCGTAACAATAATTGCTCTGAGTTAGTATCATTTAGCACCTTTAAACCTTTTGGCCTTTCATTATTAGTAAGCAAGGCCGTCTGGTCTTCCTAGATTAAGCTATGGAGTGCCTTCCGCTGATCCTTTTCGTTGGCTGAAAGCATGCGCCGCAGATAGGAAGATAAATGCAGGTTCGCTTTTCCCTCTGCTGACAGTATAATTGTGCCAGCACTTTTGTAGGTTTTTTTTTAAGCTCTCTGTGCCGCTGCAGAATGAATACTTCATCATTTTTTCCATTTCCTGACATTATTTTTTTTTTCATTGTTTGCATGTTTTTTCCTCTAGGTTTCTGAAATAAATAAAAAAAAAAAAACAGAAGATTAATGGTGCAACTGACTGAGAGCACTGCAGTAATCTGCCCCGGTGTACTCTGGGAGCTGCCCTGTCTCTCCCACTGCTCTCAGATTTCTTTGGCTACTGCCACTTCCTCCCAGTATCTAGTTACATTTTCAGCCAGAAACGGAGCCTGTGTTCATTTTCTGCCTTGATAAATAGGTTCTTAACAGCAAAACTTTGGCTGTTCGCAACTGGATCGGATCCACGATCGCTGCAAACGGTCCGACTAGCTGTCAGTTGGGGAAGATGACGACGTCACGGCAGTGTAATCTAGCACTGTCCTCTCCTATTCCTTCAGGCAATGGATATAGAAGTGGACGAGAATGGAACGCTGGACCTCAGCATGAAGAAATGTGCCAAGAGGGAGGGCAGTAGGCCAGGCAGCAGCCCCGGGATCCACTCCCCAGACCCGTCCTTCTTCTCCTCTTCCTCTCAGCTCCCAGGCAGCAGCTGCAGTGTGACCTCTCCCCAGTCCATCCACACCTACAAACAGGACGAATGGGAGGGGCCTCTTGATTACACAAAGCCCAATCGTCAGCGAGAGGAAGACCTGGAAGAGGTCAGCATTTTTCTGTTCTGGTTTCTTCAAATGCAAAATAAAGACATCAAATAGTTACTCCTTGGCCCCCCTCTGTGCAAAAAGGCTCCTTACTTGATTTGTTCTGTGCAGATGGAGCAGACGAGCCAGTCCTATGTGTCATCTGAGCCTGAGGACTGTGAAATGATACAAGACTGCCCTGAGGATAAAAAGTATCCCGGAGAAGTGACCACCCCCAGCTTCAAAGTTAAATTCCAGACTAAGGACTGCAAGAAGGAACTCCTGCTGTAAGTGTCCTCTGAGGAGACACAAGCATGCGCAATGCCACCAGTGAACACAGTCAAAAAACCAGCCCTTATTTACTACTACTCCATGCTAGTTACTGTAGCTTCTATTTGGGTGCTTATTCAAAATGCCTTAAGATTACAATCACTTTCACGATATAATAATAACCAAGTAAGTATTCTGCTATTCAAAAGGGGCTTTTGGGCAGATCTTTATTCCACATTTCTGACGTAACTGTATACATTCAAAGTGTTAGGTTGCGTAATGATTTGATTTGTTAGGTATATAACTCCTGCAGGCTCTAACATCATGGTTCTTGTTAACTTCTAATGTAGAGATTAAATAACCTGCAAGCTGTAAGTTCTGAAACATTTACCCACCTAACCTTGTCACACACTACTTCTAGGTGTCCCACCCCTGGTTGCGATGGTAGCGGCCATATCACTGGAAACTATGCATCCCATCGCAGGTATGCCTCCAGGCTGCCTTCTGCCAGCTGACCATTCAGAATAAGCTCATCTTCCACAATTCTCTACAATTCTCTACTATTTTTACAGTCAGGATGAAGAAAAATGTTTAAATCTATTTATCTGGGTAGTGAGTATATATTTACTTAGGGGAAAAACACAGTTTTCCATTAGATGACTAGAAGAACACTGATTTTGTTCCCAAACCCCTCCAGCCATTCCATGTATTTGCTAATTTTCATCACCGTCTTGCATCTGACATCTGAAGAGGATTTCCATTAAATCCTGCCCCCAGACGCCTGTCCGTTGCCTGAAGTCTGTGACTTCGACCTAACCTTTTCTTCCGAAATCATAAAAGGTGCTTTCTATACTGCCTGGAAGCCCTGAGCTGCCCATGTTGGTCTGTAGTCTTGTGGTTCTGCCTCCAGTTGGATTATAGGGCCTGGATTATAGAATTATTGACAGGTGTCAGAGAAGCAAGTAAATGAATTTGTCCCATTGGCTTCTTAACAAGAGCACAGCTCCATGAAGGCTGCTTTTCCTGTCTGCTTCCTTCCTTCGGTGCAGCTCCGGAAACAGGCTCCCCTTACTCCTGCCCTGTGCCCACTCCCTGTCTCTCTCTTCCAGCCTCTCTGGGTGTCCTCTTGCTGATAAGAGTCTGCGTTCCCTCATGGCAGCCCACTCTCCTGAACTCAAGTATGTGTGGCTACCTGTCTCTGCTGCTTCTTCCTGATTGGTCGTACTGCTTCTGAGCCACAACTTCCTTCTTTCACTGGGGATCCCTGCTATCATGACAAAAATCCGATCTTGCTATCTCATTCAATCCTCATGTGTGATCTTGGGGCTCATACACAATTGCTCATGTTTAAAAAAAAAAAAACAGAATTATTTTAAAGGCTAAAATTAATAACCTTGTACAGACAGAATCATAAGAGGCTTGGAAAAACACAGATTTAGATGTTTACAAATCGCATCCGCACATTTGCTCAATTTAAAAGCTTAATGCAGTCACATTCCCATTGCTCCTACTTCAGCATCAGTCACCCTCCAGTTGGGATCACATTCACAGCATGCATTTCACATATAGGTGAGGAATGTTGAATACTTATGCATCCATGTTTAGTGGTGCAGCTGATTGCGGCTGTTAAGAGCCCTTCCTGTAAACACTGTGCTGCCGTGAGCCATGATACCGTGCATTGGATTGTATCTGCCATGTATCTTCTGCTTGCTTATAGCCTAATAGTACTCATTCCCCAACCCACAGGTGCCCTACTCCAGGATGTGACGGCTCGGGACATATCACTGGCAACTACGCTTCACACAGGAGGTAGGCTTCTTATTATCTCATTGGTTCCCTGTTATTTGAAGGGAGAGCTGGTATTTATGTCTGCATCGGGATCCATAGGAAAACATGGGGAGATGACATGAGGACACATTCATTGTACAGAAGACACATCTCGCCCTATGTCTTTAAATATTATGTTGGTCCCTCGTATGTCATTGCTTTTGAAGGATTTGGATTTAATATGGGAGTGAAGTGGTGCTTCAGTGAGAAGCACGATGGCCTGACGCCTCTAGGGCTCTGCCTTTGATTTGAGTCCTGGCTCTCTGAGTGAGTTCGCACATGTCAACACCGGGCTTCTACTGAACTTGGCTTACATCCCACTCTCTAATGACATGCACTAATGAAATTCGGTGCGTCTGCATAGACTATGGTAATAAGCCCTTGGTGCTTATTAATACTGCTGCTACTACTTATAATAATAATATCATCATCAATAATATTTTTATATATATATATAGTTCTTTTCAAGATCTAATATTAAAAAATAACGGATGTATTCAACCCACACCTTTTTTACAACTCCGTATGTTCATGCATTCTGAACACATCTGAAAAAAAACTGGTTCCACACACATGAAAAGGTTGGGAACCCAAACTAAACAGTTACTACCCAGCTTTTCCAATTGGGAAAATATGTTATTTTAAATAAATGGATAGATTTAATACTAATTAACAATGGACTTCTGGTTAAAACAAAAAAAATGAATATTTCTCTTGTTATGCCATTTCATAGCTTTTCATTTCCAGTCGCTAATTTTGTTTTCCAGTTTGTCCGGTTGCCCCCGTGCCAAGAAAGGTGGAACAAAAACCACCCCCCCCAAGGACGATAAGGAGGACTCTGAGCTCCTGAAGTTCGTACAGCAATAAAAACCATCTCACGTTTTTAATAACAAACCTCATCAAAATGCTGATACAGCAGATATAAACTTTCAAACTGATATAATTCCATAGGAACTAACCGACTGCAGGCATTTCACAGCTATCACTGTAGCCATTTATAGAGGACGACAGTGGAGGTAATATCCATCACAAGGGTTTAAAACTGTTGTTAGAACAGTTGTTTCACAGTTATATTGCTTATATATGTATGATTTGTAAAACAAATTACATACACACACACATTCATACACACATTCGTTTGTGTATACACATGCATACACACATACACATTAAGATTATGCATGTATCTGGTCAATATTTGGCTTCTTTTGGAGTTGTGAATAAATACTGTCTTCTTGTGTGAATTATTAGAATCATTTTCTATCAGGTAAATGAATTTCCACTATAAAATGCACGCTTAACTCGGGTTATAGTATACAGTGGAAAAAAATTCGTCATCAGTAGTGGTAGTCTCTTTGTGCATAACACAGACACTGCAATGATAAAAGAAAATGAAACCCAAAGTAATACAGAAATGAAAATGCTTCATAGCACTGGATTTTAAATAGAAATGTCATGTATCATTGACCCTTGTTGAGCTAATCTTAATTCTTTGTGTATTCTGCGCACACAAACCAACAGATGCCCAGTCCCAGGATGTGACAGCCTGGGCCATATCAGTGGGAAATATGCCACCCATCGCAGCGCCTACGGGTGCCCGCTGGCTGCCCGCAGGCAAAAGGAGGGGCTCCTCAATGGCTCTCCATTCTCCTGGAAGTCCTTTAAGACCGAAGGGCCCACTTGCCCGACCCCAGGCTGTGACGGCTCGGGACATGCCAATGGCAGCTTCCTCACACACAGAAGGTAATCCTGGTTGAAGCCTGGAGTCACAGGGTGCCTCCCGTGTACCACTTCATCCGTCACTGGCAGTTATCCACCCATCCAACCACATTCTAGAGCTGCGTATCCAGTACCAGCAGCATGTTTCCAGTTTAAAATGCAGATGGACGTGCCATAGAAATCTATCACGTCTACATTAGTTTTCATTGGAATTGTTATTTTTCTGAATTGTGAATTAAAGTGAATACCAGTCCCACCTAAATGGTTCTTCTCAGACCACATCCAAGTTCATATGTTTGGGAAGACCTGAACTTCCCAGTCCTTACATTACCACCCACTTGTGTTTGCAGCCTCTCTGGATGCCCCAGAGCCTCTCTGGCCAAAAAGAAAGCCAAGTTCTCTGGGGATGAGTATCTGAGTACAAAATTCAGGGCCAGTGATGGTAAGCTCATGAAAATGTTTTTTGTTATTTTGAATATCACATGTATTGATCATCCTGCATCTACTTACTCTAGGAATCTCTTTGCTTTTTGTAAGACAGTGTTTTTTCCCCTATTAGTTCTAGACAACGATGAAGATATCAAGCAACTTAACAAAGAGATTAGTGAACTAAACGAATCCAACAGTGAGATGGAGGCAGACATGGTCAATCTCCAGACACAGGTTTGTCCTGGAGTCCTTTCACCCAAAGTATTTTTATGTAGATTATTTTAGTCACTGAAATTAGTGAAATTCATGTGTGTGTGTGTGTGGCTAACACAGTCTGCAGGCTTTCTTTTTCATAATATTATGGTTTAAAGAGATATTACTTCTGTAAGCGACATCAGAAATTAGAATGCGGAATAATACCACTTTGGGGTTTGCCTTCAGATATCATCAATGGAGAAAAACCTGAAGAACATCGAAGAGGAAAACAAGCTGATTGAAGAGCAAAACGAGGCTTTGTTTGTGGAGTTATCAGGGCTGAGCAAGGCCCTGATCCGCAGCTTGGCCAACATCCGCCTTCCGCACATGGTGAGTTTCACACACGCTGGATGCTCGGCCGGTAGGTCCCCAAGTCACTCTGGCAGCCATTGACGCGGTAGACGGTGTCCAATCAGAGTTGTCACAGAGAAAACCATCTGCTGGTGTAGAGCCACTGCAAATGTTTTCTACACAATAGAAAGATACACTTCCTCTTTCCAAGTGTGATTGATTTCCATGGTAATTCAATGTTCTGTTGAGATTAGAATCACCAAATCACATTAGGTTTTTTTATGTAACTGTTATTTTATGAACACATTAAATGTTATAATATTATAAATGAGGGAAATATATGTTGCATATCTTGTTTGCTTGGTTATTTCATATATTTTGTAAAGTTTTATGTTCTCCTGACTAATGACTGCTGGATTGGGTACTTTATCATTAATGCTGGAGAACAGAGACTTTTTCATATTTGCTTGCAAATATAGTTGAAAAAAAGCCAGAAGTTGCAACCTTTTAAAAGTAGACTGTTGTGTCACACTGACAAAATGATTAAGATGACCTGCCAGATTGGGAGGGACGATAGCAAAGGCACAATAGAAAAGATTTTTGAGAGATTTTTGAAAATGCAAAATTGTTCAGCAACTGTAGGGTTGCAGGTTCGAGCCCTGGTTCCTTCTGACCCCATCAAAGTGTCCTTGAGCAAGACACTG
>JAODUD010011379.1:0-22097 GCA_026784285.1 Stomatorhinus walkeri
GCACCGGGTCCAGCCCTCTCCACAGTTATCCAAATGCTCTCTAGGGTGTAATTTAGAGTCCCATACAAATTTTGGAGTAGCCGTACTGCTTGGGGCGGGGAACATCTCCTGCATGGCGTGACCCAGGTCTGTCACTAGCGGCATCAGTGGGTCACTATCTGCACAGATAGTGGTCCCTGCACGATTTTTCGAAGTCCTGCAGGGAGGGTATGGTCATGGACCGCGCTGCCACTGCCCTGAAATCTCCCATCGGAAGCTTCAGGCCCTGAGTGAGCTGATCTAGCTTATCCATCCACTGTCTTCCTCCCTCGGCCAGGGGAGGCATTTTATTTGCCAAAGCCTGCACGTCTCCAATAGAAAGAGGTTTATACTTCTCATATACACCAGCTCCCTGCAATACGCGGAGCTGCTTCCCTCTCTGCGCAAGATCAGCGCTCGCCCCTCCGCGCGCTGCTTCATCCCTGTGCCTCGCGCACTCCTTATCTTTCTCGGGAGCTGCTCTCTGTACTGTCTCCTCCGCTACCTGTATCTGTCTTACTAGCGGCTTAAACACCGTACTATTAGGGGGCGCCCATCCCCCGTCACCTGACTCCTCGTCGGAGCCGTACTCCATGTTTAGCTGGGCCTCGTCCAGCTTTTCAACTCCGTTGCTAAAAACCCTTCTGCCTCCGGGTGGGGGTTTGCCCACCCATACTTAGTGCACCTTTTACTTAGTTGAATGTCCTATTAATAAATACCAGCAAAAGACAAACAACACCAGCAAGACAGCACAACACTCACACACACATCCACACTGCACACAAGCTTTGAGACTCCCGTAGTCTCGGGTTTCTGACCTGAACCCTGGCTCTTCTGGGACCTTTTCCCAGGCCCTTTACACTCTTTGAGACTCCCGTAGTCTTGGGTTTCTGACCTGAACCCTGGCTCTTCTGGGACCTTTTCCCAGGGCCTTTACCTGGTCATTTTGGGATTTTAACCCAGGGGCTCCAACCCAGGCTCTTCGAGGGCTTTATACCTCGGGAATCTCCAACCCGTTTTAGTGATTTAGTGCCCAATTTAGGTCTTCGGGGGTCCTGAATTCCCCGGGTCCCTAAACCCAGCTTTCCTACCGCTCATCAGCAAATAGTGGGGTTTGCCACACCAAGGACACTGCGGGGGTCCCGTACCCTCCACTACCAAGGTCCTATCTTCTGCAAAGCACACACACCAGCTCACACGCACTCCATAGACAACAGACCTAGACAACAGACCACATATACCATTTTACACCTTCATCCATACAAAATTAAAAAGAAAAACCAGCACAGGCAAATCCTCCTCCACCTCATTTACCGATGGGCCACTGGACACTTCCAACTACTTAATTTGATATAGCCAATATGCAGATTTTGATATAACAGGCTCTGCTTACCTCTTCTAGTAGGCGCCTCGCAGTTTTCTGTGTTCCAGTGGTCCGCGTCAACCTGAGCCAAATCCTGCGTATCTCCTGCCCATCCCATGCTGCGGCGGTGAGAGCGCCGAATCCCAACCACTAGACCACCAGGGAATTTGGGTGCCAACTTTTTTGTGGTGGTTCGAGCACCGCCGGGTCCGTTGATGAACAGAGACGCACACGGGAAACATCGGAGGTGTTGGGTTTTTCCTATTTTGCAAAAACCATCTCGCTGATTCCAGCCTATCCCCACAACCTGTCCCCACACATAATAGAACTGAGAGACACTAGTGTTTCCTTTTCTCGCTGCGAGGGAAGCCCAGTCAGGTTAGAGGGACAGATCCCAGGGTTTGACTCAGCCGACTTCGAAGGCGTCCTTCCCCTGCAGCTCCTTTATTTGCACACAGAGCATTACTAAGCATGATAAAGAACCTGGTTGGACTAGGCAGGGTGGTTCCTTATCTTCTTCTAACATAGCTTAGTTAGAGTTCAACGGTTACTGTATCAGAAACATAAACATGTTTAAGTACACATACATTTCGAATGGCTTGTATGCGGTCTTTTACACATTTAGGGAAACATAACATAAATGACAATAAAACTATTTCTTAATATTTCTAACAGCATGTGTTTTACACAACTTCAGCATCCATTCCTTGAGTGCTCACAATAATCCCTGCCTCTGTGTGATCTTGCTACATGCTCTGAAACCTCAAACTCACCTGAAATATCGCGAGACTCTCTCTCATCAGCTGTGAGAGGAGCTTCACTACCAATCGTTTACATTACCTGGTGATGCAGGTCGCTAGACGAGCCTTCTAACCCAGGTTACTAAGCGATACTGGTAATTAGTGAATCCCATTTAAGTCTCACAATAACAGACTCACAGGGATCCCGCAATTGAGTTTGGAGGAACCGACCATTCGGCACAACAATTGGTTAATAATGATCATCCATCCATCCATTATCCATACCCGCTTATCCTACTGGGCCGCGGGGGGTCCGGAGCCTACCCGGAAGCAATGGGGACGAGGCAGGGAACAACCCTGGACGGGGGGCCAGCCCATCGCAGATAATGATCATTAAATAAAAATGTATTAAAATTTAAGTAATTTAAAAACATATTGGTGGAGATATTACAATTTACCTTAGCTAATAATTCCTACAGAGTACTTTCAGTGAAAACTACAACTGCAGAAGCAGACCATTGTCTCCCTAACAACACACACTTATTTAAGAACAGTTGCATGTATACCGATCTGAGATTGCCAAGTCTTCACCCACTGTGGGACATCTCTCAATAGATCCCCACACAGGTGCGCACTCTTGTTTAAAATACTGTCATATAAACAGGATATCAAATAAACATTATCGGTGATAACAAGAAACATTTAACAATGTCCAGGATTGCATGAGTTGTTTAGATTCCTCAAAAGCCATTTCCTGTTCGCTTTCGCATTTCCACCAATCATCATTTCTTAGCAGTTTGTGCAAGGGGGCTAATAATGACGATAGGCATGGCAGGAACCTATTATAATAGTTCGGTAATCCCTGGTATGCCCTCACCTCTGTAACATTAGTGGGTGCCGGGGCCTTCTGTATTGTCTCCACCTTGTGTGGCAGCGGATAAAGCCCTGAGGTATCCACTCTATGTCTTAAAAACTCCACTTCAGGCTTCATAAAAGCACACTTGCTGCGATTCAGTGGAAGACCCCCTTCCTGTATGCATGTCAGGACCTCCGTCAGAGTTGCCAGGTGCTCCTGATCACTCTGTCCTGTCACCAGGATGTCATCCAGCCACGTTTGTCATCCCTGCCACCAGACTCTCCATCAAACGAAAAATGGCGGGATTAGAAGAAACACTGAAAGGAAGACGATTTACCTGGAACAACCCCTTAAGTGTGTTTAATGTGACATTCTGCTTGGATGCTTTATCCAAGGTCACTTGCTGATATGCGTGGCTTAAGTCCAGTTTCACTTAATAGGTTCAATTATGCCCTGCTTCGCAAGTTTTTCCAACTCCACCTCCACTTTCTTTCTCATTGCAAATGGGACTGGGCTTGGTTTGTAAAACTTTGGGGTAACTCCTTCATTTACATATATATTATCTGGTGGCCCCTTCCAAGTTCCCAATTCCTCTCCTCTCCAACTCCTTGAGCCACCCTAACAGGTTTGGCACTGTACCTGCTACCACTACTACTGGGAACTGCTTTACTTTGTCGTGGTATGTAATTGTGACATCTGCAGCCCCCACTATTGCTAGTTGCTCTCCTCTGTGTGTCTTCAAAGTCCATGAGCAGTCTTGCAGCTCTTGAGCACTTCCTATTACCCATAGCTTTGTATATGCTGTCTTTGTCAAGATTGTCACACTGCAGCCAGTATCTACTTCAAACTCCACCATGCTGCCATTTATATTTAGTTGTGTGGTAATGGGGTCCACTCGTAGAATTTTTGCCACCTTTAGATTATGTATTGCAAACACCTCTTCATCACTGGTCCCACAACTATGGCACGTCACAGTTATGAAACGACAGTCCCGTGCCATGTGCTCACTGCCACATATGTAACACGTTCCCACTACCGTTTTGCTGTGACCGTATTGTCTTGAACTCATGTTATGCACTGCAAGTTGCAATACATTATTTGGCTTTGGGCTGGCCAGCATTGTCGTTTGCCCTGCAGGTCAGACACATCCTTATTAGGCGTTTCAATAGCTTGTGCGATTTTCAAGGCTTTTTTGAACATCAGCTTGGGCTCTGCCAACAACCTCTGCTGCATACAATCATCCAATATGCCACACACCAGCCTATCACGAAGCATTTCTTTCAATCTTTCCCCGTAGTTACAATGCTGCGTGAGCTCCCGTAGCACTGCTACATACTGCATTACACTCTCACTCGCCGCTTTTGTCCTCGAATTAAACTTAAATCGCTGGACTATTTCGCTGGGTTTAGGGTTGTAATGTACCTGAAGCAACTCCGTCAACTCGCCAAAAGTTTTGTCACCCGGCATGTCTGGGCTCAGCAAGTTCCTCATTAAGCTATATTTCCGGCTGCCCATAGAGCTGAACAATATTGCGCGTGTCTTCCCCGCTTCTGTAATCCCATTTGCCTTGAAAAAGTGACATAACACTTCACAATGCTACTCCTCCACAATACTCCTGTCCCTGACTATCAAACGGAGTGACTGTCCCTAACATAGACACCGCCATTACACGGTTCTTGCTGGCTTCTTTTTCTGGAAAGAGTAGCCTGAGGATCTACGCCATCATGCACACTTTCAAGCAACCTCTTATGTGCTGGCCAGTTTCCTCGTCGTCAATGTAGTATCTTCTTGTAACCCACTTAAAGCAGGCTGGAAAAAAGAAGGGGGGTTAACTCATTTTAGTTTTGTACCCTAATCCTATTTTGCTTTTAGGTTCTTCAAACATTCCTGTCCTATAGATGGAGGTGTGTTGTGCTGAGGGAAGAAGTTTTTTGCGATTACGAGCAAACGGGGATGAAGGGAAGACCGCGGGTGGCAGAACATTAGTGCACTGGAGATGTGGTTAATATGAAGAAGGTTGATAATAGCTCAGAGGGTTAATAGCGAATTATTTCTCGCTTTTGTAAGCATTAAGTAGATACAAAGTTGGACAGGGATATTTTCTCCGGTTGTTTTTTTTTTTTATTGGATCAAAACTGTCAATTGGACAGATGAGCGGCAGCGACGGAGGATAAAGTTGAAGAGGAGCATCTGCTGACCGAAGTGGACCTTACCGTGCCTTGTGCCTTCGTCCCATCATCCCACATTACAGATAAGCGTTGAGACCTCAATTCACCTTGAAAGCAAAACAAAAATATGCTACCCAGGTAGATTGGACATTTTATGTTGGACATTTTACTTTGGGGTTTTAAAAGAGCTCTGAGTCTGAGTGTTTTGTAATTGCAACTGTGGGGAAAGCCTTAAAAGAGGTGTAATGTGTTTATATCTGTTTATTCTGTAAATAAATGCCCGGCTATTCATTTCAGAAATGTCCAGTTACTCTTATTCCTCTACTCCTCTTTGAAAAGTTCCTTAGAAAGAGGGCACTGACCTGTCACACAGACCTGTCGCAATAACATTCTGTACTACGTAGTGTGCCCCCTTACACAAATTTTGGTGTGCCAGCCAGGAGGAGTGGAAGGGCTATAGAGTTATTGGTTACCTTGCAGGTAGATTTAATTTAGAGACTGCTGGAATTTTTTTCTTTTGATAATTTAAAATTTAAGGGGTGTTGAGTTCTAAGTAGTCATGGATGCAGAACAGGCATATGGTATAAATTTAAGGAAAGCTGTGTATATCGAGGGCATTACTGCTTCTGATACTGATGAGCAGATTATTGAATTCTGTTCAGTTTATGGATCTGTGAGCAGGATGTGTAGGATTAGACAGACAGGGCTAAAGAGTGGCGTTAAAGCCGTAGTAGAATTTGAGTCTGAGGAATCAGTTGCAAACCTAGTGTCTAACTTACCCCAATATCTTCCAAGCATGGGGGACCCTAACATTGTGTGGCGTGTAGACAGGGCTTATGCAGGGACTCCTACTAGTAGGACTCCCACGTCTCCAGTGAGGGCAGTCCCCTTATAACTCAGTGACCGCTCCAACTCTGCTAGTGAAGCTGATTCTGATGACAATGGGACCCCCTTAATTTATAAATCACGCACCAGATCTCACCCAACCCAACAGTCTTCCCCTACAATTATCACTCAAACACGTAAACAGACAATTTCACAGTCAGCCCAAATTAGCTAAACAGCCCCAAGCAGTGATAACCTCAATCCACCCGATATCCAGAGGATTATTGTAGAGCATGTTATAAGGAGTGACAATGCCAGTGCTTTAAATCAGGTATCCAAGTGTCTTCATCCTTTTTCAGGCAAACTTCCTAAGCCCCCAAGTGAAGCAGATTTTCAGACATGGTCACTCCATGTAGAACTCATGATCCAGGATAAAATGCCCATTGATATGCAACGCCGTAAAATTCTAGAAAGTCTCCTTCCTCCAGCGTCTGATTTGGTTAGGCAGTTAGGCCCATACTCAGCCCCTAGTGATTATGTAAAACTTCTTAAATCAGCATATGGATTAGTTGAAGATGGGGAAGAGATTTTTGCAAGGTTCCTTAGCACTCATCAGAACATGGGAGAGAAAGCCTCAGAATACCAGCAGCGGTTGCAGGTGCTGATTACCACAGCTATATGGAGGGGTGGCATTGCAAAAGCAGACGCCGATAGACAGCTGATGCGACAGTTTCAGCGGGGATCCTGGGATCAATCTCTTATTCTTTCACTGCAATTAGAATTTAAAACTGAAGCGCCTCCTGATTTATCTTATTTCCTACTAAGAGTGAGAACAGAAGAAGACAGGAGAGCTGCAAATCAGGATCGCATGCAGCATCATTTAGGAAGCACGAAGCCCAAGTATTTTATGAATGTGCATCTTGTGCAGGAAACACCTTCTTTTTGTGGTGCAGATGGAAATGTTCTCCAGGAATGCATTACGGAGACTGAGGCATTACGTAAACAAGTTGCTGAACTGAAAGTGCAGCTCACCAACAAGAGGGAGCAGAGGAGGCAGAATCATGCCATGAAGTCCCAGATTCCAGCTGAAGTATCCCCCTTGGTTAGAATAGCTGAAGCTCGAGCCCAAAAAGCCACGCCATGACCCATGCCAAAAGCTTGGTTCTGTTTTAGATGTGCCAATGATGTCCATTTAGCCAGACAGTGTGCAAATCGTCCAAATAAATTATTGGTGAATCAGAAATACCAGGAACTGAAAGCAAAACGTGATGAATGGCAAACCAAGTATGGGCGTTTAAACTAGACAGGGTTGCAGTTGAGGGACGCACTGCACCCGGTAACAACTCAAACTGTCCCCCATAGAATCAAGCAGTGAAACCCATCCTAAGTGAGACGCATTCCCCAACTCAGCCAGTAGGTGGTGTTCTCTCAAGAGGGTTAATAGGGCTAAAATGTACTTCAACTGTTATTGTTGAAGGGGTCCCACATGAGACCCTTCTAGATTCAGGTTCCCAGGTTACCACAGTTTCACAGTCATTTCATGAAAGTTGCCTACCGCACCTGCCCGTTTTCCCTATTCAAGATCTATTAGATATAGAGGGTGCAGGTGGTCAGGCAGTGCCGTATTCGGGTTATATCCAAATGGACATAGACTTTCCGAAGGACAGGAAAGCTGTGAAGATTCACACTCTTGCACTGGTTGTGCCAGACCACCGAACAAACGTGCATGTCCCATTGTTGATAGGTACAAACACCTTAGACCCCCTGTATGAAAAATGTGTGTCCATTCGTAATAGGAATGAACAAAAACATGATTAAGAATGGTCGTTGCTCTCCCTTTGTGAAGCACTTGTATAACAGATTCAAAGTGAAGCAACAAAATGGCCAGGTGGGCACTGTAAAGTTGCAGAGCAAACAAAGTGTCATCATTCCTGCAGGGGAACGAGTGGCTTTAAAAGGATATGCAAGACATATCCCAATACTAGCCGATATAACTCTCTTAGTGGAGCCCTCTCTGTCAGGTTTACCTGCTGGTCTCTTGTTCTGTAGCAAGCCATACATCTTCTTCATCAAAGGTGCCTGTTTTAGTCAAAAATGAGACCACACGTGATATTAGAATACCCAGAGGTCATAATATTGCCAGACTTTCCTTTCCCAAAATAGTGTCACTCTTGCCTGCTCATGACGCCAAGGTTGGAGGGAGAAAACCTGTTCAGTCTTCGTCTTTTACATCATGCACCTCCATACAGGTATCTGATTCAGGTAACCTCGCCTTCGACTTTGCAGACTCTCCCTTATCTAAAGAATGGTAGGAGAGAATTACAAAGAAGTTAAGTTCCATGTCAGAAGTTTTTGCATTTAGTGACCTTGATTTTGGCCATACAACTGAGATAAAACACAGAATATGTCTGTCAGATCCATCTCCTTTTAAGCAGAGGCCCAGGCCGATCTTCTGACTTCGAGGCGGTCAAGTGTCGTTTGAAGGAACTTCTGGTCAAGAAAAATAATGGTGATATCAGGCTATGCATTGATTACCGGAAATTGAGCAGACAAACTATCAAGGATGCATATGCTTTACCCAATATAGAAGAAGCTTTTTCAGTCCTAACTGGGTCGAAGTAGTTCTACATTATGGACCTTAAGTTAGGCTATTATCAGGTAGAAATGGAGGAGGAAGTCAAATGTAAAACTGCATTCGTGACACCTATGGGATTCTGGGAGTATAATTGAATGCCACAGGGAGTTACCAATGCCCCTAGTACTTTCCAGAGAGTGATGGAGAAGTGTATGGGTGGGATGAATTTAAGAGAGGTCGTAGTTTTTCTTGATGATATTATTGTTTTCTCAGCTACGCTCGAACAACATGAGGACCAATTACTTCGTGTTCTCAACAGGTTGAAGGAATTTGGCTTGAAACTTTCGCCTGAAAAATGTAAATTCTTTAGGACATCTGTTAAATATCTTGGGCATGTGGTGTCTGTGAATGGGGAGGAGACCGCCCCAGCAAAGATAATGGCTCTAACGACATGGCTGAGGCCTAATAACATCGAAGTCCTGAAGTCTTTCGCCGGATATTATCGGAGATTCATATAGGATTACTCCAAAATAGCACGACCTCTAAATGACTTGACAGCTGGATACCTACCTTCAAAAAGAAAGTCAGTCTCTTCTCACAACAACTCGACCCATTCCATGAATGTGGGTTATAGGAAACCTTTCAATGAAAAATGGACATTAGTTTGTGAAGACTCATTTAGGACCCTCATTAAAAAGCTCACAACAGCTCCGGTTCTTGGGTTTGCAGATCCGAAGAAACCTTATATTGTGCACACAGATGCAAGCACTCAGGGTTTGGGTGCTGCTTTATACCAAGAGCAGGAAGGCCAGCTGAGGGTAATAACTTATGCGAGCCGAGGGCTTAGTGGCTGTGAATGGAGGTACCCTGCACACAAGCTCGAATTTCTCTCTTTAAAGTGGGCTGTCACAGAAAAGTTTTTTGACTATCTTCATGGGGCAAAGTTTACGGTTGTGACGGACAATAACCCGCTGACATATGTCTTGATGTCTGCTAAGCTTGATGCAGCAGGTCATCACTGGCTTGTGTCTCTTTCAAGCTTTGATTTTAGTATCCAGTATAGAGCTGGGAAGAGGAACCAGGATGCAGATGGTGTCTCCAGGCGTCCACAGCCTAGTGGCAAACGCCAGTTTGACTCCCCTTCCCAGGATGAGGATGATCACATCTGGCGGTTCATTGCTCAATTCTTGCAGGATGACAGAAAAGCTCACTTCCCACCTGACGCTGTGAAGGCAGTGTGCCATAGACACCAATGCATTTCGGTAGCAGGGCCAGGCTCAGCTTACCCCCCTGCACTGGTTGAATGTTTGGCAATTGAGGATTCTGCCATTCCTGTAGAGTTCTGTCAAGCTGAAATGTTGGGTCGGATACATTGCCAAGAATGTCACTGGAAGATTGGGAAAGTGAACAGATCTAGCTATTAGTATAGTAATGGATATTGTGAAGGCTGGGAAGCGACTCTCATACAGATTAAGGCGTCGGGAAGATAGAGAAGTTCAGTTGATGTTGAGAGTGATGGACCAGTTAGTCTTCTTAACACTAGAAGCGCCGTGCTGGTTTGGCCTACTTATAGCGCAGCTAGGCGGTCAAATGACCGCTAAGTCTTTAGACAGGGACACTGTTACTGACAGATAATGATTGCTAGATGGCGCTTTTTGCACAAAGCAAATAATTTGGTTATAAGATCAGGGTGCGTTTGGCCAATGAGTCCTTCATTTCCATGTTGATAGTCTAACTGAGTCGATTGAGAAAATCATCTAAAAAAGACTAATTTCATAGTATTTCTTTGTAATCTTTATCTTATTGTCTTGGATATTGTGAAGGTTTGTCACAACTTGGCTTTCTTTTGTATTCAGATTTATGTGATTATATTGCATAGACATCGATTCATTCGTTCGTTCATTCTGACAACGTTAAAACATTAACATTAAACATTAAAGCACGGAAAGCAAGAATGTGGTCTGTGTGGCCGTTCGGTGAGAACAGGATCAAAGATTTCAGCGTGTTATGATTTATTGTGTTACTTGTGAAATTTTATGATTACGTATTTTTAAGTGAACAGATAAAGATTTCTAACTGTTATTTTCGAGCATGTGCATCAAGCACTGACAAATATTGACGTTAGTTTCATGCATTCAAAAAGATTCAGTAACTGCTTTGATTGTGACTGATTGTTTTCCATTGAAGACCTCAGAGAAGATGTAAAACATAGTAGTAGTTCATATAACGAGTAGCCTACCACTATTTACTATGACTCTTAGCTGAAACGAATTCCACAATGTAAACAAAAAATGACATGTGACAAAAATGACATAACATGTGGGCCCTGGGGTTTCTCTCATTATATTGCATTCTGGTGCTCTACCCCGAGGGTTTCCAGTCAGTTGTTCATAAATAAAAAATAATAGAACTATGAACTAGTTCATTTTGGAACCTGCGAACTTAGTTAAAAAAATTTGAATTATGAACTATGAACTAGTTCATTTTAAAATGTGTGAACTGAACTTTGAACTAGTTCATGTAGAAAATGAACTTTCCCAACACTGTCAATTTCAGAGTCTGAGTCAGAATCTGAATTAGATTCAAGATTCAGATTGAATTCAGTCCCGTCCTCTCTCTCATCATCTCCATCTGACACCTCGCATTGTTCGCCCTCCGATTCCATCTCGTCAATATTCCACAGTAAGTCCAGCACTTGTTCTGGTGTATATTGCTCTCTCAAAGTCATTGTAACGCACCGTGCAACCGCCCAAATTGTGTAGCCGCCCCAACTACACAGTGAGGTATAGGCATACCTGTGAACTAATTTATAGCTCTCGATGTCCCTGAAATGCTCCTATCATAATGGCATGCTAATGATCATGACAGCTCCGCCCATGTTGTCATTATCGCCTGGCCAATATCACCTGCCAATTGCCCTCACAGGATGATATAAAATGTTAGGTATTAGAAATGACTATTTTACATCTTCTCCGAGGTCTTCAATTCCAGCAACGCAGTTACTGTTTTTGAATGTGTGAAACTAACATCAAATATCTCCGTCAGCGCTTGGTGCACATGCTCGAAAATTAGAAATCTTTTATCTGTCCACTTAAAAATGCGTAAAGTAAATTTAAAAAATAAAATTGCACACACACACGCGCATATAAATACATATATAGAGAAAGAAAGATTTAGCACTTTTGTGTGCTCATAACTGCATGCACGACCTGATTCATGCACACGCGTCCGGAGTAATTTGCACATTTGCTTTCTTTACACATTACATTGCATTACATTTTTGGCACCCCTCAAATTAATATTTTGTTTTCACTTTGTGACACATTCATAATGCATATACCGCACTAACGTCATGCCAGGGTCCTTTTACCGATATACGTAATTCACTTTATCTTTTAGCTCTAAATTTTTAAATTGTACAGTTTTATTGTACCGTAATATGTTTCTGAGTAATTAGCACTTTTGTGTGCTCATAACTGCCCATCCTGTTTCACAGGATGTTTCATGTTTCATGAATAATACCATACATGAATTGCACACACGTCCGGAGCAATTTACAGTCTTTTGTGTGCTCATACCTGCGCAATCATTTTCGCACTTAGCGATCGACGTCAGTGTTTACATGCAAAACGCATTGCTAAGCGCATTGCATCTCATAACAGTTGGACATAGTAGGCCTAATCGTCTTTTGTGTGCTTGAGTTTCATACGGTCTTTACAAGTTGCAAGTTCTGTTTTTCTTCATTACTTATAAAAATGTTTTGTCTGTCGGCACATTTATAATGAATATATCGCGCTGATGTCATGGCAGGGTAATTTTAACGACTTACATTAATTTGTCTTTTAGCCCTGATTGAACTTTAAAACTGAAAAACAGATAAACACCAATTGATACAGACAATAAGCGAATTCATGTATTTATTCTATGAAATACTTTCGGGAAAATAAAATCGTAAGCTCTCTATTTATTAAACTGAAGTTAATTTGTGAATGACTTTAATACATTTATATAGCCAACACTTGAGCCTGTAATGGTCTGTGTTCCAGAGTATGCTGGCCATTAACCAATTTATGATTCATTTTTTTTTACATTATGTTTTTATAGTCAATTTTTACAAAATGTGTTACTGTCATATACAGAAAAGTCAGGACGTGTATAGATGATCCTTGCGCCATCTGCTGAAAGAGAGGAGAATGGCAGCTTGGTAAGGCAGGAAACATCATGGCCGAATGCGCAGCTCTCTGCAATTTCACATGAGTATGAGCAAAATAGCTTTAAACTAGCTTGTACCAGTGCGATTTTGAAAATTTAAGGGTGTTGGGCAATAAAACGCACAGATCTAGGAAAAGTCATGAAAGGAGAGTCCTAGAGTTTGATCGAGTGCAGAGTTTTTTTTTTTTTGGTCGTTGCAGTCAAATGACTGGTGCTTGGCGCTTCTAGTGTTAAATGGAGTCTTGTATCGGAAATGCATGAACCAAGGTGAGCCTTTCCATCAGCTAATCCTCCCATAGGAATACAGGAAGACTGCATTGGAGAGCCTCCATGATGCTGTTGGACATATGGGCTTTGATAGGACACTGTACTTAGTCCGTGCCTGGTTCTATTGGCCCCGTATGGCTATGGACATCAGTGAAAAGATCAGAACTTGTGAGAGATGTGTACGGAGAAAGGCACAAGCTGAAAGAAGTGCTCCCCTGCTGAATATAAAGACCAGCCGTTGGTATGTATGGACTACCTTTCTCTGGAGCCTGATGGGAAGGGAACAAAGAATATCTTGGTCATAACGGACCACTTTACCAAATATGCAGTGGCGGTTCCAACGGCGGACCAAAATGCTAAGACTAAGGCTAAGGCTAGGAAAGGCCTTATGGAATAACTTTTTAATTCATTACGAATTCCCAGAGAGGTTGCACAGTGACCAAGGCCGCGATTTTTAATCAGCACTGATCAAAGACCTTTGTGTTTTACTTGGCATAAAAAAGACGAGGACAACTCCTTATCACCCACGTGGGAATCCTGTGGAGCGATTCAACTGGGCGCTTCTCAAGGTGCTCAGGACACTTGAAGAGGGACACAAAGTAAGGTGGAGAGACTTTGTACAGCCTCTTGTCCATTCGTATAATTGTACTAAAAGTGATGTTACCGGATATTCACCATATCAGCTGATGTTTGGTCGTCAACCGAGGCTTCCACTTGACATAGCATTCGGACTAGACCCTGAGGGGAATAGTAAGCTGTCGCACTCAGAATATTCTGTACTATGTAGTGTGCCCCCTTCCATTCTCAATAAGGACATCCAGGCAGCCAAATAAAACTTGCCTTCTTTACTCAACATCACATGCCGTAAAACATCACAGTGTGTTTCTACAACCATATACCTGGCTAATGAACGGGCTAATTAACCAAGCCTCTATTGCCACCTACAGAGCATTTATAACAATACACTCCATCTACTACACTATATTAAATAATATTATTATAGTAATATTACTACTTCCAGAGGCAAAGAAAACCTTTCTTAAACAAGATCCAATGTGATGCATAGTTTTCCCCACCAACAACTGACCTTCAGCTTAAACGCGATGATCCAACGCTTTGACGAGCAACGTTTTTCGACACTGCGACAATCCGATGTTTTCGCAAATAAAACGCTATGCTTTGTAATGGAACGCGATCCAATTGGGACCATCCGCCGTTTATGCGACGTATTGCCTACGATCTGTGCTGGCATAGTAGTAATACTAACATTTACACCATATTTATTGGTTAGGTGTATTTGCTTGTTCATAGATTTGTTCTGAATGAAGAGGGAAAAAGCCAAAGTGTTCGATCTGAAACACAATATGTGTCATTCTCACAAACTCATTAACTTAACTTATGAAGCTCCTCTTGTTTTTTTCAAATCAGTCTGACAACAGACTCACATTATATAATTGTCTGGAATGTATATTTTCCCTCTGTTGCACTTAATCAGTTGTGGACTCGATGGAACGATTAGCAAAACAAAACAATTGAAGAAATGAATGTATATATGATTATACTATTTTATTGTGGATTACATGCAGTAAAGTTGATAGATTAAAATCATTTCATCTAGTTTTTTTGTTATTTGATCATATAACTGCAACAGTATTGCATATTTTGGGGAGAAATTATTATTATTATTATTATTATTATTTTTACATGAACTTGATACGGGTGTGCCGTATCATGTGGCAGCAAGTCCAAGTAGCTTCCGTGAGCGTGAGTAGTTTTATTGCTTTTATTGTGTTTCTGAGTATAACGCATTTCATTGTGATATACCAACCATCCCAAATTGTCCGGGACATCCCGAAATATGGGTGATTCTGATTTGTCCCTTCAGGGGCAGCTCCAGTCCTGTATTCCAATCACCGCCTCGTCGGCCAATAATAGCCTACTGTAGGCATGGCAAAACTCATGCAAATGATGCTATGAGACAGTTTCTGGTGTGCGTGTGTGCACTGGCCACTAGTGGTGAGCGGTGACAAAATTATAGACTGTGTGGTCAAAATGAGCGGTGAACCTGCTAAGAAAAAACGACTGAATAGCTACAAAAAAGAGTGGGAAACCAAAAAGTTATGGGTCAAAGCAGTCACCAGTGATACAGGGAGAGCGTTCTGTTCAGTATGCCATTGAGAGCTATCTATTAGTCACGGTGGCGAGAATGATTTAACTCGCCATGAAGGCTCAGATATGCACAAGAAGGCTGTGCTAAGAGTGTGAAAATAAGCAGGGACATCAGTTCATTCTTTGCCACATATATGGCCGAAATGGACGAGGTTTCTGCAAGTGAGGTAGCCTATGTTTACCACACCATCAAACATGATCTTAGCTATAACAACACTTCCTGCATGGTTAAGGTAAATTAAGAACTTTATTTCAAGATTCATGTATTGCTAAGAAGATGTACTTGGGCAGAACCAAAGCTGCAAAGGTGGGGTCTGATTGTGTTTGTGAATAATAGATGGTGTCACCCCAGACATGTTATGGTTAAGGCCATGATTTGCTGTCAGGATATTGAACTGTTGGCAGTAGGTCTTAGACCGTATTTTGTACCGAGGGAATTCTCACACATCGTCTCCATCTTTGTTTACATTCCACCATGGGCAGCAGCGGTGTATGACATCATCCATGAAACAGTCGCAAGGGTTCAGACCGAGCATCCTAATGTTTTTATTGCAATAACGGGGGATTTAAAATAGTATTACTCTTGCCTCCCATCTTTCCAGGCTTGTACAGTATGTGGACTGTCCCACAAGAGAAAATAAGGTATTGGATCTTTTTTATGCCAATGTGAAGGATATTTACAGTGCATCTGCTCTACCACCGCTTGGCAGGTTAGATCATAATCTGGTTTGTCTCCAGCCCACATACAGATATTGTGTTTTCAAGCTGCCTGTTACCACCCTCTCATTTAGGAAATGGTCTCTGGAGGCAAGTAAGTTTCTCAGGGACTGTTTTGAGCTAACAGACTGGAATATGCTGTTGGAGCCTGAGGTTCACAGCATGGATGTGGACATTGAAAGTAGGTTGGATGTTATCAAGGACTATATTAACTTCTGCAGGGACACTGTGGTCCCAGTAAGGTCTGTTCGCTGCTTTCCCAATAATAAACCCTGGATTACCAGTAACATTAAGGATCTGCATAATCGGAAAAAGCAGGCATTCAGGGAGAAGGATATGGAAAAGCTTAAGTGTGTGCAGTGGGAAGTGAAAAGGAGCCTAAAGCAGGCAAAATTTAACTATAAGAAGAAAGTGGAGAGCAAACTGCAGCAGAATAACCAAGAAGATGGTAGTGGATTTTAGAAGATCTAGGCCACCTCATCAGCCAGTTTCCATACAGGGGCAGGACTTCAAGGTGGTGACCTCCTATAAATATCTGGGGGTCATTTTGGATGATAAATTGGAATGGTCCCTAAATACAGATTTTCTTTATAAGTGGCAGAGTTGCCTCTTTTTTCTGCGGAAGCTGTGGTCCTTTGTGATGATATGTTGCACATGTTTTATCACTCAGTGGTAACTAGTGTACTTTTTATGTTGCTATATTTTGGGGGTGCAGCTTGACAGATGAAAACACCAGGAGGCTGGACAAGCGGGTGAAAAAAGCCAGCTCAGTGCTGGGCAAGAGGCTGGACTCACTTAAAGCAGAGATAGAAATGGCCAAATTGAACAGATTAAAAGATATTATGTACAACAGTCTACACCCTCTCCATAGCCTCATGGTTGGGCAGAGGAGCAGCAGTGGTAGACGGCTTCTCTCACTGCGCTGCAGAACTAAGCGGTTTAGGAGGTCCTTTGTCCCCACTGCAATTAGACTTTTTAATACTTCTTTGTACTGTTTTTTTTCTTTTTGATTATTTTTTAAGGAGCTACTGGATATCCGAATTTCCATAAATAAAGCTAGTCTAGCCTATAAATTACATGCTGTCATTTTAATAAGGTAATGTCAGTTTCTCTACACAATATTCAAAGGCTGATTTTTTTTTTGTCTAAGAATTCTCATGCTTGTGAGAATGACAAAATATAAGTGCAGTAGGCTACTGTCATGCTTTCATTTTCAAAATAGATTGGTTTCTGCACCTGCGTGAAGTTGGCCCCCCATATGTTTCAGATTTCAACTAAACTGGTCTCAATCATATGTTCCACGTTTGTGCCGGTTTGTGCTATTAAAAAACCGGCACAAATGCCGCATAAACGATTGCGATTGGTTTGGTCGAAATCAGACTCAGATGGGGGGCTAACTTCACACTGGCGTCACGTTACCATGTAAACAAACATTAATATCTCAGAAACTAAAGCAGCACAAACAAAGATTTTAATGGTACAATCTGGCACAAATGTGACACATACGATTGAGACCAGTTTGGTTGAACTCTGAAACAAGGGGAGCCAACTTCACGCAGATTTGAATTACTGTAGTTTCACAATCTAAATGAAATAGTCAAAGTTTCACATTTTGCGTGTTTACAAATTCATCAAGAGCATGATCCTCAATTTTTTGCTTGATGAATTTATACTTCTTGCATGTCTCTGCCTCCTTTTTCAGAGAAAGTACATTGGGTATGTTTTGACTTAAGTGCTTGATGGGAGAATTGACCCCTATGTGCGGATGGCTTGACTGCAGTTCTAAGACTCCAGCTTGTGTGCATATTTTAAGGAAGTTTTTGTGAGCTTAATTAGTATTTTGTGACTACACAAAAAAAACTGTCAGTCGCCCCTCCAGGGCTCTGTATGTATAACTAAGTAGACCCTGTTGTGATTTTCATCTGAGATGTGCTGCTACCTAAATTGTCCACACTCAAGCTCCAGTTTGCTTGCAAAAACGCTGCTCCACAGGCATAATGGGTTATAGTGTATGTAAAACCAGTATGATGTGATGGATCCCAAACTTGTGAAAACTAAAAACTAGTAAACACACAAGAAGCTGTTATATCAGCAGAAATTGTTATTGAATTGCAGTGGTCTGAAAATATGAGACAAATAGTGTCCTATTTTGACTGAAAATGGGACACAGCATTTTATTTTTTAATATGGAGAAGTCCCATAACATAATCCACATATTTCCCAACACATATTTGCACAACTACACTGACATGTTCCTTTGTGTAAAAAAACTGAACAAATAATGAAGTTACCTGAATTGAAATTGAAAGTAATCGGCAAGACCAGCATTGCACATGTTCTATGCTGGCACTTTGCACCTTTACATAAGCAATTTGTTGGTACCTTATAGATAGACAAAATAATACGTTATGTGTGCATCAGAGATGTGCGTTAACACATGAGGTCAGCAAGATGCAGTTTTTTTGCCCCCCCCCCCCATTTTTTTCCACAAACTAACAAGAAATATTTGTAAACAAGTGAGTTTATCTTGCTTGATGGCTGAACTCCCATCCTGAATGGACAAATGTCGTTAATTGCTCTCCTCTTCAGACTGTGTGACTTTTCTTAATGTATTGAGATACCCTGACCAAGGTATCGCCCCCAAGCACTGCTACTTGGCTGCTGAATTAGCTGCCCCCTGCTATGTCACCATGTCATATATGGGTTAAATGCAGAGAACACATTTCGTTGTTATGCACTGTGTGCTGTCGTGTCTCAACAATGACCACTGATCACCAAATTCAAGAACCAGGTGGAACCCATGCCAGAGCCTGTCCCCACTACCATGCTTGATCTCCTACTTGAGGGAAGCTCCCTGTGTCAATGATCCTGGGGAGGGAGTCGACTGCTGGTTGAGCAGTCCTTGGGAGCAGGTGTCAGAACCTGATCCAAGAGGTGCGATGCAAGAGACACCTGGAGCTGGTTGATGGCTTTGTCCAGTTTAAGAATTGGCTGCTGCTGCTTGCTCTGGAATCTGAAGAGTGGGAGAGGGAGCAGGTAGAGTAATGCCTTCACAGCACTGAGGAGCTGATCAGATGTGAGGCCCTGCCCAGGTGAAGTCACTGTATCTCCTACTTCCTGTCCAGAGGTGTCTTAGGTCCACCTGTCCCCTGAGGTTTCTGAGCTCCACCCATCTCCCAAAGGTGATCTACCCATCTCCTGAGCTACCTGGGGGGGAGGGTGGAACTGACATCCAGGAGATGCCGCCGTTTTGCAAGTACCTAGCTCTGGTGAAGTCTCTGCCGCTCTGCAAGCACCCAGCCCCAGTGAGGCCTCTGCCATTCTGTAAGCACGTGTGTATGGTGCTTTGCTTCAAGAGTCCCAACATTACCCCATGGTTGGTCTATTGTGCATGCCTGTCTAGTATCTGACCCTATCTTGTCCTGATCTGTTGGTGTCTGCCCTGGTGTGTTCCGGTCTGGTCCCAACCTTTCCTGTTTGTCCTGAGATTTTGTCCCTCTAACTTTAGTTGATTTGCATTGTGCCTTGACCTAGTCTAGTCCTGTTGTTCTGTCTGTCTTCTACCAGCCCCGAGTTGTCCCCTGTCTATCCAGTAAGTTCCCTGGTCCAGTCCCTGCCTGTTCTTCACCCCTGTGTCTTTTCTGACAACCCCTGTCTCTGTTGTCCCTGTAGTCCCTGGCCCTGTTCATGCCCATTTCCTGACCCAAGTAAGATCATGTCTTGTCTGTCTTGGATCCCATTTTCTTTTGCTCACATGTCTTGTCCTGGGCTCGTGTGGTGATTCATCTTGTTATCCCTGGTAATTCCTGAGTTTGTGGCCCCTAATGGTGTTGTACCCTGTGAAAAAGATGGGGGCTGGACAGGCCTCCATCTCCTTAAGGGGATGTGAACACCTTGTTGTGCAGATGGATAGACGGATAAAGACCATTCCATTGCAACAATAATACACTTAACATCACTCACCCCCCTATACCAAACCATCTCCTTCTCTCGTTCCACAATTGGCTATAAAGGAACCTTCCCACTGCGGCGTGCGCTTCCGCAGGGAACCGGTATGCCGAGGGGTCCAGAGAGAGCAGCAAACAGTGTGTGAGTTGGTGAAAGCTGTCTGTATGTTTGCGTATGGTTCTAAGTTTGCTATAGAAGGTAGATTAAGCTGAAACAGTGGGTACCTCACTGTTCACTAAAATGTTGCCATAAATAAATGGGCTGAGCAGTAAATTGCTGTGTGGAGTTTTGCAGTTCTGTGAGCAGGGGATGATGGGAAATGTAGTCTATGCAATGTGCTACCATTCGTACTGTTAGACAGAGTACAAAACACATTTACATTATCACCACAGGTAACCAAAATTCAAAAAGTGACCCCTTCACTTTTTACATACCCAGGTCCATGATGCTTCTCTGATGATTGAGTGAGTGTTATTTTGTACTACCTGGCAAATCCACCTCTATATTAGCAATCCAGCCGGATGCAAGAGTACCTTGCTCTTAAAGAGAATCTTATTGGTTTACAGCATATTGCACATGAGAACAAACCCCATGAATAAGTAAAAAATTAAATACTATTCTTTTGGACCATGCTCCTTTATATCATTAAAATACTCACCCCAGAACCGAGGCAGAACAAATAGGAATAAGGCTCGGTAGGGGATCCCCTGGACCCCGGGTGCCGATGCTGCAGATGGGAACATGTCAAATTGTTATTTAAAGGCTAGAGTGTTAGACTGTTTTGAGATGGGATTTAAAAACATGAGCAGAGGGAGTGTATCTGATGGCCAGGAGGAGACTATAATCTGAAGGGCAAAAGAGAACGTTTTAGTTTCAATTTGGAAAGTGGGATGATAAAAAGACCCTAAAAATTGATCCAAAGGTCGACTGGGAGCCAGTGTGTAGAGAGCCATGGATAGGGGTTATGTAATCAATTTTTTGGAGCCAGTAAAAAGTCTCGCTGCAGCATTTTGAGCAAGTTGAAGGCAGGCCAGGAATGACTGGTTAATATGTTGTACAGGGAGTTGTAATAATCATGCCTTGAGGAGATGAATGCATGGATGAGTATTTCAAGGTCACTTGAAGAGAGGAATGAGTTCATTTTTTAGATGGTCAGAGCTGGAAAGAAGTGGATTTGACAATCACATTAATCTGTTTGTCAAATTTGAGAACAGTCAGAATTACTCCAAGATTTTTCAGTAGAGTCTGGCTGTAGATCCATTGTGAGACTGATGCACGTCAGAACAATCCAAGACATTTATTCTGAAATTCTGCAGTGTTGCTGGAAGTGATGTCACTTTTGCTTAGAAGAGCAGTGGTTTTGGTTTGCTATGTTGCAATGGTTTTTGTTCACTACACAATATACTTTGTGCATAGTGTCACGCCCACCTCAAGGAGGTAACGCACACAGCAAGAACCAACCCACATCAATTAAGTCCATTACTTAAGCCGCACTTTGGCATTATCCCAGTGCGAGGTATTGCTGCCATGCACGTACTGTGCACTTCATCTTTGTATTTTTCCTACAGTTACTTTTGGTCCATCTTGCCCTTCCTGAGTCTCCCGTGCCTCCTGCCCTACCGCCCTTCCCATAGGTCTTCGTGTGTTTCCCCGGTATTTGTCCATGTCCTCGGACTGAGTCCCTGGCTTTTCAACCTCCGGCTTCCCATTTCCCGACCACAATCTCGGGTCACAACTCGGCACTCGGGGCACGGCTTGGATGGCTACTAAACATGACCCTGGAATGGCTCCCGACTCTCCCTTTTGTCTTGTCCAATAAGCTTGGCTGCCTGGAACTCTCTGTTCATGTCTTGTGTGACAGAACACTTAGGTTATTACTGCTTTTTGTTTATAGTTTAATTCATTATCATGTGCGGATTGCTCTGGTTTATTGAATAGTGTTATCATTCCACTTACATATACAAATATACAGTAAGTGTAAGTCAGCTTGAATTGAATTACCAACTGCTTTTCTGTATTTTGTACTCAGTAAATCTTCCTCTTTCAAAAGACCATCAATGTACAGTAATCCCTCACTTATCGCGGGAGATAGGTTCCAAGGCCGACCGTGATAACTGAATTTCCGCGAAGTAGGGACGCCATATTTATTTAATTATTTAACATGTATTTGGATGTTTTTAAACCCTCCCTGTATTGTTTACAACATTGTTTGCAACTGAAAAAACATTGTGATCGGCAG
>JAODUD010011381.1:0-22097 GCA_026784285.1 Stomatorhinus walkeri
ACCAAAATGAGTAAAGCTGAGTGGTGTGAATTAAAGTGATGAAAACATGGTGTGGTACATGTTTGGATCTACCTTTTGGGTAATTTTCAGATTCCTACAAAGATCAGTGAATGCCATCAAAAAACTAAAAATGCCAAATGTCTTGTATTTTGTTTAGCTACTTAGATAAAGGTTAGAGCTGGGTGGGGGTAAGATTTTTTTTTATGGGAGTATTTCCCATAGAAAGGAGAGTCCCCATAAAGATAACTTGTGTGTGTGTGTTTGTTTGTTTGTATTCCTGAACACTACGAATTGTTCCTAGAAAAACTGAACTTATTACACCTTTTTGAATTCCTCCCTCTCCTTCTGTCTTGCGTTCGCATTGGCTGTACTTGTCGCTGCACTCATTTCCAGTCACAGCACCTTTCATACCTACAGAATTTTGCATTGTGGACAGGTCCAGATATTTAGCCTGCTAGGTTTTCTGACGACTCCATGAGGTCGCGTTGTGAACATTTGATGCATAGCAATCGAACGCCAATTTTCCAGTGTCGATTGCACGCTGATTTACCTCCAATCTGGGAGTTTTGTCTGAATTTTCCAAAAACTGTCAGCTAGTGGAAAATTGAGGATAATGTTGTGTAGTGTGAACATAGCATTACTTATATTGGAAGCTGGCATTTGCACAGACACGCACCAAGTGGGAAAAACAAATCATGCAACGAGAAAGATGCATGGAGACTGTGAGAACCGGTACATTTCTATGTGTAAATGATGGTTTGAGGTGGCTTCTGTGATCTAAATTGTCTGCCCAAACAATTTTGTCTCGTTTTTACTCCTTACAGCATAACAAACAGAGATTTCCCTGTGATTTTCGTTATCAAGCATTTTTCATTTATGTTGTTGTTAAAAATTTGTCATGAAATAAAATATCGTCAATGAAAACTTATCGTCAAAATTCTCACTTGCCTGTTTCGGGTTCAGTCCCAGCTAAACGTTCCCCCATGATGGATGATCTGTGCCGACCTGCTCGGCCTAAACTCATGTCATATTCTGTTTAATAATCACAAGAACACAACACTGCATCTGGTAACATACAGTATAGTGCTGGTGAGCGGTCACTATTGGAGGTTGGCAGGAAATATGAGAATGGGGTCTTTCAGTCTTTGGAAGAATAAATGGAATATGTGGTAGATAGGAAAGGGAACTAGGATTGGAATGAAACCTAGCATATGTGCATGTAGATAGTGGTGTAGATAATGACAGGGGAACCCTGATCTCCTATGATGACCAAGCTCTTTACTTATAATGCAGCCTTAGCCAAGCTGTGACCTTTCAGATTGTGATTATAGTGTGGTATGGTATTCCTGGCCTGTGGTGTGCTCCTGTTCTCAGCCTCTCTTACCAGCCCTGTTTGATTCCCCCCCAGTGCTGTGGTACCAGCCAGCCAGCGGACAGCGGTGGCCTCCACACACAGCATCGGTGGCACCACGCCACCGGACCGACTACGCTTCCCACGGGGCACGGCCAGCCGCAGCACCTTCCACGGGGGGCAGCTGCGGGAGCGCCGCACAGCCACCTACAATGGGCCGCCGGCATCGCCCACGCTGTCGCACGATGCCACACCACTCTCGCAGTCACGCAGCCGTGGCTCCTCCAACCTCTTCACCAAGCTCACTTCCAAGCTCACCCGCAGGTAGGCCGGTCAGCTGGCCCCACCCACTCGCACCCGCCATTTATGCCTGTTTTCGTGAGTTTTTGGAGTTTTGTTTGGGCTTTGCTGGTTCTGGTTTCGGCTTCCCCTGTAGTCTGAGGTGAAGGTTCCTCCATGAGGGATAACCTGTGCTGACCCGATGGTGTCCAACAGATTATCATCGAACAGAACCATTTATTGGGAAGCTGCTTTCTGTGTTCAAAGTACTCACCTCTTGCACATCCTGCTGCGCCCCCTGCTGGCACTGCTTTCCGTCACATCCCCAACTGACAGTTATTTCCTGATCAACTGCGCTGAGCTGCAGCCAGCAGGTTAGCACAGAGCATGTGAGCAATCCAGGTGCAGCCGCTGCCCCTTGTCCATACTGGGCTCTGAGTTCCAGTGCTGCTGTTCCACACACACAGTCCAGTCTGTCTGCACATGCGAGGGAGTCGTCCATGTGCTCACATTATAAGCTGGGTGGGAATTACTTTTGTAAACTTGATACAGATTATCTATCTATCTACCCACCAATGTACCTACTTACCTACCAGTGTAAATAAAAAGTGTTTTTGTGATGTAAAAAATAGACAACGATAAAATATTTCAGGGTTTTCCCCACCTTTAATGTGACATATAATCTGTTCAGTTCTTTGAAAAAACAAATCTGTTAGGGGGAAAAATATAAAAAGTTAAAAACGTCCGATAAGCTGGTTTTTTAAGTGTGCAAACCATTAAACTAATACTTTGTTGAAGCACCATTTGATCTAATCACTTAGTCTTTTAGGGCAGGAGTTTACTCTTGACTTGCTAATATTTGCCTACTCTTCCTTGCAAAAGCGTTTCCAAATTAGTCTGATTGGAAGGGCATCTCTTGTGCACAGTCCTCTTCAGGTCACCCCACAGATTTTCAGTTGGATTTAGGTCTGGGTTCTGGCTGGGCCATTCCAAAGCTCAACTTTTCTTTTAACAAAACCATTCTTTTGTTGATGTGGATGTATGCTTGGGGTCATTGTTGTGCTGAAAGGTGGAATTCCTCTTTCAAGCAGGTTTTGGACTAAAATTGACTGAAATTTGGAACTGTTCATAATCTGCTTCACCTTGACTAAAGCCACAGTTCCATCTGCAGACAAACAACCTCAAAGAATGATTATGCCACCATGCTTCACTGTGGGTATGATGTTCCTTTGGACATGCACAGGGTTGTTTTGGTGGCAAACATACCTTTTGGAATTGTGGCCTAAAAGTTCAACCTTGGTTTCATCAGTCATGCTTTTGGTAACTTTTCTTCAGAATTTGGCTGGGCCTCAATGTTTTTCTTTGTACGAAAAGGCTTCCATCTTGCAACACCAACCCATAGTCTGGACATATGGAGACCATAGCAGAGAGATGTAGTACACACCCAGCACTTACCAGAAATTTATGCAGCTACTTCAGTGTCGCAGTAGGCCTCTTGGCATCCTCCTTGACCAGTTTTCATTTTCTTTTCATCAATTTTGGAGAGACATCCAGTTGTCAGTAACTTCACTGTTGTCCTGTATTTTCTCCACTTCTCGATGGCTGTCTTCACTGTGTCACATGGTATAAGAGTCCCTAAGCCTGACAAGCTATGGTCTCCCTACAAAGGGGTGTCAGACTCCAGGTTTTGGGTTTTCCCTCATTTAACACCCATGATTCAACTCCTTGTGCTAATTATCATGCAGCTCTTGAGCTGAATCATTTGTGGTTGAATAGGGAATGAGCAGTCCCTCAGAGCCTCCTCTGCCTCAGGAGACCATTTCCTGAAGGAGCGTGTGGTAGTGGATTGTGTCTGTACATGTGGCTTGTACTGGGGCTGTAGAAGGTGGCCTTGTATGCATCCATAACATTAGCATTCAGGATGTCTATTGTCCTGTTTTTTTGTGGGACAGTCCACAAACCAGTAAAAAGTAGACAGTTTAGTCTAATGTGATGTAGTTGAAGTCCCCGGGAATTGCTTTGAATGTGTCTGGGAGTTTGAAGCCTCACGATAGTGGAGTGGATGGCATCACATGTTGTGTCAGCGAGTGCCAGTGAGGGGATGCAAACACAGTTAACAATGCTGTGTGTACAATACGGATGGAGACTCACCACCAACACTTCTATATCGCAGTAGCAGATAGTTTCTTTAACAGTCATATGTCCTAGGTTACACCACTTCATATCGTTAAAGAGCATCAGACCCCTACCTTTGCGCTTTCTGCTGAATTGGGGATCTCGGTCCACTGTCACTGTAGTGAGGCACGGTAGATCCACATTAGTGTCTGATACGTTGCTTGTTAGCCATGTTACCAAAAAACACAGTAAGCTTCACTCTCTGTAAACCTTGATTTTCCTGACCAGGATGAAACTGAGTAAATGTCAGGAAAATCCTACTAGGATTGGGGTTAATCAGAGTCACTTTAATTGATGGCAGGTGTGTACCCAAAAAGTTTGAATTCTGTAAGTAAATCAAAAGGTGCTTCAACAACGTATTAGTTTATGGATATGCACACTTGTGCAACCAGCTTATTGTGCATTATTTATTTTTTATATTTTCCCCTCAACAGATTTGTTTGGTATTTAGTTGGGTTACAAGGTCACATTAGATCGAACTGTCTGTTTGTATATCTGTATATTTCTGTCTGTATGTCTGTCTTTCTATCTGTCTGTCTATGTAATATATTTTTAGAATTATTAGAATATTTCTAACTTTTTTTCTCATGGACTTCTGTACTCAGTCCAGGCTGTTTTGTCTCTTACCCATCTCATCACACACTGTTTGGCCTAAGAGTCAGACTTTTCCCTATTGGCTGAAACAGCTGGGTTTTCCACGCCATGGCACAGTCTCCCCTGGACCCCCTGACTGATTGTAGGCCTTCATCTCTGGAGTTCTGATATGAACTCACTCAATCAACTGTTTCAGTCTCCATCTCTGTCACTTTTGTCTGTCACACACTCTGTCCAGTCTCACTTTTTGCGTGTTCCCATCTGCTCATTCAGCACTGTAATCTGACTGTATTCATTCTTTTCATAATTTTCACATTATCTTTTTTCTTTTTTTCTTTTTGTAGAAACATGACATTCAGGTTTACCAAAAGGTAGGATCCTGGGTTGGATTCTCAAAAGCTATAGTAACATGATTCTCTTAGCATCCTATGACAGCATTAAAAAGAGTGGTAGTTTCACCAGTGTAACAGGAACTGGCCTATTTTCTTCACCTGTAGTCTCAGGTTACAATGAAGTGCAACTAGAAATGCCTGCGGACTGTGAATGAGAATGCCTGCTGTGGCTACTTCCTGTCAGCTGACAGGTGAACAGCCAATAAACAGCCGCCATACTAATCACCCATGCATGCCTTTCTGCAGAGCTGGGTCTGAGCACTGTCAGTTACTGTTTGATTTTCCATACAAAGTTCTAATCAGATAATTTCTGGTAAGTGTTGTGTTATTTTTTTTCTGGTGTGGACAAACCTCAGTAGTTCTAGTATAGCTGGTAAGTCTGCCTCTTTATCGGCCTGATGTATGTGCTGACCCACAAGTTGTAAAATTTGTGGACAGTGCAGTCACCCAATGAGTCATGTGTGACTGATTCTCACTGCGTGGCTCTACTACTTCCAGATGGTAGTGTGACCAGGTCTGTTTGTAGCCATTTGACACTGTGAAGGGGTGCCAGCTGCTGGCACAGCTGTTCACGCAGTCTGCTTGGCCCTGGGCTTTGATTACCTCTGAAATGTAGTAGAAGGTCACATTTTAACAGCCCTTGGCTTCCCTGAGAAAAGTGTGTGTGAAGAAAATCTTTGGCTATGATGTAACAGACTGTTGGTTGTATAATCTAGGCCTCCGTAATATGAATGAATATGGCCAGCAATAGAAGTGTGGATTAAAAAGGGCTTTGTTACAGGACCACGCTCAGGTATCGACTCCCCAGCACCCTAGACCACTTGCCCTCTCCTCGTTATTGCTGATTAAAATCAATGAACCAAAATTCTGCCAACCATATTTTCCCTCTGCTAGACTCCCTCTTGTTTTATGTGCCACCTTGTGATCCTGGTGGAGCCCAAGGAACAGCCCTGCTTTGAAACGGCAGTACCCTCTGCAAGCATTTAGGCAATCTCACTTCCTGTACTTTGTCTGTCCCTCACTGTCACCATCCATGCATTTCCTGGTGCATTTGCAACTGTCTTATCATTGGATGTCAGCTGATTTCTTCTTTGAACAGTGGAGTCACTAGCTTTTTTTTTTTATTAAACTTAAATCACAATGTTAGCTGGGAGCTGCGTGTCTTTAGGGATCTGATATGCCCCCACTGTTACTTCCAAAAAGATCATGTCTATATTCCAGTCATGTCTTGATTCTCCGAACCAAGGTTCCATGGTTGCAGTAGCCGTCTAAGCACCTTCCACACTGGGCCACGTGCACTTCCGGTCGGCCCCCCACAGCCTTTATTGCCACACCCGCACACCTGGGGTCATGCTGCTGTCACTTCCTCTGTAGTTCTCGTTCTTGCTTAGGCCTTCTAGTGTCTGAGGATTCTCTCCACCCCCAGCAGTGGCACACATTCTTCTTTCCGAAACATGGTCCCAGATACCTTGTTTATAGTGCGTGGTGTCCTGCCTGGTTGTGCCGGTCATCGTGGACCATCACCTGATCTTGGCCTTGGCTGACGCCAGTTAGCGGACTCGTGTTCTGGACCTCCCCTTCTGCTCGCTGTGTCTCGCCTGTGCACTTTAACTCTCCACTCTTCCTCTCCCCAGGGTCACTATTGACCCATCCAAACGGCAGACCTCCAACAAATCAGGGCCTACCTGCCCCCCCGGCCCGGGAACCAAGACCCTTAGTAAGTCCACTCCACCCACTTGTCCCTCCATTTTTAACATTGGTTTTTTTGTCCTCATGTCTTGCATCGAGATTTACTTTCTGTGGTTATTTTTTCTTCTTTCTTTTGGTCATACCAATAAACTCGTTACTTCTTTCAGAATTCATCTCTTGCAGATTCACGAGCAGAAGATATAGAAAGTTGTAGAAAATCGGAGATGGAAAACTAGAGTAAGGGAACCCATTCTTGCACCAGCGCCGACAACATCTGTTGAATTTGGGCTGGGGCTGTGTTTTCAGCCCCCCCAGATAGATGGCAGGCACACATCTATGGCCTCTGTGACATCTGCATGAACCCCTACCGTCACAGACCAAGGCCCACTGTCAGAGCACTGGCACCTCTCGGTCACATGGCCTTCTTAGCGGTCCTGAAGTCCGGTTCTGTCAAACATAGAGCCACATTCTAGGCAAGTGCACCAAGAACACAGTGCAATGCACTATAGCTGAATGGGCCCCCCTCCCTCCATGCCTGGCAGACTCTGGCCAAGTGGCCGAACAGAAGCCACACATCTGGTAATTTTTAGGTGGGGATGGCTAAGGATGATGTTGGGATTTGTTCTCCATGAAGAGGCCTGTTTTTTTTTTTCTGCATGCCTCCTCCATGCAGACGACGGGTCCCAAGTCAACACGTCACCTTCTTTGCATTCCATGACTGACTGTGTGCGCCGCCGGGTACTTTTATTGTCAGAATGGTCACAAGATCCGCTAAGGGATGGATTCATTTTCCGGGGTCATCATGCCACGGAGGTGCTGCTTTGAGTCTCTCCAGTGAATCCCTTCAGTGTCCCTGGCATGCTCTGGGCCGGTGGCCCTGCTGATGGTGCTGGAGACCCATCTGGCTCATATGGAGCCAGTGGATAACATGGGTTGTGGCTTGTGTTAATGTGGCCAAGCTGCAAACCCAGATCCCTTCTTGGCACATGACATGCATAGCAAAACCTTTTGGGAAATATAGTCAATGCATGTCTATGATATAGTTTTGGTTCCCGCACCTTCTGGTGTCCACTTTCTCCCAGACATGGTCAGGCTCTTCCTTACTGGCGCCTCGGCCATAGCTTTAATGTGGACTTGTCTCCACCCCGAACCCCCCCCCCACTTTGACACTACCCCCACAGACTGCATGAGTTGCACACAGAGTCGCTGCTGAAGGTTTTGCATGAATATCAAGTCATGTTTCATGTGTCGTGTAGGTGAGTTTGTGTACGTATTTCTCTTTCTGTGCGTGCAAGTGCGTTCATTTATATGTATCACGTGTGCTGGTGAGATGGCTGTATATGACATGTGCACCAGCGTTGCCTCACACCGAACTGTTTTGGTGTAGCTGTGGAGAGAGTGCCCCCTGTTTTCTGTCCAGACATTGTTCCTGTGCTGTTTCTCTTCAGTTAAAGAAGCAAGAAAGAGTGGTGGCCAGCTATGCTGACCAGTGCGATCATGGTGCCCAGTACAGCCTTTCTGAATCTGCCATGTGCCAGAAAATGTCATGTGGAGGCATTACAGGTCACGTGAGGGAGGGGCCTTATTCCCCATCACTCAGAAACCTGTTACGTCCTGCATCATTTGAGGCACTTGTCCAAATTTAGGCCCCCATGATGTGGACATGAGCAGCCTTGGGGAACAGACTGGCTGGTAGCTTTCTTGGTTTTCTAACTCTGTAAACTGCCTGTCTGCTCCCTCTCTTCTGTTGAAATGTCTTCTGCCTTTACTGTAATTTAAGCTTTTGTGTTCTCTCTCCCTCTCTCTCTCTCACTCTCTCTCTCTCCCTCCCCCTCCCTCCCTCTGTTATCCCCCATCCCTGTACCTGCCCCCATGCACTTTCATCTTCTCTCAATGAAGAGTCCCAGCCGAGTTTGAGAGAAACAGCAGATTTGAGGGCTCAAGGTGAGGTTGCTCAGATCTTAGGTTTCTGTACCCTGCACAACCTTCCTGTCCCATCATCCTCTGCTGCTGGACAGACGTGTCAGGGCTCTTCTGGGGGGTTTAGGTCTCTCCAGAAGCCACCCCCATAGCTGGACAATTAATTTCCGTTCAACATTGATTTAAAAACACCAGGAGATATTAAAAAGTAAGGGTTGCAGCTATGGTACCTGTATATTATGTACTAGTTGCTTAATAGATTTGGTCAGTCTCATACCTAATCAGTTTGTCAATCTGTATCTAAATGCAGCTGTGTGTCTTTGAATTAATATGTAACTTTCTGTGGTAACAATGAGACCCCATTTTAGACCATTAAGCTGCAAGGTTGTCACAAAACCATATTTCTGTCTGCTGCACAAGTACAAAATATAAATTTTGAAAATGTGTGAATCTGTGTGTGTTAATGCATTTGCAGTTGCGGGCTCCTTTTTAGCTTAGCTAGCAGTGCTGCTCCACTTGCACCTTTTCTGTATAACTGAGTATTCATGGTTTCACTACTGGGGGCAGCATTCTATAGCAGTGACTATGATGAGACTCAGATGACGTCTGTATTTTACTGACCCCTAGTGGTAAACACAGATAATATAATTTAATTGGTAACAAATTCAGCTTCTGCTAGATCTGTTTCAAATGGAGCTACTGTCCTCCTTTTAGCTTTATTCTTCACATGCATCTGTTCCCTGTAGCCTTATTCTGCCAGTCTCCCCGCCCCTTTGAAGTTGGGTTTGACTGTACAAGTTACCTGTGATTTGTGTTCACATGCAAGTCCCAAATGTAGCGTTGCCTTTCTTCTGCATGTCTGACAAGAATGACATGCATGCTTTGGTCACAAAATGCAGTAAAATAACTAGCTTCAGCATGGATTTCTGAATCACAGTCCCTTTTCCAAGTTGCGACATGAATGAATGGGACCCAGTTATTTCATGGTTTCATGTACCCATATGGTAAAATTGCAGTGCATTTCATGTTTTTGATCCTAGTGCATTGCCTGGTTAAACGCACACATTATGCATCTGTACTGGTAGCTGCATACACACAAACATACAGACAGAGACACACACACCTCTGTTTTCTCTGATTTTCTCTGTGGTTCTTCCTAATCCGTTTCAGTCGCAATGTATCTGGGGATCAAAAAGACGAAAACAAAGACAGCAAGCCTCGCTCCCTGCGATTCACCTGGAGTATGAAGACCACCAGTGCCATGGAGCCCAGCGACATCATGCGCGAGATCCGCAAGGTGCTGGATGCCAACAACTGCGATTACGAGCAGCGTGAGCGATTCCTGCTGCTCTGCGTCCATGGCGATGGCCATGCCCACGTTGACACTCTGGTCCAATGGGAGATGGAGGTGTGCAAATTGCCCCGCCTCTCACTTAACGGTGTGCGCTTCAAGCGGATATCGGGGACCTCCATCGCTTTCAAGAACATCGCTTCCAAAATTGCCAATGAATTAAAACTATGAAAATTAAACAAAAAAGAGACAAATGATTATGGAAAAAATTTAGCTGTACATCCTCCAAGTAGCAGTTTTCTCCAGGACATCCACAAATTATGTATTGAATATATTGTATACAACGTGTTAGGCAATAATTTCTTTCGGCATCAAAATGGTATTATTACTATTGCTATTGTGGTTGTTATGATTGTGGTTGTTGCCTTTGAGTTGTTAACCTGCTGAGTAAGATGAAGTGTGAAGGAATGAGCCGCTGTTTGTAAGTGCACTATGGTGAGAGACAGCCATGGCCTCTGGGGCTCGCACCCATCCTGGTGTGTGGTGGCTGTGCAGGGTTGGCTGAAAGAAGCCAGTCAAGTGATGTTAAATGGGGTCATGGAGGCAAAGCATGGCCACTCAGCCTAACCTGTAAGGAAGGAGCAGGCAGATTCTGCACATAATTAAAATTATTTCATGCATCATTGGACAGGAATAACTTTGAGGCTGCACCGTCATACTCACAGCTGGGGGGCACCATAGGCCTGAGCTGTGTGGCCTCCTTGTCCTCTAGTGGTCAGTGAGTTTTAGTGTCTTGGTTGATATGAGTATTATGAGTATCACTGGTGGGGGTGTTTTGTTTATTTTTGGGACCCTCTCAGTAAAATAATGGTAATGTCACTGCATCCTGCTAGGCCTGCCAGGATACTCGGGCTGAGCCGGGCACACTCTGCCCTCCTGCGTCACACTTCTCTCTCCTTTTATAAGAGCTGCAGAATAAATGTAACCTGTCACCAGAGAAGGGTGAGCCCTGTTGCAGGAACTCCTTACAACCAGCAGGTTTCGGTGTCTGTGAGATCAGCCTGGCGAGAGGAGAAGGTCAGCAGCTCCACAGGCAGCATGGTACGATGGATTAATCAGCTTTGATGGCACTGCTAGCCAATTTAATGGTAACATTTAAATCCAATAATAGTGAAGGCGCTAATTAAAGTTATTTTTGTTCATGTTAAGATCTATGGTTGAATATATTATATAATGGTATGAAAATTAATAAAAATGTATATGTATGTAGGTCTTTTTTTTTTCAATAATAAAAATGTTCTTATTTTAAGAAAAAATGAAAACTCGGACAGTTAATTACACTGGAAATATATATTTTATGTAGGGTTATTGCTGCATTTTATTAGCTAAAATGCAACTGGCATTTTTTTTTCCTGTTTCCACATAACAGAGATTCTTTGCATAAAACAAAACTGAACAGTGTTAAAGAAGAAAGGAAGCCCTGAGTTAGTATGAGCTGATCAAGGCCAGTTTAGCCAAAGGCTGACTGGGAGCATGATACCCCAGCCTGGCCTGCCATTACCCCCAATGCATACTGGGGTACTCTAACCCCTCACAGCGGCACCTTTAAGCTGCTCTGTTACAATGGGAGGCATCATTTACCAGAAGGCAGGCGTCAGTCAACATGAAAGCATTAGTGCCTTAAGGTCCCTACAGAAAGTCAGCATTCAGTAGATCGCATTGTTAACCTTATGAACTCAGGCACAGAGCGCAGGCTTTAAGCACATACTTGTAACTTCTTGAATGCTTCATGAAAATTCTCTCTGTATAAACCATCACTGGAGATGCCACTTGGATTTTGGGTAATTGTACTCTAATCCATCCAGAAATATATGTGGTTCAAATGCAGGCTTGTGTATTGTTACTGCAGGAATGCTACTTATAAAAGCACCTTTTTGTCTTTGAGGCTTGATTGGCTGATCCTCTTTTTCTGTCATTGAGTCTGGCGCCTATCCTGGGACGACTATTGTGGTTTTATACTTCATAGCCTTGTTTGAAATCGGCCCATAATATGGTCTTTAAAGACCGCGACTGGGGAACTTCGGCAGGATTCCCACAGGTCATGCAATTTCTAGAATATAATGGAATGTAAAAAATCTACTGCAGGCGTAGAAAGTCAGGAGATTTCATAGTTTTTTGCGTCAAGTCATAGAATGCCAGGGAATTTTGTTTGTAGATGTTTTAGTTGCCATTCATCAAAAATATAATGGTTTCCATGCAGTATTATTCTTTATCAAGTTATCTCATACATTTCCCTGATTGTGTGTGCGGTTGTTTTTGGTTACTTATTTTTTCGGTGCCCAACACCTGGCATTGACTTCAGTCCAGATGTGCAGTGTTCTGTGCCTTCTAATGAAGGCAAACGTGCCAAGAACATGTAAATTTCAAGAGCTTTGGCTATAAAATGATGACTTCAAATGCTGGGTGTTGAGTAGATAAGAGTAGATAACTTGTGAAGTTTGTAAAACTGTTATTGATCTATCAAATATGGGTGAGGGAGTCCTTTGCAGCCATCCATCCACCCATTTTCCAACCCGCTTATCCTACTGGGTCGCGGGGGGTCTGGAGCCTATCCCAGAAGCTATGGGCATGAGGTGGGGAACAACCCAGAACAAAAGGCCAGCCCATCGCAGCTTTGCAGCCATGTAAACGGTAATTGATGGGTTTAAAATGCCATGGCCGGTTTTTGTATGTTAAGCACAAAAACCAGGAATTTCAGTTCATTGTAGGTCATGGAAATTCATCTTTTCTGTCACCTTAGATGTGATGGGTTAAGGAGTGGTGTGTGGCTCTGTGCGCGATGGGAAGCTTGTGGGCTTGAATCCCATGGCTGGCAGAGTGGTGTCACCATCGAGCCCTTAGGCAAGGCCTTTAACCCCAGTTGGCTCACCCTGCTGTCCAGTCCTCATTCATGTGTCATTTTGGACAAAAGCATCTACTAAATACAATGTAAATGTAATGATAATGGTTACCTGCATTTCACTCAGTCTGCCTGTACTGGTGTTCCCAGTCACCACAGACTGACACGAATGAGGGACACCCAGCCCACAGAACGCAGCTGTGATTAGAGGGGGCACCAGGCAAGTCAGTGGAGATTTTAATAGATTTAGTCGAAAGGATCAGCAGGCATGTTTGACTCATGCTGCTAAGTTGTACTTTATAGTTGACTAATTCTCTCTGTTGATTATATGACAATGTGGAGCTCTGTTATTGGCCAACGTCTCCCGGTGCCTTACTTATATATGTGCAGGTAGTTATAAAACCATAGAACTGCTTTTCTGATTTAATCTTGTCAATGTGTATTTTTTATTGTACAGGATATATTGCCTGTATGTGCCTTTCCCTGCTTATTGACCATTTAGGAACATGTATCCTGTGAATAAGGAAGATGAATCATAAACTGAAAATAAACAAATGCATTATGGCTTAAGAAATTCCAGAAGTGGCTGTTTATAAATATTAAGACAGTCTATGTAGCCATGTGAGGATATATATTTTAATCGTTCAAGGAATAGTTTCCCTGTCTTCAAGATGTCCAAAATCATGACAATGTCTGGTATGGAGATATTCTCATCTGTTGCCCTACAGACCCTTACTCCAGTAAGACCAGTGTTTGGGCAGGTATGGGGATCTTTAGAGCTTTCAGGTGACAAGCCACCTTTAAATAAACTGTCACCACTGAGCTGGTTCATACTTCAATTACAGGGCACCATAACACATTTAGTATCCCAAAGTTTACTGTGTTGCAGTCAGTGGTGCCTGCAGAAAATTGGTATTTAGTAGATGCTTTTGGCCATTATATTAATGGGGTGTCTGCAGATCCATGGGCCAGATTTATTGACCCATTTTAAGTGCTTTGTGGGCAACCATTCTGAAATGTGCAGTTTAAAAAAATGCATTGAATTGATGTGGGGCTTCCATTCCAACAGAGGTGGCACCAGATTTTCTACCACTGGTTGCTACATTGTAGTTGTTAGTTGTGGTGATATTTCCATGACATTTGACTGTCCTCAAATTACGAAGTATAAATTCAGTTAGTTCTGATGTTGAGAACATGGAAAAGTTTTTGACGAGTTCAGAAAACATGCTTGATCCTGATCCAGCAGGCTAAGAGCAATGATGTCGTTTGTAAGGGACAATTAGTATGAGAACTGTATATTGATACCTTTTAGTTCTTTATACTGGTTCTAGGACATTTAACCCATCAGGATGTTTGATTTAGTACTAGAACTAAACCGCTTCGGTGCATTTCTTATTTACCATTGTGAAGTTCTGAAACTATTTTTAGAACAGCAGGGTTGGCGTCATCATGCTCTCACTTTCAAAGTGAAAAAAATCAGTATTTGGCTCAAGTTTCATAGGAAATTTTGTAGAAGCAGTTTTCCTTGTAAGTTAACCAATATGCTTGGTAGCGTTTGCTGTAATCTTTAACTAGTGGTATTGGAGTTGTTCATGAACTGGGTCTCAGCCATTACAAAAATATCACTGCATTCAAGAACAGCAGAAGTCCATGGACTGGAGAGCTTTATTTCAGGTGTTAAGAGCCATCCTCAACGCTGCAAGATGTTTGATACAAAAATCCTCAATCACACTGATGGAAGACTCATCCTACTTGAGTGCTGCTAAGTTAGAGTGATTTCCTTGATGTAGTTAAGATCTTACAGAGCAAAGTTGGGAGCAGAAGGTACAGGGCAGGTCGACAAGGGCTCAAAGTAATTGTTCATTTCTGGTCAGGCATCAGATCGTCAATAGACTCATCATTCTCTAGACGCTTCTCCATCTCCACCAGCAGCTTCACACCATCAACCACCATCTGCACAAGCTCCACCTCAGAGAAGCCTAGGCGGTCAGCATTAGATATATCAAAGATGCCGCCCACTGCAGCAGTGTCAACACCACCTGGAAATGGGGATAAAACCAGACAGTGATTTTCCTCTCCCGGGTTTTCCTTCAGTTAGACTTAGCACCAGTGCTTTTAACTAAGAGCACAGGATGAACAGAGCTATTTGGGGTAAATCCCCTCACTGGAAGCAGTTTAGTTCGTAGAAACAGCCCTTGAGCCAAAACTCACTTTCCACAAAGCCAAAGTTGCAGGAGCTCAAGCTACTCACCTGTTCCACGCTTCTGGAGCCTTAGCCTCTTGAGAATATTCCCAAACTTGTCATTTTTGCTGAGGTTTGGCAGCTTGACATGGACACCTGCACGCAGGCCGGTGCCAAGGTTGGAGGGGCATGTTAGCACATAGCCCAGATGCTCATTCCACATGAACTCGTGGCCTTTCTCCTTGAAAAGGCTCTCGATCTGAAGGCAGTAAATGAACAACTTAGCCTGTTTTACTTAAGACCATCCAGTGGTACCATCCAGATGATTTACCTTTGTGAGGCCAGTGCAGAAACGGTTGAAGACCTCCCTCATGTTGCCTCCCTTCTGCATGGAGATAATACGCAGATGGTCTTCCTCATTAACCCAGACCAGGAAGGTCTTGTTGTCATTGTGCCTGGGAGAGAATGGTTTTCCCCTTTCAGCAAGGCCACCATGTACACTACCACCAATTCAGTACTCAGTCTTGGGACACTTGCCTAATTCAGTAAAAATGGCAAGTTTATTGGCTCCCAAGTCCATTAACATCTGCACAGAAATTTGCTATACATGTAAAAACATGTTAGAAACCAGTGGTTTTATGGAAGACCATGTCAAGTAGTAATTTAACCCAAATTAGTTCTAAAGTAGTTTAGTGTTGGTTCATAGAGTCTCATTGGGTGCTTTTTGTTTAGCAACTCTTGCTAAAAAAGATTTTAGTATCCCTTTGTAAGGGAAGGGCAGTTGCAATAATATTAATAGCAAAAGAACAGAAGTTAAACATTTTATTAGGTGCGTTTGTTTACCACATCTGCACAGATCTTGAGATATTGCTTGTCAATGGACTTAGGAATCCAATAAATTTGTAACATTTTTACTGAATTAAGCAAGCGTCCCAAGACACCTTTCAGTCAGTAGATATCCTCAGTGGCACCCTCTGTTCTGTCAGGCCTCTTACCAGATTCCCCTGGCATCAGGCCAATCTCGGGCCATTCCAGAAGCCAGCAGCAAAGGAGAGACTGGCTTGTCAAACAGGAAGTGGTCATCAATCAACTGCTGCTGTTCCTCATCAGTCATGTTCTTCAGAGCGTAGTATTTGCCTTTTAGGTCACCTTCCAAGGAACTTAAGCCTAGAGAAGTACATCATCTTGATCAACTACCATTTACATGAGTCAAAGCTGCAATTTCCCCATAGCACCACTAGAGGACAGTATCCATGCATAAGGTGGAACACTTACTATTAATGGAAAGTTCTTCAATACCACGTCTCTCCCCACGGCTGCAGTGGGGGGGCAGGCAGAACCCACGGATGCTCCTGCCAGTGCGGACTCTAGAGCTCAGGACGTAATTCGGGTCCAGATCATCCCCACCCTGAGGAAAACCACTAGGTTAAGAGCTAGCTTTCTGCCCACACAATTCACCAAGAGTAACTCTAGCGACAAAGTCACCTGCAAGTTCTCTGGGTTCAGGTCAGTCTTGTGCACATCTGTAGGCTTGTATCCCCCATGCCGGTCCTCAATGACCGGGTCCAGGAGCTCCTTGAAGACATCATAGGTCTCCTCATCTCCCGCCACACAGCCCACAGTCATGATGAAAGGGTGTCCTAGAAGGAACAGTCGATTCACGCTACTCAATCTTTACAGCAGTATTTTATTAGAGTGTGTGTTGCCTGCAATGATGCAAGCATCCATACCTCCCCTATCTGAATTTCACCAGCACATGAAAGAGTACAGAACTGTGCCTGTCAGTACCTAGGTTGGCGCTCAAACAGGCTATGCTTACATACCTATAATCACGATACAGTTCCAGGAAACTCAAACAGCAACCTAACTGATCAATATCTCCCAACAAAGTGAGAGGTAATGAGTCTTTCCTGTTAAGGTGGTCCTGTTCCATCGGAAGTGTGGTTAGAATTCATGTATTTTCTCCACGTAATCAGAAATCGGTTTTGCATCCGCCGCAGCGATGCAGTGCACATGAACTGCTGTGAGTCAGCAAAATATGGAGTGTATTTGTAACTTAATATCCACCAAGGTCTCCCCTGACCTTTGCAAAGGGAAAGGAGTTTCAAAAACTCATGATACATTAATATCCATAAATAATGCAATTTACACAACTAAATCCACACTGCATTTAAAACCTTCATAAATCACATTTTTGTAAACAAGGCAATAATCGTCCAGTTCGGATCGGTACACCAGAGGCGTCATCAGCATTACCCTCTGACAAGGTCATTACAAGAGCGCCAAGAAGCCCGCAGCGTTACAGACATTAAGCCGCAGCATGAGAGCATGCGGCGGCACCACAGATGGCTTTTTTTTGGGGGGGGGGGGATGCACCGCCTTACCTGGGTTATCAACCCCAGTTTGAATGACATCATCCAGCGTGAATCCGCTGGAAGTCTGTTTCTCCCTAAGTCTTTCGTACATCTCCAGAGTCAGCACCTTGGCCATGTGATTATTATGCTGGCTGAGGTCGGGTAACTCCTGCTCCGCGGAGAACTTCATCTTCATAAGGTTGTGGGTGTTGCTAAAAGGCATGACTGCTTTCACCTGAGTTCAAAACGAAGGCGAAACATTCAGATCAGAGACCCGATCCAAGGAGTCAGAACCATATCCCAGTGCATGCCGTTCGCCGTCAAACGCATTGTTCCCAATATTCTCGTTTGACTGGTTTTAATTATTAATTAATCGGCAGACGTAATTTAAATTCGTTACTTAATATCTCAGTCGATCAATTGACGCACAAGAAAATCGCATATAAGATGGAGGCACAATAGTCCATTGTGGTAAGCCTTGCAATGCAAACTGCGTACTGCGCAGGAATCGATAGTGGCTCAGGAGACCTTGCGGGGAGAATACATGGCAAGGTCGTTCAGGATACAGACTGCGATTCCTCATACACGCATTTCTATTATCCAAAGCATTTAAAGCCAGCAACCCAACAGTCAATTTGTTCATTATGCACAGCTTTGAAATTTCATGGGCTAATCAAAGGAACGTGAAATGCACATAAAATTACTGCTGCGTTGTTAAAAATTATACAAGTGAAGGTCTTTAACAGTGAATAGGCTTGCAATCGTGCATAAAGATTTTCTTTGTTTAGCTAAAGATCGTCATGCATCGTTGAGAACAAACGTTCTGCGCTTTCAAAAAGCATTTAAAGACCGCGGTTTGAGCTCGAATTAGTGCAGCATAACCAACATCAATTATGCGCGCACATACATATACAAAAAACGCATTACCTTATCTGAAGCGTTTATTCTTTGGGTAACGACAGGGAGCTTTTTCTGACTCAGGAACAAGCGCACCAAGGATAAATCAGGTGTCCAAAATTAAGCCTTTTGCTTCTGTTTTATATACGCCAAGAACCTAACTGTGATTGGTTGCTATTTGCAGTCCATTCATTCTATTGGACGGATGCTGCGAGCCATTATATATACCTCACTTAGCAATTTTCTATTTGCTGCTGATCAGAATTGTACATTATACGTCCTAGTCGATAGACCAAATTAAAACCACCGTATGAATATGCAGCATGTTCAATAGTTAGTGGTTACATAATCTAAATATAATCTGTACTGAACAAAAAAAATTCTGTATACACACATAACCATTTAATTATTGTAAATTGCTGCTGTTGCTGTTTTTTTTTTTACTGAATATCGCAATTTCTAACATTTGAAAACTTTGTCAGTTTTATATTTAAAAATCTGCATTCTGTAGTTACTGTTTGTGAGAGTAATGTCAACAGTACATTAAATACAGTCATATTTAGTTATTTATTAATGTTTACGAAGATGTTATATTCATAGTTAAATGCATAGTCAGGGTGTTTTCACATTTGTGTAAAATATCGAATCAATAGGCTTCCCCTGTTTGCAATGTATCTGTTTTATTTAGTTTGAAGCAAACCTGGGGCAGCACTCTGTTTCAGCAGGTAGCCTCACTCCTCCAGGGTTCCAGATTTGAGTCCCACCTCTATTGTGTGTGTGGAGATTTCCAGTCCCCCCTGTTTCCTGTGGATTTTCTCTGTGTGTTCTGGTGTCCTTATATAGGCCAACAAGATGCACATAGGCTTATTGTCATCTCTAAGTTATCATGTGATTGTGAGTGTGTGCGCCCTGTGCTGCACTGTGTCCTCCAGGGTAAGGGTCAGGTCTTGTACTCCATGTTGCCTAGGGTGGGATTCCACCCCCCTGTGACTGTGTGGATCACATATGGAGGACTGAACGCCACCCATGGGAGGCCCTATTGCCTTATTGAACAGTGTGTGTTCATATATACTACCTGTGTTTCAGAGACAATTTTTCAGCAAGGTTATGTGTAGATAGCTTGCAGAGATAAATTGTCCATTATCAGTTGAATAGACAAGAAGGGATAGAAAATGGATGGATGGATGGATGGATCCAGTTATCTGTAATGTAAATGTTTATTTATCCACTTGAGATGCACCATACTAATTGATCTACTTTGACACAAATTTGTTAGGGAGAGGACTTATAAATTAAAGATGATAGTAAAAAAACCAGATAAAATAAATAGAATGATTAGCTCACATCAGACTATTGTAGAACATTACATTCATGTCACAAAAAATGGTTTTGATTGACTAAGATGTTCTGAAGATTTTTGAATGACACAGGAATAACCATAATTGTGCCATAGATCCAAATTTAGTGCCAGAACAATATGTTCAGCTTTGCTGGAAAAAGACAGTGGAACTGGATAGTCCCTTTACAGCATGGAATGTTATTGCATGTCTCAGTTGGTTTGCTATGAAACCAGACACCAGTATGATTGCGCACCAGGCATCCAGTATCTTTGCATATCAACATATGATTATGATGTTTAAGGTCGTGGAGAGGTCCGAAAGCATCTTAAGCTCTTGCTACTGCTACCAAGATTCAATAGATGGAGGGCAGGTGATTAATGTGGTGCATGCGAGAAGGGTAGAGCGTATGTGGCTCCTCTTGCATGACATCTCTGTCCGTGCTGTAGCTGACAGTCAGTCATCTCCATGTCCAGCCCCATTGGTATTGCTGTTATTAAGTAGTCGCTCATATTATCTGAATTTACTGTGTGATGCCAGAGTGACTGGTTAGATCTGTCACTGCACAAGCCACAAGCCTTCCCATCATGCTTGCTGATGAGCTGCTTACTTCAGCTTAGAAGGAAATGAAATACCTTGCATCTAGCTGTCCTTGCATTTAAATGTGACCTCACTGTGCAGAGGCGGCAGAATCTTCACTTGCATGTTGTTCTGTGAGTTGCCTCTTGCCTGTTTACTGAGTATTTTGCTCCACCGTGAGAAGGACCTTGGTCTGAGGAGCATCATGGTATTATTCCCTTATATATAGCATGGTATCAATAGCAGCGGGTATTGAGAGGTGTCAGTACTCTGCAGTTTGATGAGCACTGTATGTTGTGATGTATGTGTATAAGATGCTAGATCTCACAGTCTTCACAATGACAACCTTGCCAGTGTTATGCACACATGAGTTCATTTGTGTACTTAACTGTGGTGTGAGTGTCTCTGCCTTGGGGTGCATTTCTGTGTGTGTTAGTGGGGCTGATGATGATGGTGTGTGTATATGTGTGTGTGTGTGTATGACAGAGGGGAAGAATTCCTGCAGGTGACTCAGCATTTCCAGTGAAGGACTCTGAATTATTCACAAGGAAGCAGCCATGCTGGTGGGGGGATGCAGTATCACTATGCATGTGTCCTGCAAGCTCTATCTGCCGTTTTATTAGACGGAGCTTGCAGCTGTCGGGAACACTCTGCATCTCCCTGTACTCTGTGTGCTCCCTGGCCATGTTTTCCTCACTCAACAGCAATTCCGTCATATAAAAGTCATATAATTATATAGGTACATAAATGGTATATTATTTACCTATCAGGGAAGCAAATGCATAGAACCTGGTTTGTCCTGCTGGTATATGCTGGAGCCACAGGCTTTGATTTCTATAGAAAACAATTTACACCTGTCAAATGATGCATTATTTAATACATAATGTTCTTATAATAATACATTATTTAACATTTGTCAAAAATGTTTAGAAAATAACATTATTTAATATATAATGCTGGGCTGCTGAAAATGACCTAAAACAAATTAAAGCAATCATTGATCTAGAGGGGAACCCTAAGAGAATGGCATATGCGGCTCAGCTGGTGTTGTGTGCTGTAAGGGTTAAATGTCACACTGAACTGAAATCAGAGGATCACAGTGTGTGCTGCTGCAGTGTAAATTGTTACAGAGTGCGTGTTACTCCTGCTACTAACCGGATAGGAAATGTGATGTCTGTAATTGTCATGGTGACTAACATAACATGATGACGACTGCAGGGTGAGTCTGTGGCTATGCTGGCTAATGAGGTACTACTGTATTGCTCTAAGTGGAGTGGGGAGCGGCAGGTCAGAATATCACGGTGATCGGTTTGGGTTGTCCTTGTACTGAAGGGGGAACATCTGGGATCCCTGTTGGGTCCCTGTCCCTAGGATTATGCTCCAAATCTGTAGCTCAGAATCCCTCATCCATAAACATTATCATCATCATTGTCATTGTCATCCTCACCATGGTCAGTGGCACTGCCATTATAGTCATGACTTGACAATAACTCTTTCCATTGTCACCGTGACACTGTGGATCCAGTATTACACAGGCCTGTGGTCTTCCTAGCACATGCAACAGTATCATCTGTGTAGCTGATATAATCCTCAAGTCCACTGCTTGACACGTGATTTACTTCAAGGGAGATTAATGAGGCACAGTGAAGAGAACCTCTTCAAGCTGTCTTCCCAGGCCATGCCTGAATACGTCAGGTGTGATTTGTTTTGTGTTATAAGTATAACTGGCTGCACCAACAACGGTGGTGTTTGCTTTTTAATCCCTTGTTGCTTTATGAGAATTGACTTGTGTTAAATAATGGCTTCCCCCTCAATGACAGTACTCTGCTCCCTACAGATTTAGGTAGTTAGGGGAGTGAAGGACGCTAATATTATCTATAAAAGATTAAACTGTAACATTTGGATTTTTGAAGCAATCGTGGGAAAGGAGCAGAGAAAGTCATTCAGGCAGAGATATACACACAGCCTGGTCGAGTGATGGGGCTGCTTTCAGATGCGCGTATGTGCGTGAGACGAAATGGGCACAGGACAGCTACCTTAGGCCTCCTGGGAGGAAAGTGCAGTGTTCTCACAAGGTCAGAAACATAATGTTTCCTGAAATGAAAGCAAGAATGCAGCCATGGCTTTGTTTGTGTCCCTGTGCCTGAGGGAGGATTTT
>JAODUD010011444.1:0-17788 GCA_026784285.1 Stomatorhinus walkeri
GTGTGTGAATGGTGTGTGGGTGTGCCCTGCGATGGGCTGGCCCCCCGTCCAGGGTTGTTCCCTGCCTCGTGCCCACTGCTTCCGAGTAGGCTCAGGACCCCCCGTGACCCAGTAGGATAAGTGGGTATAGAAAATGGATGGATGAATTAACTGTGCACACATGCCCAGCGTTATAAATTAATGAAGTGTATACATGTAAATTATTCATTTTATGACAACATCTGCTGAGCTGTAAATGACAGAATGACACCAGCTATGTCAATTAAACAGCCTATAGGTTACTTCCATAAGAGACATTCCAGTTCAAAAACTTTAGCGGACGTTTGCAATTAAACTGAACTTTAAAGCCTTTGAATGCAATTATAATGCAGGTGCAAGTGATTCCAGTTAAAAAGTCCTGTAACGGTTGAGAAATCAACCATCAGAACCGACTGTCAAACCCAAGACATTACACTGAACCCTGGCCATTTGGCGCGTTGTTAAGTCGGTGTGTTCTTGTTCCAGAAGATTCTCCCTCCTCCAATTTTCAGCCTGGCCTGCAGGTTCAGAGGCGTGTCAAATCCTGCAGCCCTCCCACATCTTCCAGCGACTGAGAGCCCTCGTGATATTGGCTGTGCCGAGGGCCCACCGGACTCTTTACACACTGCGCACCACATGGGGTGATCGGACCAGACCTCCACCTCACAACTTGTCATATTCAGTTTTCTTTCCCTCTCTAGTGTTTAATCTGGCCTCTTTGAATTCCCAGATGAAGATTTCAAACTGTACACGTGCTTGAAAAGCCACAGTGAATTTGCCTTACCAGTGAGGTCATATACCATAGTGAAGACATTCCTATTTAATGCATTCTTGTAAATTTAAACAATTGAGTTTCTGCTTAGAGATGTTCTGTAACCGTGTAACCTTGCGGATCAATGCTCAGTGGTCAGTTTATTAGGTAAATCCGCTTGTTAGCACTAACAGGCTGACCCTCCTAACGGTGTGGCAAAAACTCCATACATGCAGCACATAGGCAAGGTCAGCAGGTTCAGTCACTGAACACACAACTCATCTGCACTCAAAGTGGCTCTGAAGATATAACTGCGTCCTACCCATCTCTGTGTAGGTGTTCGTGGTAAAGTGAGCACTGAGTCTAATTATTTGTTCTTGACACTAGACAGCAATCATTACGTTAGCTCCAGGCGATTGTTATATTCGTTGGTTAAGCTACAAGCTGACTCACGCTGACTTCAGGTTCGATTTGTAGAGAAACACTCCATTGTAAGGATCTGTAGGTCATCATCCGTTTGTTAATGTTACCGATCTTACTATCTGCTAATTGGTTGTAGAATCGCGGTCAGTGGAGCGGAGACTCCGTGTCTCGCCGATATGCAGCTCTCGGGCTTTGGCTGCAACTGCCAGTTGTTTCATACTCGGTTGAAGAGTAGCATGAAACAGCAGCTCTAGGGGGTGCGTAATGAAGTCGTTTGCTAAACAGTTGTGTTGTTTAAAAAATAATAACTATAAAGTGAAAAAAAATCTCCTTCATCTCCGCTGGGGTTCTAAAGAAATCATACAGCGTGGGATCCAGGTCCGCTCCAGGAAACGCAATAAAGATCTTCCTCATGTTTGTGAATCTCTTCAAGTGCGGAGCCCCGGCCGTCAACCCCGCGTTGCATCTGCAATGAAACATCCTGCTGCGTCCCTTCAAGTGTCCAACGGTGGACATTGCATTAAAAGGATCACAAACTTTCAAACCGTCCCCACCCCATAATGTGCCGCGGTCGCTAATGTGCTTTTGCAAATCGCCGGCTGGGATTTAAAAATAATTTCATTCTACGATTATCAAAATAAATAATCGGGAAACTCTAATCTGCTTTAAAACTGATCCGAATTCGTCAGCCTAATCTCATCAACAGTAAAACTGCTGGATGAGAAACAAGTCAAACTTGTACGCAACCTTGCGCGACGCCGACGATGCCTGCTGAGAAATGTCATGTCTCCTTGTCCCCCGTAGCCCCTTAACATCTGCACCGCATTTTGGGAGCCAAAACGGAGCTATTTCGGGGTATAGAATACCTATCATATAACGAGACAAGCCGAAAGGTTTTAATAACTCTGATACCATGAACATTACGGAGAACGGAATTCAATTCTAGGGCTACTGAACAAAGAGATTGGGAACACGGACAGAAGATCGGGAAGACTGGAAGGCGATTAATATGTGAGAAAGGGAATGTGAATGAAAGAGCAAGCTTATGAAGTATCAGGGAGGACAATTAGACAGCTATCTTATAAGGCCAGTATTCAATCCGCTTACGCCACTGCAGTTCCAGTAGCGCCGATGGCAGGACTTGACGCTGCCATCACGGCCCGTTTTGCCACGAAAAACTAACAGCTGAACGTAACTGGAAGTCCACAGTCCCCCCGGGGATCCGACACATTTATATGGCATTTTATAGTCAGCCATTAAACATCAGCAAATGTTCACAATTAGAAGAGCAGCTCTGAACGGGGCTGTGGGGCAGTCTGACCTGCGTGTCACTCATAACGACACAAAAACAGCCAATTAACATTTCCAACTCAATGCCCCTGAGGCGCAGTAAATACTGTCAATTTACGTAATAAATACATTACTCATGCAACAGGTCGAGCTCTCATTTTGGGGATCGGAGCCCCCCCATAGCGACGTGGTGTGACGGCTCCCATTTACTGGGGAAAATATCTGCAAATGAACTTCACACGCCGAGAGGCAGCACGATGCTCCGCCCAGCTCAGTCCTTGGAGGCACTGTGCAAATCACCGGAGCCCTTTCTTTTCGCCGTTTGATGGACAATAGACCAGGGATAATGTTTAATTTGAAAAGTTAACGTCTAGTCCTAAATGAAATGGTCCATTACGGTAATATTATATTAATATTATTACGGCAGGCCCGTGTATAAAACGCACTTAATGGTACCTTCCGGGTAATAAGAACCACTTCAGAGAATTTAAGGCTTCAAAGACAGCCCTTTATAAAGAAGTTTGTATTGTATCCTCCACTGCTTTTGAGAATAATAAAATATGCGTAAAATGGGCATGGTTAATTCTATGAGGGAAGATATTTTATAGCGTAACCGTGGTATTATTATTTATGAGTCAGACGGAGTGTGTATGAAAATATTCTCCGGGGGTGGGAGGTTAACGAGTACTTTCTACACCTCTTAAAACGATTTTAGATAAATGTAAGATGTAAGACCATTACTCATTCGGAAGCTCTTTGTTTGCTCTATCTTTGGACCTATAATTTTCTCTGTTCTTTAGTAGATAGCGTTTTGGCCAGTTCATTTTACAAGTTAAAAGACATGTCAGTCCAGATAATCATGGATCACCCTGGGTTTATCTGTTTATCCGCACACACACACACACACAAAGAGAGAGAGAGAGAGAGAGAGATGTTTGTATTCATATCTTTGTGGGGACTCTCCATTCATTTCTATGGGCAAAACCCCAACTTGGCGACCCTTACACAGCCCTAACCTTAAATTTGCATTCACATCTTTGTAGGGACGTAAAAATGGTCCCCACGATGTAAAAAACAGGTTTTTATTACATTGTGGGGCACATTTGGTCCACACAACGTAATATAAACGTAATCCACCCACACACACACAGACAGACAGACAGACAGACACACACACATACACACCGTGTGATTCCCGAAACCAGATACTGCATCTTTCGGAAATGATCCGCCACTATCTGGATGTAGGGACAATTCCATCCAATTCTCTCTCGTTATGGGGTGAGAAACAAAATCCCAGAAACTCGACACGGCACTTACCAGAAGAGAAAATCAAAGGCCATTAGCTATTACTTTGGGCACATAACTCACTGACGGTTTTGCACAATCGCATTTATCTGCGTTTCACAATTTCCCTTGTTCTCCAAAGACACTAGGCGGTTTTCTGAACGGTATCCTGACAGGGCACTTAAAATGCGCCCTGAGTCAAAAAAATACATCACAGAATATGGGTAAGGGTGTAGTAATAGTTTACAGTCTTCGGATTTCACACGGGAAAGGTGCTCATTCTATAATAACAGCCCCACTGTGCTGCAGGAGGGAGGGGGGCAGCCGGGCGGGGAAAGACCCGGGGCCGAGGCGATGTTATGGAACCCTGTGAAACCTGGAGTAGATTCAATTAATATCAGCCTTCTCTGAATGTGAAATTACAAACTGATTTCCACCACGGCTCCTTGTGTGTGTGCGTGGAGCTTGCACGTCTGTCCTCCTATGCAGGAAAGTCATGCAATTCGTTAACTGCCCGTAGTGTGTCGGTACATGTGCCAGACTGGCATTTCGTCCAGGGCGGACCCCTATCCTACGTCCTGTGGTGTCTGGGACATGCTCCCGGGCACTCTCCGTTGGGATTTTAAAAAATCGCCCGAGGACTTTTGCGTCTCCCACAGACTCACGGTCAATTGGGCTGTTTTGAAAATACAGTTGCTTGTAAATATTAGGAGGTCGCGGGTTGCGGGCTTTTGGGCAGGTTTTCATAATGTCTGATAACTGTAAAGAGGAAAAATGAATGAATAATTATGAATGCGGATAGTAGTATCTGTGGATCCCAATGCTGAATCGCTAGCCAGACAAAGTCAGAGACAGACCTACATGAAACCCAGGGCTGCCAACTCACCCTTCAGGCGTGACACTCACGCTTCCAGACTCACGCAAGCAATCTTGCAGCATATCTATATTATTCCACTATAAACCTAAATTTAGCTACATAAAAGTGTTAGGGTAGTTTGCAAAACATAGAGGCTATTTACAAGGTAATAAAACTGTTACATTCATGTGCATATGTCTCGAATTTAAAATCTCACTCCAGCCATCTGATCAAAGTTGGTATCCCTGGGAAAGGAGAATGCGTCCGTCTAAGTGACGTTATGGTATTTAACTGAGGTTTTAAAAAGTTGAACATTTGAATTTGATCAGTATACAGTGATTTCAAATATTAGGCTAGCGTCAGCTTCCGTTGCGCGGATTTTACAGAGCTTGGGCTGCAATTTTTTTGCTGGACCTGGCAGCACTGGTCGTGAGCTCTAGGCTCCTCCGCAAAACTGACCAGGATCAAAAGTTGGATGCATGGAATGCACTGTAGTGATAGCTTAATGTGATCAGTGAAAGTACAGTCGAATAATGGAAAGAATTCGTGTAGCCATGCAGTTATGTTCAGGTGAATGTTGCCATTAGAAGCTGAAATTAAAATGACATGTCACCGGTTTTATTTAGTTTTACATTAAGCAAATAAAAGCCTTGAAAATGACATCTATAACACAGTCATAGCAGCCTAAAAACTTTTGGTATTAAGAGCACGTAAGAAGACATTAATCATACTTGACACCAACTCCATTACTATGGAGTAATTGTGAAAACGACAGCTACTATTAACACCGCTGAGAAATGTTGCACTGACAGTTATCCGCATCTACCGTAATTTAAGAATGTAAAGATATGTAGAGCGGAGGACGCTCACCTGACACGGGGCTCTCCGGAGCCCATTTTCCGCTTGGGTGGAGCAGCTGGAAGGCGGATCGCACCTCCTGGCAGCCCGGAACCGGACCAGTGGTCCGCGCAAGCGGTAGGAAAAGCGCACTGAACAGAAACACACCTGCCATGGCCAACGCCTCTCAATCCGCCGGAGCTGGAGCCGCGATCACGCAGGAATACGCCTGAAATTAGCCTCCGATGAAAGTGTGTGAGAGAAAGTTACTTGAGCGATGCTTCTCTGCGGAGGTCAGCATGGGTGCTGGCTGCCCGTAAATTACGATGCCGCTCGTAACCATAGTTCGGCTCTGTCCACGCAGGGCGCATCCTCCACACTTCGTAAGATCAAGCTGACGGAAGGTTAGATGCTAACATAAACTTCCTAGAGTCGCACGTTGAATATGAAGACACAGGCATTCATCACCGCGTGGCACGTAACGGGCACTACCAGCCCAGCCCGCCTGCTCGCCGCGCTGCAGACACCAGGCACCTCCTTCTGGGGCTGATCGGGCTTAACGTTCACGGGGCAGAAAATGCGCCGAGCCCTTCGCAGCGCCATCTAGCGTCAAATTGCGGCGAGAGCGACTTCAGTCAGAGGGAATGATGGAAACGTTGGGCTGTCATTATTTAATAAAATTACTGTGAATGAGTGTAACATGCAAAACAATATTAGGGTTTTCTGTATCACGTTCACAAAGGCCTAAAAGCTAAGAACGGCAAACGTTGTTCCTTCGCCACGCAGCGAACTTTAGCAGTAAGAAAAAGGGTTAATTATCACATCAGAATGAATAAATGAAGCGGGAATTTATGTAGGCTACTTTCTGTATGAATTAGTACTTCAGTGAATACAGTGATGGTTTGCTTACTGCAGTTACAGACGGCAGACTGAAGACGCGGTTGAGTGTACCGCAAGCATGATAAAAATACGAAACAAATACCAATTAATCACGCCGGATATTAAATCTTTGTTTCAATAGCAAGGTTAAATGACAGAGTTTTCAAATATACAGGTGCAAAAATATGTGTTTTATCATCATTAAGATCAATTAGGGCAGTAACGGGTGAGCGGGCATCGATGGCCGGTTGGGCCGCGTTAAAACTGGTAGGCATCCACTGCCCCCTGGTGTTAGCATGACTCATTTTTCGTTTTTACCCAGTAACTGTGGTGTACAGACTAAATCAGCCCAGCTCGTGCCTCGTGTCAGCCCTTTGCCCTCCCGTTTTCTCTCATCTCTTATAGTAATCTTTCACGTTAACAAGTTGCGCATGGTAATGCTTTATGAAACGGGACAATTCGCTTCTTTTTACCCGTTTCTTTTCATCATAAATCCAAATGCACCAACATAGAAAACATCTTAAAATATCATTTTGGAAAAAGCATTTATTTTGCTGAAAAATGACAAATGCATGTTGACAGAAGGCTTCATTTGAATGATCGTGCGCATCAGAGATGAATGCCGTGTGATGTTAAGATACCACCACACACACCCCCCACCCCATACTCACAAAAGCACTTCAGTCCTGCACGTATCCATGAACTGCAAACCTGCCACAGTACCTGAAGCAGCACATTCCATCATATCCTGGGAAGCTGGTACCACATCACGCTGGTAAAGTTTCTCAAGTCAGCACTGAACTGCTGCTACATGGGTATTAGTGTTCATTTCCCACACTGGCTGGAGTGATAACCCTCCCTTTGGTTACCTCACCGGGAGGGTGGGGGGTATTCCAGGCACCGTGGGTTTTGCTTGGATTTGCACAGCAAGGGATCTCAGGCTGGTTGCAAACCTGCAAAACTGACTGCGCCTGGAAGATGGGAAGGCGAGGCAGGGTGGCTCCATGAAGAACCCTTGCTGCGGGGGGCGGGGGCCGAGGAAGTGTCGTGCTCATAGGTGGGGGGGGGCAGCCTGCCCACTGGCTCTTCATGTGCATCATCCATTCATGAATACAGCTGGTTCTGTGGTGTAGTGGTTATCATGTCTGCCTTACACGCAGACGGTCCTGGGTTCAAGCCCCAGTAGAACCAACCAATTTTCTAAAATAGTTAAAAAAAAAGATGCTTTATGAGTACAGTGTGCCTGTAATCAGCCAGTGTAAAATCCAGTGTTAGCAGAGTAGTAGGTCTTCCTGATCCCATTTGCAATTGCATGTCACTTTGGACAATGATGTCTGCTAAGTGTATCAGTTGCAACATGCTCCTCTATCTGGACCTGTATAAACAGACTGCACTCAGATGCTTATGTTGGTCCATAACGGTCGGCTTTTCTTGTACATCAGGACAGGCCGTGAATGTCTAGCGAGTGAGGAGAAATGAGAGCCACTCCTGCTAGAAGGGGCGCCCAGTGCAGTAGACATGACACTGCGCACTAACTGCACTAGATGCACCTTAGCAGGAGGGACGCAAGCCAGCCTCAGCCAGTGAGGACGTCCAACACACTGCGCTACTGGATGCATAGTTTATGAAGTTAGTGGCAAACTGCGTTCTGGGCAAAGACCAAATCAACTGGATGAAAGACTTCTGGAAGCTATCATTCCATATTGAAAACGCACACACACATGCCCGCACACCTCACCAACACAGATGAACATGCATGAACACACGCTTACACGCACCCCTCTAAGCACACACAACAATTCTGTATGTGTGTGTATATCTGGTTTATTGTCTTTATTATTTATTTTTGTTTGTTTATGTATTTATCCCTTCATCCCTTGTCTTTTCTTCCTCTCCTTCACAGATGCAGCAGTTGGTGGCCTGTTATATGCTTCTTACTTTACCCCTTTCTTCCTTAGCTTATCTCTCTCACTTTCTCCTCCTTTTCTTTTTCACTCTTTTTTCCCCTCCATCTGTCCCTCCTCTTCGGTCAGCTCAGCCACTGCAATATTTTACATGTGCTAAAAATGAAGTTAATAAATAAAATGAAATTGACCAACATGAGGGGCCAATACAGAGTCTATAGAGCTCCTCATGGTAAAGCCAATATGTCTGACACAGCAGTGCATTCAGACCTTTATTCTGCTTGCGGGACAGGACAAAAAAAAAACAAATGAAAACTATATGAATCTAACTAGGGTGGAGAAGAGGTCCAATGTCATGTCAGGATTTAAATCTACACTCTTGGTTTATAGCATTTGCATGCCCTTTAGTTACTCCAGTTTCCTTCTGCCGTCAAAAGACAAAGTAAAGATAATTTGCATCACCCACCTCATGCGTAGCTCATAGAGCATCGCTGTATGTGCCCTGTGATGGATTGCGATCCTGATCAGGGTGTACCCCTACTTAGAGGATAGAGCTCCTTTGTAGCTCTGTCGAGCATAAGCAGTTTAAAGATGGATGTAAGAATCTTAACTGCAATATATTAACTGCACTGGAAATGAACCTTTGCCTTTACAGATGGATGTTAACCACAGATATTATACAATATCAGCAATCAATGAGATCCTCCCAATGGAAACGTTAGCTGAAAACCACAACTCCCACAATGCAACTGCCGCGACCAGAAGAGCCCGCGCTCCAGCAGCGATTCCAAGGCCCCTGTAAGCCACTACTATGGCGCCATGTGCCTTAGTGTAAGTTTGAATGCGTATTGCACATTTACTGTACTAATTAGCCCATTCATTGAACAATACACTTACTTAACTCATTTACTTAAAACAAAAAAGAACGTGTTTGAACAACATTAAAACCAGCTGATATCTTCGTTTAATTAGCCATGTAGTACGTATATGTCCACGAATATAGAGTAGGCCTTAATCGTGTAATTGCAGTCATCAAACGTTAATCGTTAGGCAGCAAGAAAACACCTGAAAATCGAAACAAACAGTGAAGAAAGTTGGTGTGTGGATGCCATGCAAAGCCCATAGAAACCACCTTTAACTGCTTTCCGTCTTGGCCGAAGTTAGACACCAATACCAGTTACATCATGCAGCTAAAATCGTATGTCTACACAATGGCATCTATCTCTTTCTGCTCACTAACCAGCATTTAAAAAGAACAGATGAGCTCTGAAATGTCGCATTTCACTTATGCTGATTTGATGTTCATTTGTCCGCTATATACATGCAGAATTTTGTCAACACCTGGTTTCGCTGGAAGGAAACGATTCGTTATTCAGCAAGATTATATGAAGGAAACGAAATGTTACAAAGATCGGAAGACTATTTACACACATCTAATTCGCAAATACACACACACGGCACAGATTGGATACATTGTTGTATTTGAAGCCAGATTATACAGTAAACAACAAAAAAGACTAAGATTATAAGGTTAGTTACCGTTGATAAGCTTCCAAGAAGTCATGGCCATGCGGTAAGACTCATCAGAGCACTTTCACCCGGGGGCAATGAGACCCCCACGCAGCCAAGCCGGCGACATCGGAGCCCTATAGGCACGATAAAGCGGCAGCCTGTATGCGCGCACGTTTACCGCCCACAAAACATTTGCTGGAAATACACTTTAGGAATAATAAGGTGAACTTTCCTCCTGAACATTAAGCTAAGAAAACGACTAAATCAAGCGCTTCTAACAGGAAAAGTTGCAACACAAAATATTTATAAAGTAAACTGCCGGGCTGATTCGCTTAACCTGAAACTGTACCTTTATTGATCGAACTTATTCAGAACTGTCTCATATACACATGAACTTTATTTATTAGACTAAAAGGTTTAAGCTGAAGAAAATGTCATACTGTACCTCATACACGAGACGAAGGCAATAAAACATGAGATTTGTTCAAAATCAGCACAGAGACAAAACACTTTGTCTGCTCTTCGGGTTTAAAAAAAATCAATGAGCGCTGCCGTGAGTGAAATTGCAAATGAAGTTTGGTTTTCTTTCGATACGTGGAGGATTAATTTGACGCGTGGCTATTTTAACATTCCTCTCCCAAAAAGCATTGCTTAAGCGATCAATTGTACGTAGATACTTAAATTTACCACAGACACAGGTCGCCAGCTCACACCGCGTCCTTTTCCCTCTCAAACCCGAAAACGAGCCAGAAGGCAAAAGTAACCTTTAACCTCGCCAAAGCCTACCGCCCCCCCCAGTCCCACCGCGACCTCGGGGAGCCGGGCTGCGCGGCATGTCTGTATCCATTAATGCAGCCTGCATGCTATGATCTGCTGTCTATATGTTAGCAGTGGTACCAGCGTAGCTTCAACGATAAGAAAATATTTTTGTCGAAACACATAGGTTATGTACACTCGAGTGAGGCATCAGATGTTTGTTCATCTTCTGGTAATCCCCAACGTAAGATCTAGTCTCTGGTTCCTGCTTTCTTTTTGTTATGTGTGGAGGCGAAAGCCCATCGGTCGTTTTGTCTGTATATGTATTTTTTTTTTTAAACAAAAAAACTATAAAAATGTTTACGCATACCTTCAGCAAAAAGAAAGAAACCAATGGCAAGTAGCCTGTTAATGCTGCATCCAATGCGATGGTTGCAGCTTGTTAAATTCAAAACTGTTATCCTTTCATATGGAAAATCTAATATTTTACACGCGCCGTTTAATATTTTTAAAAATGTAGCCTTTGTTTTAGTTAATATTCAGCTCTCATTTAACGTGTTATGAATTTTTAGCAGCACTGGCTTTGCCAGTTATATAATTGTTAGACATTTGTTCTTAAAACATTTACAACTGAGAAGATTATGGGTTATGTATCCTGCGCTTAAATTTGTTTTATCTATTAGCCCATCATTTCCAGAAACGTGCTATATATTTTGTTAAACGAAAATTAGAATACTAATTGTTATATTCTGCGTTTTATTGATAGATGCGCTATGTTAAAAGTAAAAAAAAACGAAGTGTGTTTTATGTTAAATTTTTTTAATAATTAATTTAACTTTTATGTATGAATATAGTAACTTTAGGAATTACCCTGTCACATACTGATCTTAAATCAGTTTTTGTGTGACAATTTTATCATTTAAAATTCGTACTGTTTCAAGTGTCTGACATATTTTAACGGTTTTTAAAAAACATTAAATACCTTATCCACGATAACTTCTGAATACTGCTAATATAGACTTAACTATTTCCATATTGATTAAATACTTACTATATATTTATCTCTACTATATTCATGGGAAAATACGTAAGAGCCGCGTAATAAAAGCCATCTCCTGTAAACGAGACAGGGTTCCTCTTTACGTTTTTATTTATGTACTGTATACATGATATTAATACAGGGTTTTTTCGGCGTCCTTTGTTATCTTTCTCTGTGCTGTGTATTTGAGAAGTGTCGTCATTGGGTAAAGTTAAGAGAATACGAGTTCAGATTACCATATCTCTGTCCTTCTAACAAAATCGGATTATATTGCAGAGAACCGTGGTCCAGTTCCTAAATGTAAACCACACTAGTATATTTTTTTACTTCAAAGACACGATTAACTGCTCCGATGTTAGTGTGCAGTGTTCTAAGACACGGGAATAATAGATATAGAATAATTTAAACAAAGCATGACATCGTGAACTGATATAAATGCCATAATCTAACCATGGGCTACTGGGTGCTGTTAGTGGATACAGCCATCAAGGTTTTATTTCTGTCACACCTCCGCTGTGTGTGTACCCGGTTTCCTGCGGATCCGAACCCCGCAGTCCTTGCCAGTGATCGGGTGTTAGCGGGCCCTTAGCGGGCGGTCAGAAAACGCTTCTCCGATTGGGGCCCGTAATCAAGCCGGGGGCAAGGGCGTAGGTTTAGTTTCAACATTTTGGTGGGGACAAAATCAGCCTCCCACGATTTACGCCCCTGGGTGGGGGCCCGATTAACGAGCGAGCGAGAGAGATCGCTTCAGATCAACACCAATAAAGAGCATAGCGATGGAGAACAAAAAATTAAAGCATGAAGAAGCAGCACGTGCTGCGCAGGTCTGCGTAGAAAGTTTGCTAACTATTTACTTACATAATGTTTAAATAAAAGTTGCTAAACAGTACTAATGCAGTGGACTCAGGGAGGGCGTAGTGGGGAATTTGAGGGGGCAAGAAGAAAATTCCACTTAGGGTCCCAGTTTGGCTAGGTGCAGCACTGTGTGTAAGATCGCTTTTTTACGAATGACCCCACCCCCTATTATCTCTCCATTAGCTCTTCTACAGGATTTACCCCCCTTCAGTTCGAACCCTGGTCCTTGTAGTTATGTGAACTGGTGCCTCTATATCGCCCACTGTGTGTATGTGAATGTGTATTGCGCGTGTCGAGCTTTGAGATAGACCGGCTCCTAGGTGTCTCACAGCCCCAAACTCCATGCTGCCCGCCTCACAACGCAACATAAAACATCGCAAAGCGCCTGGATGCTTGACATCAGTAAATTAAACTTATGTGGGTTTTTACATCTTATTTGGAAAGCAACTGCAGACTGAGATGTCTCACAAAAATGAAAAAGTACAAAAAATATATAATAAAAAAGCGGGAAATATGATAAGCCAATAAATTTTGTGTCATATACAGGGGGGCATTTTCATGGTAAAAGTTTATTTTCATATCAGTGTTTTACAAACTATACAAGCAGAAGTGGACTGTGTAGATGGGTCAAATGCTCGATAAAAGAAAGAACTGAATAGCTTGGATTCTGTCATAAAAATTGGGGTTAAAATTTATTAAAGAGTACCCACGCTATACGGTAGGATAGGCTACTGTTATAAATGTAATGAAACTTTAGTGACGAACAAGTACAGCAACACATTTAACTATGCAGTATAACAAAATATTTTGTCTTGATTGCATCTTGCGAATCAATGAAGTTTTCACTCTGAGCTGATCGGCGCTAAAGAACAGCAAAGACCTTCATCTAGGGTTCAGCCCCCGATGGAGCCGAATATTTATGTCACAATTATACCAAGTCAAGATTTGCTTTTAATAAATCAATTTATTTCCATAAAAGGACATGAAAGTGTATATAGAGTTGCTCCTCTACTTATGAACTTTCAACTTACAAACTTTCAGACATACGAACGAAGAGGACTGTAAGTCCAAATTGTGACCATGGTTCCCGTTTCCTGTCCGCATTACCATTTTTTCTGTGTGCCAATTCTTCGTAGTACAACTTCTGGCCGCTACTCCCGCCGCGCAGCAGCGTAGCGTGCGTACTCCCAGCATATCCTAGTTATCTGTACTTGCGTATAACCTTAAAATGATATTGAATAACGACTTAAACATTTCAAGTTGTGAATGGCCGTTTGGAACGTACTTCGTTCATAATTAGAGGAGCGTCTGTATAAGAATAAAAGACAGGAAGTCCCCATTGGATTGGATTTCTAGAGAATTTAAAGAATACAAATATAGATCTGGGAAAAATTAAGAGACCATAGCACAATTTTTTGTTTTATTCATTTCTTAGTTTATATATATTATTCACGGTGCAACTGTAGCAAACTACAGCCTGGCTTTTCCCTGCTTCTCATTAATGAAGGGCTTCTTCCTTGCTTTATGGGTCTTCAGTCCTGCTCCTAGGAGCCTGTTATCCTAGCAGTGGACTTCACACCACTTAATGTTTCTCATTCATTTTGAAGGTCACCTGAGGTCTCCCTCTGATTTATGAGGCACTGCCGGATAAGTTGACAGTCATCTCTGTCATTAGAAAATCGTTTCCTCCCTCTACCTGGCTGGTGTTTGGTTTTACTCAGTGTCTCCTGCTTCACCTTGTTCTTGTGTACTGCTGTCTTAGAAACTTTGAGCCCGGAAGCAGCCTGCCTCTCTGTGTAGCCTTCTGCCGGTAGAACCAGGATTAAACCAGGATTTAAAAATGCAGATTTGTTTAACAATATAGTGGTCTCTTATTTTTTCCCAGAGCTGTACATGCACACACTTAAAGGGACAGACACCCAGTATCTGTCCCCTAAGGTGGCCCTGTGTGAGTCAGCTGTATCTACACACTGGCCCAGTGTAGGTGACAAAAATAGACTTTACTACCCCAGTACTACTAACATTCCAAAAGCATTCATTATCTGTCACTAGGCATGTGTGGGACAAATGAAATATCATTTCTCGGAAGGGTGTGGTAGTTTTATACTTGCCCCGTCCTCAGGTGAGGGCTTTGATCTCTATCTTAAGCCCCCCCACCCCACCCAGTTGCCCTGTTCTGTTCTCCATATGCCTCTAGCGATGTCCAGGTTGTCCCGCCCCCTCTACACATCTCCCGGTGATGCTGGCCTCTTCAGCTCCTTTATCTGCTTGATCAGGTAGTTCTTCTCGTTGGTGAACTGCTCGTCGTCAGCTCGGTCCATCTGAAAGCGGTTGAGGAACTCGAGCAGCTTGCTCTGGTTTTTCAACAGGATGTCCAGCACCGGTGCCGATTTGTCGGGGTTTGCAACAAAGATCTGCATATGAGAAACGGGCACAGGGCCACATTTTAATATTAGATGTTGAGTGTTGAACACAAGCTTTTATTATCGTGAACCTTACATTCTGTGTATTATGGTAAGGAGGCTACAACTCTGGCAGAGGAAGACAGGATTGTTACCACAAATGTAATGTCAATTTTAGTCATGAAAAATATAAATTAATTATAAAAATTAATATCTAACATAATTAATATTTCTACCAAAATTTTAGCACTTTAATCAAACTTTATATAGATACAGTGCAAAACACTGGGTGGATCAATAACTGGCTGACTGTTCTGCCAGCTGGATTCCCAGAATGCTGCTCTCCCGGGAGGCCTGAGGAGAGCATGTCTCATGCCCGTTAGCACAGTGTGTTAGCAACCACAGGCAGGCAGCAGGGCCGGAAGAGGAGCAGCACTGGAGAAATGAAAGGAAGATGGAAAAGCCAAATACTGAAAGGTGTGGGGTGACGGTGCAGAGCCGTGTGGGCATGGAAAGCTGATGCTGTGGTATTGTATTGTGAGGAACAAAGCAGAAGAGAGTGTGTCTATTTGGGGGGGGTCGGATGTAAAGCAATTGGTGGAGGCAATGTTCAGGTTTGGGCAGAATCAGAGGGTCAGCCTGTTAGTGGAGAGTGTGGAAGCGGCAGTAGTTGGTAAGTGACATAACCATGGAAGGAGGAAACAGCCACCCTAACACTGCCACACACAAAATAAACCCATCCCCTCCCTCAGATTCCTCTACAGCAGGCGGCCCCCAACCCATCACAAACCAGGGACCCCCCCAGGAGTCCTCACCCGAGCCAGGGACCCCAGCAGCCAACACAAAAAAACAAACCTTCTTGTCTGATTCTAATTTGATTGTTTACTTTCATTCTTAGCCCTTGCAGTGAGTGCAGTGCCATATACCAAACTGTAACTGCAATAAACTGTATAAGCTTTTGCCTTGAATCCCACAGCTATTAGTTGAATCAATCCACCATTAGAGGTGATACAGCCATTCCTATGGGTACCGCACCTCCTTAGTTACCTAGATTAACAGCCCTGGTCCTGGGCTCACCCGTTCAGCGTTCAAGGTGAGCGATACAGTACGATAAACTCAGGCCCACCTGGTCAGCGTTCACGGCGAGTGATACAGTACGATAAACTCAGGCCCAGCCGTTCAGCGTTCACGATGAGCAATACAGTTCGATAAACTCAGGCCCAGCCGTTCAGCGTTCACGGTGAGTGATATAATATGATAAACTCAGGCCCAGCCGTTCAGCGTTCACAATGAGTGATACAGTGTGTGTGTGGTTAGATCAGTCAGAGGAAGTATGCTGTTGGGAGGCAGATAGTCTTTTCTTTCTCTTTGTTCATTAGCTCTTAGTAATGCCACAGGGCATTTAGAAACTGATAAAAAAAAAATTAGTACAGTCTGTAATGTGATTTTGTCACCAGGTGAATTGTTATGGGACTGGCCTGCCTGATTTTCTGTCATCCCACCCACGCTATGATTTCTGGCTCTGCTATAAAGTACAATTATAATCTCTATGGACACTAGAATCCACAGAGTTACCGTTATTTGTCTGCATTGTGATGAACATGGTGATGTTGGTAAATATGCCACATTGAACTGGAGATTAGAAACTTTGGTGGGAGAAAGTAAGAAATGAAAGAGGGAAAGAAATGAAAATGAGGCAGAGTAATTTGAAGGGTAATGTGGAAAGTAATGTGGAGAGTGATGTGGAGAGTAATGTGGAGATGAGGCGGGGCCTTCGTCTCCAGGACCCCGCCTCCCAGGCATGCACCTTAAAGACATGGAAGGCCTCAAACTGGATGCTGCGCCTCTTATCCTTCAGCATGTTCATGATCAGCTTGAGGTTCTCCACCTGGCTGATGTACTCCATCATGATGGCGAAATTGTGCCCATCTAGCAGTAGCTCTCCCAGCAGCTGCAGGGTTTCCAGAACATTCCAGAGCAACAATCTACAATCACGTCTACGAGAAATGCTTCTGAGTGTTACTGATGAAACAGTTTACCTGTGCAAACCGCCCTTCACACAGATGTAATACTCCTTACCTTTAAAAAAGCTCCTTACCTTTAAAGACTGACGTTTGGTGACATAATTATCTGAATGCAGTAGCTTGTCATACTCCGTGAACACCTGCAAAATTAATAAATACTATTCATGGTCTATTCATGCATAACTACATAATTAATTTAACAGTAACTGAAAAGACAAGAATTAAAGTAAGGACAGGACTTATCCATCCATCCATTCAACCACCCATCTTCTGTAAAAAAAATGGGTCCAGAATCTATCCCGGAGGAGATTCACTCACACACTATTCACTCACACACCATTCACTCACACTCCATTCACTCACACACCATTCACTCATACACCATTCACTCACACACCACTCACTCACACACCATTCACTCGCACACCATTCACTCACACACCACTCACTCACACACCATTCACTCAAACACAGTCACTCACACACCATTCAATCACACACCATTCAATCACACACCAATCACTCACACACCATTCACTCACACACCACTCACTCACACACCATTCACTCACACTCCATTCACTCACACTCCACTCACTCACACTCCACTCACTCACACAGTCCAGGAATGAAATCTCCCGTATTCAGTCCTTGTTACTGAGTTAAAAGTGACTCAGTATTGTCTAAGGGAATCCATACTAATATTTAATACCTATTTAAAATAAAATGAAAAAATACAAGATTCTTACTCTGTTATAATTTGTTTCCAAGAATTCAGCACACATTACTTTATGCCTGGTGAGAAGATCCTGAAAATAAGGGCAACTCAATGTGTAACCTCAATTACATATTACACGAAATCACTATTTTATTAAACATACTGTTAATATAACATACTATAATATAAACATACTGTTAAGTAACTCAATGTGTAACCTCAATTACACATTACACG
>JAODUD010011459.1:0-21891 GCA_026784285.1 Stomatorhinus walkeri
TCTGTCTGTTGGCCTGTCCCTCTGGCTGCCTGTCTGTCTGTTGGCCTGTCCCTCTGGCTGCCTGTCTCTGTCTGTTGGCCTGTCCCTCTGGCTGCCTGTCTCTGTCTGTTGGCCTGTCCCTCTGGCTGCCTGTCTGTCTGTTGGCCTGTCCCTCTGGCTGCCTGTCTGTCTGTTGGCCTGTCCCTCTGGCTGCCTGTCTCTGTCTGTTGGCCTGTCCCTCTGGCTGCCTGTCTCTGTCTGTTGGCCTGTCCCTCTGGCTGCCTGTCTGTCTGTCCCTCTCTCCGCCTGTCTCTCTCTCGTTGCCCGCCTGTCTGCTCTTCCGTGCCTGTGTTCACTTCTCACTGCTGCCGCCTGACATCCGACCCTTTGCCGTCACACTGCAGCCATAGTTTCCTGTTTTCTGTGGTTATTTTCAGCCACGTGAGACCTGTACCGTTTAACCCAAGCTTATCATCAAACCCACCTTCTCACTCACGTTCCACCAAAGGCATCAAAATAAGCGTGAGGTGGGGGGGTGAGGGGACACATGCGTGGCAATGCAAAATTGTGGTGTCGAACCTGGAACACGTGAGAATAAGGTGAGGACTGATGTGCAGTAGTAAAGGCAGGCTGAACCGGAGCAGGACCTTCAAGACAGTGAGGCTCACGCAGACCAGCTCCAGTACTGACGTTCTGCTGCGCCTGAGTCCGGCGCGTGTGAGCAGCTGGTTTCTGCTGTGGCCACAGCTGCAGCTCATCACGGCCTGCATCTCCACAACACTGCAGACCATGATGTGCTGCTGCAACGGCCACCAGTGAGAGGAGAACACCACCCCCACCCCACAGGCTTCATTCTGCCACATTTACTAGTCTAACTGTAAACACGGGTTGCATTTCTTCTTCTACATTTGGTTGTCTGAAGACACCTGTCCGAACAGATACAACACTTATGAAATGCTTTCATGATATGCATGTCCCTGTCTCAGAGCCGGTCCTTCCTGGGACAGCCCACTTTCCCTTCTCCGGTCCTCACAGGGTTGCCAGATGCATAGAGCCCTCACCAGGGGTGCCGATTCATGATGGTCTCCTGCACAAATAACCCACAGAAAATTCTTCTCAGACCAAAAGACCCTGAACTGAAACAACGCACTTTGTACTATTTATGGTGGAAAGTGTTACATGTCTATATCGGTTTGGAAATTATACTTTAAGCAGGTAGCTAAACATAACTTTCACAAGCTGACAATCAAATTCAGCTGCTGGTTCATATCACAAGAGGCATTTTATTGTGATCTTGAAATGAATGCCCAATATGAATGTCATTAGGTCATACCAAACTGGAAAAAAATCATTTCACACTGCTTTGAAACAGATTATTCTGTGTACAAGGGACAAACTACTTAAGGAATATGTTGGCATGATACAGTTAGAGTTATTTCACACAAAGGCCTACTGCCCTGACTGTAAATTCATTTGACCTGGAGTTGGACCTAAAGGCAGCACAGCTTGAAAGCAATACAAATGCCAGTATGAAGCTGGAAGCTACCGTCTACTGGCAGAATGAATCTGTATCCGCTACCATAAAACACGAAGCTTGGTGTGTTTTAAAAGTCAACCATAATTTAAGTAAGATCAAATAAGTATTTTGGGGGACAGAATGTAAAATGCCACTTCATTGCCGGGAAAATCCTATAAATGGTCGACGTATATAGAAGCTGGGAGGTGTGGCTGGTTAAGAAGATATAGACTGAATGCAGTCCAGCAGTGCCCAATCTTATCCGCAAAGGGCTGATGTGTGTGCAGGTTTTTGGGGTAACCTTTAGGTCAGCTGTTCAAACCCAGGTGTGAGGACTCTTCAGCCAATCAGTCCTCCAATTAGTAATATAATTAGGGAGCTGCAACAAAAACCAGAAATTCACACCCTAGGTGGACACCTATATCACATATAGGCCTACATTATAGATGTTGCAAATAGGCCTATGTTACAGCTTCATTGCTTGGTGGGACCCATTCACTGGTGGGTTCTTGGAGCATTTTCAGTGGATTGGGAAGTGGATCCTGCCCCCCCCGTCAGCATCCCCTCACCATTGGGCCTTTATTATACTACCAGGGAATAATGTAGGTCCTGAAGATAGATCAGTTATAAGCCATTGGCTATGGATACACTGTATGGACAAAAGTATAGAGACACCTGACCATTACACCCACAGGAACTTTTATGGCATCCCATTATAAATCCATAGGCATCAGTATGGAGCTGGTCCCCCCTTTGCAGCTGTAACAGCTGCCACTCTCCTGGGGAGGCCTTCCACAGGATTATGGAGTGTGTCTTGGAATTTTGGCCCATTCATCTACAAGAGTATTTGTGAGATCCTAACATTAACCATCCACCAAAACATTCTGAATTTGTTGTAGAATTTTAAAGTCATAAAATTATTTTGTTTCTGACCAAAACAACAGCCAAGTGGCCTACCAGGAATTCTGTCAAGTCTCCCGATTGGCTACTCTGAGTCTGGATGTCATACGTGAAAAGTGCGTCGTAAAGAGATTCGACATCTGCTCCTGCTTTTGCATGGCAAGTGTTTGTCTTATGAAAGAGTAAAGACTCAGTTTGTCTGCTTGTCTAGTCAGTAGCAGGTGGCTGTAAACGAGAGAAGCCTCTCCCTATAGGTGAACATGAACAGACATGTCCCCAACGCAGAGGTGGTGACAAGCTCCCGTAATTTGAGAATTACAGGCTATAGGCAATCTGACAGCACTTAACTGGACACTGCTCCAATCCTGATGATTGTGTGTTTGTGTGTATATATATATATATATACACACACACACACACACACACACACATACATACATACATACACACATAATAACCCAGTCTAACAAAATCGTTTTAGAACATGAACGTTTGCACGCTAGGAAGAGTGTAGCCCCCCACCAAAAAGTAAACTAATAAAAAATGAAATAAAAACAGCCAGCACGACAAACGAAATAAGTGCATAGTAACTTTAATTATAGAAACAGTCAAGTTATGAGTAATGTACTAGTCAAATCTATTCACGATTGGTCATAAAAATCCTATATTTGGTATTACACTATTTTCTAAACCCCTGATTCTCTCTCTGAAAGTCTATTTCTCTCTCTCTCTCACACACACACACAAACATTATATATGTGTATATACAAAATATATGTATAAGATCTATAAAAGCATCACAGTTTAGCGATGACAGTGACCGTGTCATGGTGTTGAAAAGATCTACCAAGTTGCAAAATTACATGTAGGCTACTTCATAAAGACTTACATAGATTATCATAGAGCAGAATTAAAAGTTTCCCATTCCTCTTTTACCTTTCATATATGAGACTATACACAATTAAGGTTTAAAATAAGGGGCAACACCGGGTATTTTATACGGGCTATTAAAAAAATTAAGAGTAGGCAATGAAAGCAAAGACACGGCGCAGTGAGTCGAGTTTTACCGACGGGATTATTTCCTCTTTTAGTAAAAGTTAAATGACATGTCGACAGGTCGATAGTGTAGCCGCTAACAGACAGTGTTTTTACAAGCCTCAACCATCCTACTTTCAGAAATGCCAGCAAATGAAAAAGAGGCTAATAATTAAAAACTCACCTCTAGCCCAACTGAAAATAGCGCCGAAAGTCGAAAAGAAACCTGCTTAATTACATACTAAGGTCTGGAATGAAGGCTTCGCGGGGACGCGCGCCGCGTGCACTCGGGGGGTCGATCGTGCTCCGTTTTGCCGCGTCGTAAATGGGCAGTTTCGCGATGCGCGTTATTTACTCTGGTGTCAGCGTAACTTCACACAGATAAACGCTCTCTGGGCGTGGGGAGGGTCATAGACTCAGAACAAATGAACATGAGCCCAGTACTGACATTATTTCACGCCACCTTATTACGCAATCCATTCTGGATCCGTATTTAAAAGGTATCAAGCTTTCATGTAATTGAATTATGGTTGTCTTCTAACTTCCTTTGGTGCGCACATTTCCATATTTATCGCCGAGCTGTAAATAATCATTCATTGGTTGCACCTGAAGCGAATAACGGTCAGGCAGCCCACTTAAAAACTGGAAAATGATTGATAATGGGTGCCGCGTGAATTTTTCATTAACTGCTTTAAATGCAAACATCCTGGTTTTGTGTTCATTATAATTGTAGTGCAGGTCTGCATCGCCAGCAGCCTGGCGTGAGTTTGCATTATCTGCAAATGGTGAAACACGGACAACCTCGCTCTGTGTGCGTGTGTCAATTTCAGTTTCACCGAGGTCACTACGTTCATGCAGAAGCGAAGTAGCTGATTGCTGATTGCAATAAATCCATTCACAGGCTTCTATTGATTCGCCCCTTTTATAATGAACGTCTCAGTTTTTAAATATTTTCTACAGCCAGAAAGGAGGTTTGGGGCAAAGGCGCTGCTGTTCGTGTTCTCACGTGCGGTGTGACACGAACCCCACAAGCACTTTCCGTTTCCAGTGCATATTTGCAGGAACCGCTGCCGTCCTTTTCTCGTGCTCCTATGTTATTGTACTACTGTACATCGCTTTTCAGATCCATGTTGGGTTGTTACTGCAACCAACTTCAAACGTGGAATGTTTCGACTCACCTGAATGGTTTTTGAAGAGATTTTTAAACGACCTTTTCAGCCCTGTCAGTTTGTGCATTTTATTTAATTAGTTTTTTTTATCACTAGCATCAGCATGCGGCTGATGCAGGTTGTGGCTTAATAGGCTAAGCGATCTGTGCCTGTGATCGGAAGGTCGGCTTCAGCAGAATAGTACACCTGCAGGCCCGTGAACAAGGCCCCTTAACCCCCAGCTCCACGGGTGCTGCTGCGGGTGGCCGCCCTTCCCTGCCAAGCTCGCTCTCACCTACAAATGTGTCTCTGTGTCATGGAGGGTAAATGGGGTAGGTAAAAAGGGAATTTCTCCATGTGTATCAATAAATTGTCATTATTACTATTATCATCGAATTATGTTTGACGGACAGTATCGTTTAAAGTTGTGCTTTTGTTTCCAGCTTTCGCATGCAAGTGTTAGTGCATCTCCCAGAATGCATCTTTTGTGTTTGTGTAACAAAGTTCAAGGGAGAGTCCTGTTTTGTTGTCATTGTTACAGAGAGAGAGAGCGCGAGTGAGTCTGAATCGCTTCTCTTCCTTCCTCCCTTTAGGGTGCGAGGTGCCTCTTCTTGTTGGCCTCTGTAGCAATTTTCACTGTTGTGCATTTGCTCACAGACCTCTTGCACTGCAGATCCGTACTGCACCAGCACTGCACTAGCACTGCACTAGACCTACAGTGCTCATATCATGCTATATAGAGTTACAGTAGGAGTCAAAAGTCTGGACACACTTCTTTTCAATATACTTGTCTCTATTTTAACAGTTTTTCACCTTATAGGTTAAAGACCCTGAGGCAATGAAGTTACATATTCCAACAACCAAGACAAGTTTGCAACACCTGAAAACATCATCGAATTTTAGATCCTTCATAACAGCCTCCTTTTACTTTGACAGCATTGCAGACTCTTTGCATTCTTTCAACTAGCTTTCAAGTGTAACCATCTGGAATGCTTCTCCAAAAGGCCTGAAGCAGTTTCCACAAGTTGGCTGTCTTGCTCTTACTCTTCGATCCAACTCATCCCAAACTAGCTCTACAGGATTTAGGTTGGGGGATTGTGGGGGGCAGGTCCTCTGTCACAGCACTCAATCTCTTTCCTTGCTCACAAGATAATACATTACTTGCATAACCTTGAGGTGTGCATAGGGTCCTTATCTTGTTGAAAAGCAAAAGATTTTCAGTAGGTGTGTCCAGAATTTTGACAGGAACTGATTTCCCGTCCCATTTAACTTTGCAATAAAGTACGTACGTTGACTGTAGTAAAGGATGAATTAGTTGTTCGCCAGAGATGTGCTTCACTGCATTTATTTTTTCTGAAAAACAAAGCTGAGAGTGAGGACAGTTATAGATAATATGAGCATATATTATTATAAATTGTTATAGAAAATACAGACACGAAAATGCTCACACTGTCATTACAGTCAATGCAACACAACAGTGTACACGTGTGCAATGAAATTAATCCTGAGCCGCATCAGCGGAGTGTCTGTACCGTGAACCGTGCAGGGAAAGTACGCCGATTCACCGAGGAAACCTGGCTTTTGGTTTTGAAATGGGATAATTACTCTCTGAAGCACCAGCCCGTCAGGGGCATGAGGTCTATCAGCAGAAAGTACAGCAGGCATTGACACTGTACTCTAATCAAAACAAAATGACCCGATATTCACCCATCACGTAGTCTTTTACGATGTGCCGCATAATCAATAATCAGTAAAGAAACAACGCACGTTTGCGTAAAGGCCTAGTACTGCATTTGCTTACATCAGGATGTCTTTTTAAATAATTTAAAATATTCTTCCATTTAAAAACTGTACGGCTATGCTAGAAAATAGTCGCAATATATAAAAAATATATACTCTGCACTATAATTAGTTTAGTCTTTCAAAACATTAAATGAATCGCTACAGTGAATTTGAGTTAATTTTACAGGAAGTTACAGAACATCGGTGAAGCAGGGGCGTCGGAAAATGTGTTTTAGCTCCCTCCCTCAAATAAATGTGTATTTACTATCTTAAGTCATGAATTTGATTAGCAATAGTAGTTACGACTCAGTCACCTCCCTTTGTTTAATGACCTGTATGCGTAGGGTGGCGGTAACACCTGTTTAATGCGATCGTTGGCTGTAAGCAGATACAAGCGTGTGACACATAAAGAAAGCTACTCCGAGCTGAATGTGTTGTGGTTGCTTACTCGTATAGTTTTTTTTTTTTTAAAGTGAATTATCGAGGGAACCGCCGTTAGCCAAATGTAGAACTTGTCACTTCAGCATGCTTGTCTACAAGGTAGTTGCTACAACAATAGCGCAGTTGCCTCGTTGGGATACAAAGAGCTGGCAGTCTCCTTGCCCTGCTTCTCGTGGCTTCCATTAAAGAATAGCGCACGAACAGAGTGTCTTTCAGCAAACTGAAGGTCTCGGACGGCACAGTGCGGCATGTGATTCTCGCAAAACGCATTAGTTTGGCCAGGATTAGGGCAGCGGTGTAGGGAGTGAATAACAAGATGAAAGAGTGTTATTCATATTGAAAGGAAATATTCATACCGACCGAATGTGGAGATATGGACGAGTGTCACTGTCGGGGGTATTGAGGGTAGGGGGCGGGCAGTGGGAGTTAGGGCAATTCTAAGGTCACATCAAAATTGTGGAACATTACTGGATTGCTCTGAGTTGGGGGCCCTATATGATATGCTTTCATGGAGCCCAAAATCTCCATCAGCGCCATACCCCCTCCTCTGGTCAACGTCACTTAGTTTGCTTCCAGGGCTGCTGGATAAGGAGTGAATATGAAACCATGGGGCTATTTGTGTATTTTCAGCCAATCACATTAGATCCCTGTTTAATATATATGGCCAAGTATACAGTCATGCTGACATAAGTGTCAGAAGGGGTGGTGCAGTGGTAATGCTGCCACCTCACACCTCTGGGATCCAGGTCTGAGTCTCTGCCATGGCTCCATGTGTGAGGAGTTTGCATGTTCTCCCCGTGTGATCAGAAACATGCTGTGGTTAATTGGAGTTAGCAAAAGGACTGTGTGTGTGTGTGCCTTACACCCATAAAATCCAGACCCCTGTGACCCTACAAAGCAGTTGTAGAAAATCAATGGAGGGACGTCTCTGATGGATTCATGGTAGCTGGTGGGGTTTTTCTCCTGAGGCCTGGCTGATAATGTTTTTGTGCTTGTCCATAGAGACACTGCCTTTCTTTTGTAGTCATATAATAGTGATAGTGTAGCGAACAGTGCCATAATAGTGACAGTGTAGAGAACAGTGCCATAATAGTGATAGTGTAGCGAACAGTGCCATAATAGTGACAGTGTAGAGAACAGTGCCATAATAGTGACAGTGTTCGGGTTGCGCTGTGGGATGGCCGCACCGACGACAGCTCCCAGTTATCTCACCAAAAACGGAATTATTTATTACTTGCTCATTCTGTGCGTACGGCTCAATCACAGATTCAGTATGACCGACAAATACTTTTGGATCCTCGAGTTACATTCATCAGTCAGTTCGGACTTTACAGCAGTTTTTGATATCGCGGACGCTACACTGCCTGGGGTCTTTTGTTTACTTCCGCGACGCCGTAGGAAAACAAAGAGGGGGAAGTGCGCCGGAGTCCTGTGCCGAAACTGAACAGAGTGATAACAGTGACAGTGTAGAGAACAGTGCTATCGATGGTTGTATTTATCAATTAAAATTTGATACACTCAATGAATATTTGAATAGTCTTTGAAAAAAACACTTTAGTTAGAAAGTTAATATTTTTAACAGAATCGTGTCGACAATTTCAATTATTAAGCTGTGACTAGGTTTCGTATATGTCAGCGAATTTAAGAGACACAAACAACCAAAACTCACTAAAGAAAAGTCTTTGCATTTGACATATCTCTAAAAAATCCAATGAAAGCAAATTAAATAAAACCAAATCAACAAATAAATTAAACCCATTCAATTAGCTAGTAGACTTGAACAAAATCCAGTCACATTGTGTTACAAAGGGGTAGAATTAATCACTTCAATGATGTAGAATTAACTATGACGCTTCACTTAGCCATAATAGTCTTTGTGTTAGTGAGTTTACTACCAAGCTCTAACAGAGTATATAAAAGTATACGATGCCTTCTGTCTTCTAATTCTAGAAAACACACCAGACTGTTTTGTCTGACAAAACAGTTTGACTATATGAAATATTTTCTAGCCAAGTGGCGCCCCCACATGGCCAAAATTGTAATGCTTAGAAGAAACAAATTAAACGGTAACAAAGTGCAATGACAATTCAACAGATCAGAAACAGCTTTCACGCTGTTAGATTTACAAAATACACGCCAAATACCTGTCATCTTATTATATCAAAGAATATAACCTACAGCGGAGGAAAGAGTTTGAAATTGGAGGAACAGAAATCAAAGATATAGGGTCCATTTTAAAGTCTTCTTGTCTTTAAGGTGTCACATGGTTTGCCAGTCAGATATAGGGTCCATTTTGAAGTCTTATGGTCTTTAATGTGTCACATGGTCAGGCTCCTTCTTTGATTGTTGTTTTGCTCCACATCAGTTCTAATACCCGCCTTCTTAAGTCTAATAACCAGCTTAATTTCCTGGTTCCTCGTTCTAAGTTAAAAACAAAAGGAGACCAGACTTTTGCTGTTGCTGCTCTTAGACTGAGTAATAACCTGTCAGCTTACATTAGCTCATCCTCCTCCAGTGTCAAGTGTGCTAAAGTCTGATTTTAAAAACGTATTTTTCTTCATTGGCTTTTGGTACCTTTAATGGCTCTCCTTAATTTGTGTTTATTTGTTTTCTGTTTATTTACTTTTTGCTTTTAAGACTTATTTGTTCTGCTTTATGTTCTTTCTTACTCTGTGCAGCACTTTGGTATAACTTCGGTTGCTTTTAAACATGCTATATACATGAATTTGACCCTGATCTATTATCTGAGTCTGACTCACCTGCATCTTAACACACAACACACTGCTGCTGATCTTGCCATTTCGGTCTACTGTGCTTGTCCATCATTGTGTCTGCATTCTCTGCTGTCCTCCCCACTGGATGGTGCCTGGTGTGAGTTCCATCTGAGCTGGAGTGCTGGTGCAGTCCCACGGAAGCATGGATGTAGCTTACGAACTGACACTGTGTGGGCTGCCTTCAGTCTCCCGATTCACACTGACAGGCACAGAGATCCGACTCATTCATGGACTTTGGCTTTGACCACGATGACAGTTTACATCTGCTTTTGGTAAGGGTAAGCAGGCCCATTCATTCTATTTTCTATACACGTGCTGGCTGGGGATGTGTGGTGAAAGGCGCTATATAAACATAAATTGTATTGAATCATAACTCATTATGCGTTGTGTTTAACATCCATGGGTGTGATGTATTGAGTTTTTATTTTGCCCAGTTTTTTAAAATGTCTATGGCGTATGAACAATGCGCGTAAGCGTTCCCGATGTCGCCGGCTCTGAGAATCACATCAAGTCAGAGCGCAGCATTGTACTAACCGTCAGCCTTATGCCGGAAGTCGCTTATAAGCGCCGATTTCATTTGTTCTCCAACTGCCTTGCATCGTGACATGCCGCTAAAACGGACGCCTTTCATTGGGCTTTCTGGTTGTCAATCAGCCTGATGGGCGGTACGTTTGGTTGAGACAGGAATTGTGGCGCGGAGAGGGGCGGGGTGATAAACACAGCGCTGGTATGGAAGCGTCAGAATAAATAATTTTGGTTTGATATGATCCTTCCAGGGAAAAGAAAAGTTTTCGGTAGGTTAGGGGCTGGTGCATCCATGGATGAAGAGGAGATGGTTCATCGCTTAAACGGATAATAAAATATTGGGAAGGTCCATTAGTGAGTGTATAGGAGAGAAGGCGAGTTAAAAGCCTGCTCGGGTGGCGGGCAGCCCGGCTGATCGGCGTTGCCCCGCGGAGAGCCAGCCGGCCTGCCTGCTTAGCTCAGCACACCTGGCGGCGGCCTGCTGCAGACACGCCGCCTTTCAGTGCCAGTTATACTGATGTTTTCGCCTTTTCCGTCTCCATGGTCGTGCGTAATCCGCCCCCCTTTTCAGGAATGCAGTTTCGTCTAGCGGCATCGTGCAGCAAAGCCCGAACGGGCTGAACTCCCGGAGCACCGGTGCTCAGATACAAGAATCTCCCGCATTTTAACACATCGTTTCAGAAAGCACCGGCCACACCGATCGGCCGTCCGGGTGACCGTGTTTCACTCCAGCGTCCCAGTCAGACACGTTGCACGGAGGGTCACACATGTGATGATGGATAACGCCGGAGCCATGTCGCACGAAAAGATGGAGCTGGACCTCGACGCGCTGTTATCCGTGGCCCAGAGCGACGGCCTGCTGAGGCGATCTAACAGCGCACCGATGATTAACGGCCTGAGGTTGGTATTTCACTAACCTGCTGCCATATTTTATGTCTATATATCGACTCCTCAGACTGCCAGTCTCCAGCGGCATACAACCGTCACGCTTAGTTACGGCCAGTAAGCTGCTGGTTTTAGTGCCTCTGCGTGGCGCAGTAGTTAAGACGCCGATCTATCATGCGCACCGTCTCTGGTTCGAACCCCGTTATGCATGCGGCCCTCCGGCTCCTTCCTCCATAAGGAGAGCGGGGCGCCGAAAGGCGTGCTAGAGCAGAGTTGGGGGAGTTAACAGGGCCACCGGTTTCTTAAGCACAGGCCGGTATGGTAGTATGAGACTCCCACATTTTTAAAGAGGAAACGTAGCCGGACCTGCAGTCCTGTCTTATTCAAGAGGGGAAAAAGAAACACGTACTATGTATATAACCCTTACTGGAATGTGCATGTTTTGAATAAAAATATCATTATTGCGTGAGGTGATTATAGGGAATCTGAGAGTTGCTCCTGCTGTTTTAAGCGGCACTGTGACCTGTATCACCTGTCTTCCACTTGTCTCTCATCCTCGACGCTTCCATGCCCTGTCCACCAGTGATAATTCGCCCGTTTTCCAGCAAGAGACGCTCCGAAATAGGAGAAACAGCACGACGGTGGTGAACCGCACCAGTCCGGTACAGGGGGCATTCTTCTGTCTGTCTGTCTGTGTGTGTATGTATACTGTGAGAGGGTCCTGTGCTTGTTAGAAGCACTTTGTTCCCGTGTGGTGGGTGATGCTTGTTTCTGCTCCTCCTCCAGATGGTCCCGTCGTCTCCCATCCGTGTTCCCAGCACCAGGCTTCACCAGATCAAGCAGGCAGGTCGCCGGCCTTGTTCCTGTGGGAACCTGTTGTTCTTGCCCTGCTCGTTTGGCTTTAAGAAGCTTCCACTATGAGCAGTGTAGGGGAAGTTACTCACGAAAGTTATCCTTTACGGGCAGAGGAGGGAAGTTCAGATCCAGAAAGTACAAATCCAGACCAGGTTTTGTTTCAACCAAGCAGTTGACAATTGAGTCAATAGAGAGTCATAGCGATGGAGTGACTCAATCGGTTGAAACAAAACCTTGGTCTGGATTTCTACTTTTCGGACCCGAACTTTCCACCTCTGTCTGTAATGGATTACTTTGTGAGTAACTTCCCCAACACTGACTGTGAAAGCACCATGCCATCAGCTCTGTGCCCCCCCCCCCCCCCCCATAAGAAGCGCCTGGCTACACACTCTAATACATTTTCCTCTGGCCCACGAGTCTTGAAAACTGGGAAATATTGTGAGAGTCCATGGATCGTGGGAGAAGCTGCAGGCTGTGCTTCACGCCGCTTACCTGCTCCCTGCTCTGCTGTGCTCCTGCAGGAGGAGGGCGTGGATGTGGTGAACAGGGAGGCAGCCCATGAGCGGTGAGCGGCGGGGCCGTGGAGATCCTCGGGGGTGGGGGGGGTCTGCGTCGTTTTGGGAGGATTTAATGCTGCTTGTTAAATAATAGGAGGCTCAGGCCGCCCTCCAAGCTTGGCACACGAACCGCGCCCCGGGCTTAGCGTCTGTATTCAGTGTGTGAAGCAGACACACAGGTCTTGGGATCCGCGTGTAAATCCCCTGAACCGGCTGCATTTCCATCCTGCGGATAATGAAACACCAGCCGTCTTCAAGTGAGAATCCCCCAGATTTACCGACGTGCAAACCGTACCTCGGGCCCTCGTGTCGCGACGTGTCGCGGTAAAGGTTCAGACGTGGCTGAGATCTCAGCGTCGGGCCTGCATGTCCCATCGCCGGTGCCAGATGAAGTCACACAGCTGAAGGATGCAGGCTGGCCGAATCTCTGGACAGCAGTGAGAGGCGTTGTTGCTGATGTTTTTCACCCCCCCCCCCCCGCCATTCAGGGAGGTGCAGGCAGCCATGCAGATGAGTCAGTCGTGGGAGGAGTCTCTCAGTCTGGTAAGGTGCAGTGAATGGTTTCATCAAGTGTTAATGGACGTGTTTATGCAACGACCCTCCTGGGCCCGTGTCACCCTCCTGGGCCCGTGTCACCCTCCTGGGCCCGTGTCACCCTCCCCGCTTAGCACACAGGCAGCCTCACATGCTTTTTCCTGTTCGCCAGAGTGATCACGACTTTGAGAAATCCTCCTCTTCCTCGCCCAAATGGATCGACTTCGTCCCGGTGTCGCCGGCTCCGTCTCCCACACGCAGTATCGGCAAGAAGGTGGGTCCCTCGCACTCTCCCGGTGAGCAGACCCCCAGGTGGCGCCGGTGAGTCAGTGCTGGTCGGGACTGACCCTTCTCCTCTCCCCCCTTCCCTGCAGCAATGCTTTTCTCCGTCCCTGCAAATTCTGGTGAACAGTAATGGCTTGACCCCCAGCCCCATCCCCAGCCCTACGCGCCGTTTCAGGTACGCCACCCCCACGTCCCCCAGCTTCCGGTACCTTCCGTAAGCGGCCCGAGCCGCCTGGCCTCCGCTTTCCCCCGCTCCCGTCTGCCCGTCCTCGTGCTGTCGTGTCTCTATCATGTCGAGGTTTCCACTCCCTTTATATGTTCCCGCTCCGACCAGCAGGAGGAGCCAGAGTCCCAGCAACTGCATTCGGCCCAGCATCCTGAAACCCGTCAAAAGGAAAGGTGAGCTCCGCACGCCCTGTGGAGCCGCCTGGGGCGGGGACCTGCCGAATGACGATCGTGACCGCTCTGTGGCTCTGTGGCTTCGTGCCCGCAGGCGACGCGGAGATGGAAAGCCAGCCCAAGCGACTCTTCCAGGGTACCACCAGCATGCTGTCCTCTGAGACGTCTCCGGGACAGGACCTGGGCTCCTGGTGAGCTAACCTTCCAGTGCTTCCTGGAGGTGACATTATCGGGATTGTTAAAACTGGCAGGGATAAGTCTCTTTTAGACATGTACTGCCATCTGTGGTGCAAATCTCCAAATCGGTGGTACCAGACATTAAACAGAGTGTACCCCACCGGTTCCCTAGTCGGGGTAATTTCTGGTTGACCCCCGTGTGTGAATGGAGCCGGGAAAATTCTAGTGAATTCGCCACAAGAGTGGGCATTTTAATGATGTTTCTGTCATGCAACTGGCGCAAAAACAAAGCGATGTAAACAGCCAGAGAATTCTTCTGTCGTCCAACAGATTCATGGAGTGGCTTGGGAGTAAGTTCACACAAGGTCCCTTTGGGCCTTAAAAAAAAGAATTCGGAGCAATTAATCAGCGATTTTTGTTTATATGAGGACACTCCAAATGAACTCATTCTTAACACATTCCTCCACGATTTTTTTGTGTATGTGAACACTCCGAACAAACTCGGACCTCTCAGAAATGAAACGTGCCGAGTTGCTCTGCTTGGTTCGTTTCAGGTCCATTTAACCCGTGCATTTTCAAGAAAGCGCTCCAGGTTCGCGATGCCTTTTGCCGTTGTATTTGGGCCCTCTAGGCTTGCCGTAGATTGGTCACATGCTATTGCACTGGGACGCTCAGAAAAAGAAGTAGGTGGAGCCATGGCTGCTGGTAACGAACATTCTTGGGGAAGTTACTCACAAAGTAATCATTACAGACAGAGGTTCAGGTGGGGAAGTTACTCACAAAGTAATCATTACAGACAGAGGTTCAGGTGGGGAAGTTACTCACAAAGTAATCATTACAGACAGAGGTTCAGGTGCAGAAAGTACAGATTCAACCAACTGGTTCAGTGTTCTGTGACTCTTTATTCTCAAGTGGTTGTTGAAGCAAAAACCTTGGTCTGGATTTGTACTTTCTGGACCTGAATCTCTCTCTGTAATGGATTCCTTCGTGAGTAACTTCCTCTAGGCTGATAATGAAAAGAGCAGAAAGAAGACTGGACCAGAAAGAGAACTGAGTCCTCATTCAAATGAGCTCCCCATGTGAACACAGACAGAAATAAAAAAACAAAAACTGAGTCTCTCTTCTGTTGGTTCCTTCTTGGTCTTTCTGAGGACTGAGTTTGCTTTTCAGCTGTGGACTGACTCCCCTTCCCCGCTCCTTCAGTCTGTCCCCGGATCTTCTGGACGGGAGCCTGAGCAGCGTTGGATCTTCCGCAGGATCTCCAGCCAAGATGGATGGGGCTTCTCCCTCCCCAAGCACCTCACCCTTTGCCTCCATCCAAGACCTGTCATCCAAATAAAAGGGGGGGGGGAGGGGCAGGGTGTCCTTTTATGGCTTTTCTTTATTTCCCCCCCCTGGGGTGATTTGCACTGTGTGGTAAGCTGATATTGGGGGTTGAACCCTACCGTGTGTCTGTGTGTGGGGGGGGTCGGGGGCGTATTGAGTGAAGAATATTTGCACCGGCTGCTAGATGTTCGTTGACTACATGGTGCTGAAACCGGTTGGTCTCTCTGCTTACTGTGACTCTTCCTAAACCTAAGAAATCTGCCCCCCCCCTCCAGCAGAGCAGCATAAACCTGTCTCTCCACTGTGCAGGTGGTCTAAGACAGAGGATGGACGGGACCTGCCAGGCCCAGCCGCTCCCGATAGCAGGCCTCCAATCAGGAGGCAGACGTGTCATTGATCTGCGGGTCTGCGTCCGTCTCTAGGTCTTTTCCAGAATGAAAGCTCAGGGCTGGAAGTAAGGCTCGAGAATTGGGAACTTGTCGGCAGGACGCGACGTCGTAAGGCCTGGATCATAGTCGAAGGGAAAGCATGTTCCAGAACCTGTCCTCTGTCCTTCTACACATTGACCAGCTGATGTAGGCATGTTCGGTGTCTGGCTGCCTGTAGGTGGGGCCTGACGTTTGCACAGATCTTTTACGGGTCGCCATGTCCCAAGCAGTGGCTGCTGAATTGAACCCCGCAGGGTTAATTGATTACAGGGGGGGAATGTCAGTCACGCTGCGTGACTCGCTCTGCAGATTTAGCTCGTCTTCCGCTGCTTGTTTTTATGGCAGCAGAACAGGATTAACAGTATTGGGGGGGGGGGGGGCAGGGTGTCCCAGCTGGACGCTGTGCTGCTCGCGTGCCTGGTGAAATCGACTTGGTCCCAAACCTGGTGACCTTTGACCTCCCACGATTCTCGTGCCGAATGACACAATCAAAGCAGGAGCTGTGTTTTATATAGGAGGCAAAAAAGGGGCTTTTTGTGAGACGTCTGTTCCTGGTTGTCCGTGTTAGGTCAACAACCCTGGTGTAGCAATCCATGTGGAAACAGGATAATTTAAGCTCCCACTGAGTAGACCTTCACCGTGCTTGAAGGGGTTGACAGAGTGTTTTCTCAACATTAACGAAACATCGACGTGTTTCTTCCCATTTTTGATTGAACTCTGTGCCATTTTCAATGACTACATGCAAAAGATGCTAAACTGTAATTGTGTAAAAGTCTGATTGCTGTAATTTAAGTTTTATTTTTTTTGTTATTTTATTGAGTATACCTTTGAAAGATCTCTTAAGGTAAATAGATGGTTACTATTTAAAAGAAAAAAAAAACAAGCAAAAGCATGGTGTATAAGTTGACCAGTTTGGGGTTTTTTTTGTTAAGGGGGGGAGAATTTTTATATGCCAACATGAATTCATTAGTTTAAAAAGTAGAAGCCTGAGATAAGCTTGCCGATGCTGTGGTTTGTACAGGATCCTTCATTTGAGAAAATCAGGCAAGATGCACCTTGTTGTTACCTCTACCCCCCCCACCCTCATAGTGTGCTAACTTCATACATATACATGCATATACATTCATACATATACATGCAGGATGTTGGGCTTCGACTTCATCCCACAGCTGCTGCTGCTGTGTGTGTACGCACGCACGCAAACGTGTTTTATGCCAAAATATATCATTTCTGTGTGGTTTTGTCCGTCAGCTATATTTTGTTCAGCCCACAAACCATTTCCCTCAAACTGTGGTTTAAGGATGTAAGGATACAGAATAAATGATTAGCTCTACAGCTATATTGTTCTCCTCAAAGCCGTATTGTGTGTCTGTCTGTGACAGAGAACATGATTTCTAGACCATACAAGATGTTCATTTTCTGGAATAATCAGTAAAATTAATTCTAGCATGAAGCTTGCAGCTTCTACTAATCGAGTCCGGTTCCTGAATTAAAAAGTACCCTCTTGTGTTTCTTCTCATGCTGCGGCCATTTGGGAAATCCGCTCCTTCTGTGCGGCCGGCAGCCAGTCGTTTCTTAATAGGCATATAAGGTCCCTTTTCATTACTAAATAATCGTGTCAAGGACGTGTGCATGATATTCCGACGGATGTTGGTTCCGTCGGGGTGCTGGTTTGTGCCTGTGCTGTGGTAGCCCTGTATTCAGCGTCTTTTCCATTTCTTTGGCCAGAACATGTAATGGATGGATATGATTAGGTAATAGAGCCTGCAGAGGTGCAGGCTTTGTGTCGCATCTGTGATGTGGCGGACATTTCCTATCAGAGACAGAAGGAACCCCCCCCACCTACCGTCAATGCAGGATTAACATGGAATTTGGAGGTGGGTCACAGTGCAATTCAAGCTGGGGGGGGGGGGTTCCTATGTGCTTAAAGGCAAGAAACGTGTGAGGAGGTGTGGTGGGAGGAGGTGAGCAGTGTGGAAATGAGTTTTGTGCTGTAGGGAGGAGTGCGATGGGAGGTGTGTGGTGAGGTGAGCTCTGCTCGCTGCCACTGCATTAGCATGGCTGGGCTTAATAGGACACAGCGACATGCCCACCCAACACCACGCACCCCTGCGTTTCCCAGCAGCCAAGCCTGATCTGTCCTACTTTCTGAGATCGTCTTGTCAGGTCTGGCCTTCATTCACGAAACGCGAGCTCTAGGATTTTGCGTCGCGTTTGTTTTCATTTCCCGGCTCGTTTCACCCGGGGAAGCAAAGCCAGACGAAAGTAAAATGAGGTGGTGAATAAAGCTGCCCGTGTGGCAGCAGCGGTGCACGTTTATTCATGCAGACTCCCCACCCCGCTGCTGCAGACCGCTCTGGTTCATCCGTCAGACTGCGTCCAATCTGACATTCATTTGGTGACAACACAGCGTTTGTGTCATTTCACTAAATGTATACTCAAATCAAAATTCATTTTTAGCAACCTTAACCAAACTGAAACTTTTCAACTTGGGATTCACCATTTTTAACTCGTTACTGACCAATCGAAGCTCTGTCAAAACAACACATTAACCAGTCCGCTTTAATTAACCCATCACTTAGTTAGTCTGTCTTGATTACTGGGTAGTGGATGCTAACTAACCCAACTTTCATTTGTGTTGTTTGACAAAAATCTCTGCTAAAAGTATGTAAGACCTGCTCATTTCTTACCAAAGTTATTTCAGAGATTGGTACGTGGTGGACACGTCTCAGTGGGATCGACCTGTGACGGCACAGAAGCAGACCCAGTGATGGACTGGCAGAGACCAGGATGCATCTGAACTGGGGCGAACCGCAGGGAGGGAGGGGACGTGACTTGTCCACTTGTCTGTTTGCTTTTTAAACACTCAGCTATAAATCTCTGTTGTAAAACACCAGGGATATAACACAGGCTTTTATTAATAAAGTTTGCATTGAATTTTTTGTAAGCAATTTTTTCGTGATTGCATCATCACTGTATTCTTAATGATACTCCAAAAGTTTGGACGATGCATGGATTCGGCAAATCGAGTCCTTAAAGCAGCTCATTCAGTGAGCAGGTGGTGAGGTGGTGTGCGTTGTCGCCGGCTGCGACGGGCTGCATGTCCCCAAATCACTGTCACGTCGCTCCATCACACATAAGGACGGGAAGGGGGCAGATGCAGGAACACAGCCGATGCAGAAGGACCTGACGCAATATCGTTTAATAATAACCGTTTTGCCCCTTTACATTTCCCCTCTGCCCCCTCATCCTCAGGGTCGCCCCCCCCCCATCCTGTCCCGTGTCGAGCAGCAATTGTCCGTTCGCCCTTTGCAACCTCCCCCCACTCCAAAGTCAAAGACACATTTCACCCCGAAATGTCCATGAGCCGGTGACCGTCCATCGTCTCCAGGGAGACGCCGCCGGGGTGTCACGTCCGGAGGATGACCATCGTCAGAAGACCTGTCCAGAGACAGAAAGTGCCGGAATGTCACAGAGGCACTTCATGCTGGCTTTAAGATTTTTACGAGCTTTAAACTCTTGATATCTCTGCGCGGAATTGACGGCATCACCACGGCAGGTCAGACAGCCCGACACGTTCTGCGCTGTCACTTCCCGCTGAGAGCACTTACCTAGAACGTAAGCAGCCACCAGCTTCTTGTTGATGCTTAAGTGGAGGCAGACGGGCACGGAGGAGCCCTGCTCTCCCACGGTGGGCAGCGCCAGGACGGCCAAGCAGAGCAGCCCCAGCAGCACCGTCAGCACCCCGGGGCCTCCACCCACCACGCGCTTCTCTGTGGGACACGCATAGCCACCACACACTCACCCTCAGTCTCTGAACTGGGTTACCGTTTGCCAGGAGCGAATCGGTTATGTGAACGCTGGCGCCATCTAGTGGAGGACCATGCAACTTGCAGGCTATGCCGGTTTAGCCAGATACACACCCCACACTGATCAGGCAACTGTGACACAATGAAGACATCGCTCTCTATTTCCTGCATATTTGATGCATCCTTACTCTTACTCCTGGCAACTTAAGCCCTTTTTAAGCAGTTAAAGCGCCCTCTGCTGGAGTAAATGTGCCATCTGCAGTAGACTCCATCCCACCTGGCGGCAGTGTGCCCTGCTCAAAGAGTGCGGCGCTCATCAGCTGTTCCCTCGTCCTGTATTCCTCCTCCTGGGGCCTGGGCGCGGAGCCCTCCAGAGCCGCAGAGGGGAGCAGGGTGGCTATCACCTCCTTCTGGCCCAGGGCCTTGCGCTGGCTCTCCTCGGTCACCTGGAGCCGGAACTTGTCGACGACACCATAGTGACAGGCTCGCACGTCCCTGTGCCGGATCACGCTGAATGGGGGGGCGGGGGCCACAGATGGAAATACATTCAAATTCTAAGGAATTCAAATTGACTGTGAACCCACAGAGATCGAATTGTCTCTGGGAACTGATTCCACAGAGCTAATTTTACTGTGTAATCAAGGATTCAGATATCCCCCCCCCAAAAAAAAAGCTCTGCGCATCTCCAGGCCCAGAGCAGCTCGTAAGGACTGAGCTAATTACTTCCATGTGGCACTAATCTCACGGCCCAGTTCTGCACTGAGGTCGTTTGCTGTGGAAAACGGACGAGTAGCAGCTGGAGTCACTCACATGTCCACGCAGCTCTGTGGCTTCACCGCCCCGCTGGCGTCCACCACCGCATACCTGTTAGGCGCCGTGCAGAGCACTGACAGCAGAGGCTTTGCGTCATTATACAGCACAGGCTGACGAGAACACAGGCCACGTCGTCTCATCGGCTGCCGTGGGCGACGCGGTACAGCGTGAGCTCTCCTGTTGCCATGGCAATTGATCAGCCGGCGCATAAGAAAATGTCCAATTATGAAACGCAGCTGACGCTGATTAGAGCGATTTCCTCGTTAGAGTTTAAACAGGGTCAGCTGGGTGGATCTTTGGGAGCTCAGAGCCCAGGGCAGATGTCTGCTTCAGCTGGAGATCACTGTGTTTGCTTGGCGTCGCCCTGACTTTCTTAAAGGGGCCCTGACACTGTTTTTATGTTGACAGCCCTATCATGTGACAGAGTTCCGCCCTTGGGGGGGGGCACTCCCAGTCACTATGTTCTATGCAGGCACGTTGCGGCTCTGCATAAATGGTTGGTTTGTTGGTAACTACAGCCAGACAGAATAATAGGCGATCTGTGCTCAGATATGTGGTTTAACACATAAGGCAAACAAGATGTGTTTTTTTGCCTCCCCCCCAAGTGCAAATATCAAACTCAGCCTACACCCCTGCCCTGCGTGTTTGCGGAAGCTGATTATAGAGTATACACAGACATGCATAGCCAATGAGCACACTGAGCATGTGCGGTCACCTTTGAACTTCAGCGCGAACTCATAGGGGTTGTAGAGCGTGAGCACGCGCTTGTGTGTCGCCTGCTCGTCGGCGTAGAAGAAGAGCTCCGTGGGGAAGACGAACACCGGGAGGCTGCCCTCCGCCTGCTCCGGCCGCCGGCGCATTGGCGCGTGCCGTGTGGCTGCCCCTCCTCCGCGCTCTGCCACTGTGGTGGGCCGGCTCCTCTAGCCCCTTAGCGCCCCCGCATTCTAAGGAAAGAGATGGCAGGTGTAAGTTTTCTAACACATATCTGAAGAAACTGGGAAGGCCTGACAGGTACGGTTAAAAATGAGTTGTATTTTCCCCTGATGTCAAAGTTATTCTCGGGATTTTATTATGAGAATATAGCTGCAGCACACTCAATGTCAGGGAGACTTTTATTGTGCTTATGTCATGGTGGGGATGTCAGAGATGGGGGGGGGGGGTTTCCATTAGAGTTGTGCTGTGCCATTCTTAGGGCACTTACACAGCATGGCACCCTTTAGAATCTATACAAGAGCTCTTCAGATCTGGACCTCTATACCCAATCCAGGCCTTGTTTTCAGTTTTCCCAGGTAGTAAGTTTAATGATTATTGATTCTGATTGGCCAGAGGCTTCACACCTGGTTCAGGAAGGCTGGGAAATCAGCAGGACTCGGACCTTTAGCACCGTGATTGGAAAAGCTCTGCTCTTCTACCCTCTTCTGGAACATGTCCACAGCCTGCGGCTCATGCCAGAGGACTGACTATACAACTGTGGTTCATTCCAAAAGTTGGCCACAAGTGAGAAAGAGACATTTTCTCCTTTGATGAAGTACCAGGCTGTGTGTGATGCCTTAACGCGCCACAAAACCACATTTTCATTGACTTTGAGACTTTTTCTGTCTCGTACTAATTCACCCTACACACAAAAAGATAAAGAAATAACGACAAGCTGCGAAACACTGCTGATTCCTCCACTGTCGAGCGCGTTGATAATGGAGATGAAGGAGAACTTAACACCGCTGAT
>JAODUD010011495.1:0-17909 GCA_026784285.1 Stomatorhinus walkeri
GTGCACATATAATCCAGGGTGTATCCCCCCCAGCCTGGTGCACATCTAGTCCAGAGTGTATCCCCCACCCCCAGCCTGGTGCACTATGCTGCCTGAGATCCGGTAGCGACTGGTGATTTTTAAAATGAGGGAAGCATAGTGTCAACAGTTGGCAGTATAACTAAACCCCAAAACAAAGTCTTTTTTCTTATTTTAGCCAGTCACCTACTTATATGTAAATTCTGTTCTCCTTTCTTTTTGTAAGAAATAATCTATTATCCTGCCATACCAGCATGCATCTTTCTGAAGCAATTTTACCATTTTCAACATGCATACAGCTTAGTGAGCTTACAACAAAACTAGTCAACTAAAAAAACAAATGATCAAACTCAATAAATGCTCGTGTGAAAAGTCAAAAGATAATGACTTTATTTAAACTAATTACAAATGCCAACAGCGAGATATGACATATGAAATGAACTGTCACTCTGCGTTGTAATGAAATGCTTCTGTGCCCCCGCATGCAAGACAATGAATGAATTCTATGAGCTAATGCCTCCAATTGTTTGTGTCGTCAGCAGTAATGCTATTGGTAGCTCATCCTGTCTCATCCAGGTGTCCCCTAAACAGTATGTAGAGAAGCCCTGCTTCCACGTACATATAAAGCATCTGACTGCAAGTCTATCTGTTTAATCAACATTGCTTTAGCAAAAACTAGGAAGCTCTTATGGATTCTCAGTGAAGTGCAGCATCCAGGTGTGGTCTGATAATAATAGTAATCAATCCTCTATTGTCCCCATGGGGAAATTCCTTTTATGCCTCCCTCAACTTGCTCTTTTTATAGCAAGCTGTCTGCAAGGGGCAGCCACCTGTTGGGGCGCCCAGGGAGCTGAGGGTTAAGGGCCTTGCTCAAAGACCCACAGACAGGCTGAGGCTGGGTTTTGAACCAGTGACCTTGTGATTACAAGCACACAGGCTTAGCCCACTGAGCCACATGCTGCCCCCAATAACTTGTAATTGAAACAACTTTACCAATAACCTTTCATCTGTTATTCACTTAGACAAAGTTTCCATAGAATAGTTTCCATGGCATTCTTCCATAGACTTCCAGTGAAGCACAGCATCAATGGGCATCTATGGATTGCATTTATCCTGGCTTTAATGGGAAAATTTATGTTTATGTTGTCGAAAGCAACTCCTGTGAAATGATTGGCACTGTGGTTCAGTTAGTAAGATAAATTACAGATTTAATCACAAATAAAATTAATTTAATTGATACATTAACTAATTAAAATGTTTTGGCAGTTCTATGGAGGAACCTGAGCTTCCCCTGCAGTAGCTTATGGGTCCAGCCCCCCCCCCACGACCCTGTGAAGGATCAGCCATTAGGACAATATACAAACTGGTGTAATACTTTGATTTCTATATAAATTCCTGACCACGATAGGGCAGCAGGCTTGCCATACATCTTGGTCTGGATGTTGGAGTTTTCTTGTTCTCATAATGGACATGTAACTTTCCTCTGACTGCACTGGCTTCAACTCAGAAGTACAAAGATGTGGTTTGCTTGGATTGCATATGTACATGTCCTGTGCTGCACTGGGATCTAATAAATATCTTTGCTGTACTGTGTCCTGAGCTACCCAGAAGAGGGGCAGGCTTGCTGTGACCCAGTGATGGTAATGGAAAGTGGATGTCACTGCTAATAATGCAAACTCATTTCCGAGATGAGTATTAAACCTGACAGCAAAGTTGCTTCTTCCTGCTCTTCATAATAATAAAAAAAAATTTGTACAAAAGTGCTGAGTAACAGATTTGCATTTCAATACTATTATATGTAGATCCCCAGATGAGAAGAGCATTGCCAATCCTGTGCATGTTTAGCAGACTTCAGGATCAAACTGTTCTGCCAGCAGCACCAATAAAGCCAAGGAAAGCGGCGATAGCAAAATTATCAAGAACACACATTCTCTGATTTATTAACAAGAAGCTAACACTGGATGAATATCCATTTTAAATATCCGAATAAATGAATACTTCTTCTAGTTCTGCCGAAACTGGAGATTCTCCAAAACCCTTATTTTTTCAAACCGTTAAAAACTTTTAATCTCCATGAAATACTATATAACTAAATCTATATGTATATATAGGTGACATGGATATTGCATATTTGCAAGATTCAGTTATAAGATGATACAGCATGACATGCATTAGAAATGGTTTTCTCATGGGTAATGCATTGCATCTAAAAACTAGATTTGGGGCTGTTGGAAATGACAGCATTGTATTCCACGGATAGCCATATCATTTTGTTTGGCCATCTAATCGGTTCTTATCCCACACTCAGCAACTTATTAGTACTTCAGCCTGTCTCATCAAGGTGTCTCCTAATCGGTATGTAGAGAAGCCCTGCTTCCAGGTAGGTATAAAATACCTGACTGCAAGTCTGCAAGTCACCAACTTGGATGGATCACAAGGAAATGTAAAGGTCAACACAAGCTAGGGGAAAACAAAGGCTGGCACAAAAGCTGGAACAAAGATGACAGGGTAACACTTCACAATACTGGTCAACAAATAAGCATATATAAATAAATGAACTAATGCCATAAGTTAATGCATTTTTTAACAATGTACACATCGTGTGTACGCACAAACGGACACACACGCGCACAGACACAAGAGCCCAGGGTTTTCTTGCCCTATTTTACTTTATTTCTCTACCTCCCCATCTGGGTGTGTGCGGGTGCGTGGGTGGCTTCCATTCATAGTTCTCAGAGGTAGATACTGGTGTGGCAATTGGTTTCTCCATTGGTTTCTGTGTAATATACTGTTTGTGCGTGTATTTGGATCTTATTTTTCAGATGCAGCAGCTGGTGTGATGACAATCTCCGGCAGTAAGATGCAGAATCTGTCCTTTTGTTACACTTTCCTTTCTGTTTTACTTTTTATTAAGTTGTTATGTATAATCTTTCTTTCCCTGTTTTTCTCTGTCTGTCTGACCCCCCTCTTTTTTTGTATTATATTTTTATAATTTATTTCTTCTTGTCTCTCTTCTCTTTCCCTCTCTCTGACTTCAGTTTTTCAGTTTTTTTCCTTGTCAGCTCCAGCTTTGTGGCGCAATAATATAAAATGGTCAATAAAGAGTATACCTCAAATAACAAGAGGAGCTCAATCCGAAGCTCCCTATTGGCAGAATAAAAGTGTAGGCACAATAAAGCACCCAGACTAACATCCTGCTTGCTAAACTGATGGACATGAAAAGGGGCAAAAAAAAAAAAAACAATGTACACATCAGGAAATCCTGAAGCATGCACCTTAACACCCAATGAAGTCATACAAGATTAAGCATTACTAAATGTCTTTCTTACCTACTACATTTCTGACCAAATTAATTAATTAATTTTTAATTGAATATTGTCCATTGCTCTGTTGTTTTACCTTAAAAACAAAATATGTGTAACTGAGAATGAAGCAATCTAGATCTTTTTGGCTCTTTTCTTATTTTCTGCCTTTATCTGGCTGATTGAACTGACCACATTAACAGCAGAAGTTACATTCTGCCATTCAGGTTTTCTGTTACACTGACAGTTGTATTGATGCTGTAATAGACATTCCATTACTTAAGACACTTTAAAGTCTGCACATCATATTATGAGAAATTCCGTTTCTATCTCTGGTTTGTGGCTCCATTGTCTCTGACATGGCATCGCTAACACGTTTATATACACGTGGCTAATTTGCATTGCCAATGTAGGGTAGTGGGTGGGAATAGGGGCAGTTTCTTCAGCGAGGCCCCTTACAAATGTCTCTATCATATTTGGGGTTGATAACCTCATGCACTTTGCATACAGACATACACAGGGTTGCCAACTCTGACATATCTAGTGTGACACTCATGCTTTCAGGCTCACACTGGCGCAATAAATCTTAAATATTTATTATTCCATTCATTATAAACCTAAAATTAGCTACATCAAAATTGTTGGGGAAGTTTGCAAACCCTACAGACTACACTAGCATTGTAGCATTGTATTTTCTATATTTGCATGTTACTCACTTAACATTTATTAAAAATATACTCAATGTTATATGTTAGCAAATAAGTTTAGAGTATGTTCACCATTTGAGTATGTTTATTAGCAAATAAAATGCCATATCTTTGATTCAACAAAGTAACCTCCTCTAGCAGTTATAACTGCCAAGAAAACTCAAGGCATTCTTTCTACAAGGGACATTAAATCCTGCTCTGTTTCATGGAATAAAACAGTTTACTAGTGCATTTACAGGACAGCCTAGAATTTGACTGTCATCCCCACACAATAAATTAATGGGATGTCAGACATGCAGTGTTACATACTCTTTCCATTTGATAAAGGAAACTTGTTTTATTTGACTTGTACTTTCATTTATTGTTGTTCATTCACCTTTCCAGTGCTTAATAAGAATTAAAAATTCTATAGTTTATTAAATAAATGGGCAAGTGGTCAAATCCTGTGGTGTGCAAAAACTGTTGTTTGGTAGTGTATTTACAAGGTAATAAAAATGTGACATATACGTAAATGTGCATGCATTTGCAGCTGACTAAAGCAGAGATGTACAGTCACCACTTTACAGTCAGGTTCGCTTTTGGCGTGTATAAATGGTACTAACTCAATAATAAAAAGAAAACTGTGTTACAACTTAATTGTTTATACTTGTCTATTAATGATTTATATAGTGTTACAACCTACTCTAATTAGTAACCTGATTACAAGGCATTCATTAACTCTTTATAATGATGGTTTTATTGTGAAGGGCTACCGATGTATGTACAAGTGTGTTCTGCAATCCATCAGTGGACATGCAACTGAAAGACGAACGGATGGATATATTTGTGTTTACTGGACTTACTCTTCAAAATAATATGGATCATACAATTTGTTTAATCTGGGTTGATTTCAGATAACATCTTATTTCTCCTAACGGTGCAATTTTAAAATAATGAATGTGACAATTTCACCACATCGTGGAGGCTTAATGTGATTCTGGGCTTTCAGTGTTCACACACTGGCAACAGTTTCTCATTCCGATTCCGTACCTATAATCCTCTTAGGCTTACTTGTTTGTTTTGCACTTAGTGAGTTTGATCCCATCAAAATGAATGAGCAAGTGCATGGCATACTTTTTGATGAACTGCTTTGGGTTAAATGGCTTATAATTTCATTTTTAAATTGAGAGACTTCTTTGTAGGAGAAGTCATGTACATCATACGGTTTCTATGATCAAGCCATGATTTGAAATGTACCATGATTGTATGGCTTTACATTGACTGAACCTTCATAATGCATTTATTATGCATTCTTAGATCATTCATTGCACCTTCATAATGCATTCATAATGTATTCACAGAACATTCATACGCAGCATGTAAAAATATCTTGACATCCTAATATACCTTAACAGCTTCAATGTACATTAATAGCATTATTTGATTATATGATTATAATGATTGTTATCATATAATGTTTCCTTAAAAATGTATATTATAGTTGTTAAAGTATGTTATGATGTTAAGGTTCCTAATGTTCTATGAATGCTTTATAAAGACATTAGGTAAGAGCAGTTAAATTGTCACAGATTATATTGCTCTAAAAGTCACCTAATGCTGAATCTTTTCAATTACTGAGACTCATAAGCATATCAGTAGATTAGGTTTTGCACTGTTGACTGCCCAGTAATAATTTGATCATCCTTAAATAACAAATTTAATGCTAAACTTGAATGTCAAGAAATATCACCTCAAACCAGAGGACAGAGAAAACACTACAGATGCCATTACTATGATCCATTTTCACACATATTTCTACTATTTGTTATGTTCCATAGATTTACAAGCAGTCCATCCAGGTCAGTGGCTATGGTATGCATCAGCTCTGCCAGACTGGATTTATCCCAGGCTGCCATACATGCTTCATCAGTGCTTGGCATGTCTGGGCGACTGTTTTCCCTAATTCCAGCTCTCTCTTGGATCTTCCCCCTAAAGCTGAATTTCTTACTTGGTGAGGACTCACAGCTCATTTCTCCCATATGGCATATTTATGATGACTGCACACAAGAGAAAGAACACTGCACAATTTACATGCCTTTCTTTCTGTCCCTTGTAGTTTCTAGCAGAGCTGCTTTTTAAAAAAAGATATGAGACGCAGTAATGTAGGGAGATTACTGATCAAATCATATCATTTCTTTTCTTGAGGTTTCCTATGTCATCTAGCTTCTTTCAGTCCATTATAACTATATTGCATTCGGTTTCAATATAATTTTTAGGTTTGGTTCTAGGTGCTTTGGGAGGAGTCTATTTATTCTCCTAGTGCTGCAGGATTCAAAGCGGGGACTTGGCGCAATCTGAGGCGTAAATATGCCCGTTCAGTTCAGGTCATTCAGACCCGAATGGCAGTCGAGAGAATGAACTGTAATTCCTTGTTTTTTTTTAAAAAAAAAAGCATTTCTTCATCTTATTTCCTTTTTTTTTGTTTGTCATACATGATTTTTATACTTCCCCTTCTATAAATCTATAAATCCCTAACACTCAACAACAAAACATAAAACTTGAATAATCATAGGCTACAATACAAATGTTTTAGGAAAGTTTGGCCATTATACCCCTATAGTGAAAAGACTTGGTATCTACACAACATGCATACCTTTAGTGTTTTGAGACACTCCAATGTGAATAATCACTACTTTAGGGTGTTCAGCACAAGACAATTGAGCTTTGGGCACGTGCCTGGTGGGTCAGTACCAGCAGAAAGCAAACACTGACAGGCAGCTGATGTGCAGATTGTGTTGCCCAGTCTTTCTGATACTGCAAATTATGTTGCACTTATGTATGACTCGCACCAGGGTGACATGATTCAGCGTGTCCTTGTTACTGACGTGCTGACATGCCAGGTTAAAATGACTTCCCTTGGGGACACTGGACCTCAAGCAGCAGTGAGCCTTCAGCATAGCCCCAGCACCATGTAGAATTCCATTTCTCTGTGCTGGGCTTTGCTTCTAGAAAGTTATAGTGCTATCTGCACTAAATCACACCTCTCTGAAGACTAGTTCTAAAAGTTGAAAGTCATCTGAGTGCACTGTTGTTCTAAAATATCAGTGTCGCATGGATGCCAAAAAAAAAGTTTAATCCATTGAAACACTTAATACAGTAGATGTCCAAAACCTGTAAAAAATATATATAGGTTGTTGTCAGAGTCCTGCACGGGTTCACTTTTGGAGACCCGCCCCCACATCCATACCCGTGCCCGTATCCATACTGTGAAGAGTGAAAGAGAGAACACGATGACACGCTTCAGCAAGGATTCAGACATGTATGTGAATGTTTGTCGAGATGGTTATCTAATGGTGCATTTGTTTTGTCTCTTGGAACTCAGAAATTCTGAGTTGAGCGACATCACGTCCGACAATCTCCCGTTCGAGCTACCCACATCTCGGAACAAACATGGCTGCCTCCATGAACACGCTGCTGTGTATTGTTGCTTTATATTTTAGCAGATTTGGAGTGAGATTATTTTTTTCAGAGAGACAAACAAACAAGAAACATGAAGTAGTCAAACTAGTCTTAACTAGTCAAACCACATTAAAAGCTTTATAAAATATTTTAGCACATTCATAGCAATATTCTTTTTTCGAGAGGCAAACAAACTACAAACAAACCAAAGACAATAACAAGTTTGGTAAAAATCTGATATTGCATGATAGGATACTGTTTATGGTCATGATATGGTATTCTATAAATCAAACACGTGTAGTTACATTTATAACTATTAACACATTTAACAAAATAAACATTTTTAAAGATTTATAAAACAGAATTACTGTTGAGTGTGTAAGTCGGTATGTTGAAATTACGTCACAGGGGGAACTTGGACAACAAAATCTTGTCCGACAAATTGAATTTAGAGAATACAGTTATGTGGCCATGACTGTGTCATGTCTGGCAGTGTGAATATTGCCCAGAGTGTTGGTGTGACAGTGTCTGCCCCATCTCATGGCTGCGTTAGTATCCCCATGAGAAAATATTTATAAAAAGGTTAAAAACACCAAATAGTATGACTTCAAGATTAAATAATTTTATTAAACAATATACTATACTTACAATAATACTTACATACAAAATAAAGGCCCAACTTATGACCTAATTGACTTAAGACCAGTCGGTAGGAACAGATCACGGTCATAAGTCGACAACAACCTGTACACAAACTGTTTATAACTTACATTTTTCAGGCATTTTTTCTATACACTTTTATGTCAGCGTTCACAACTGGTCAGAATGAATATCTTGTAATGCCTTACGGCTTGGCAAAGATTCCATCTGTTTTTCAAGCTTTCATGAATTATGTTCTGGTCGACATGCTACATTACTTCGTTATAGCCTACGTTGATTACATTCTTATCTTCTCCACTTCTCCTGAGCAACGTGTGCACCATGTAAGGCAGGTCCTGGGCAGTGGCGGCTGGTGAAAAAAATTACTGGTGGGGCTGACATACCAATGGATTTCTCTTCCTAGTCCAGTATAAGCATTCAAATGAACAGTCAAAAAAATGATAAAATGATAAAATGATCAAAATTAAAATTTACTTCTCAAAATCAGCAGTTTCACAAATGAAGTAAATTAGTATTTTACAGCTATTTCGGGCTTGTCAGGTCGCAGCTCCTTAATGTGGATTTTTTCCACCATCATCCTTCACGCAAAAGGGTAATTCAATAACAATCTCACCGAATTTGGTGGAAGCTGCCCCTCTACTGTCATCATCGCCATCATCTCTCTCTGACTGACCTGAGAGCTATCCAAAACTTTTCCTTTTTTCTGTAGCAGGGGAGAAATTTCCAGCGCCCCAAAACCATTTAATTCGGCATTGCTGATAGGCCAAATCTTTATTATTTTCACCTAGCAACCATATACTATTGGCTATTTAGCTGCACTTCTGGGGCGCTTTGATGAGCGCCCAAGAAGAGAAATGACCGTTGGAAATCTGTCACTGGAAATTCACTGTTGAATGAGAGTCACCACTGGTCCTGGGGCATCATCATGGTAACCAGGCCTTCTTGACAGGTGAAAGTATGAATACGGAGCTGGGCTAAGAGTCCCGTGGAAATCGTGGTGGCTGATATCCCAGGACGCACTGCAAAGGAGTGAGATTGGTTGCCTGCTGGGTGAGCAAATGCCTTGCATACTCGTGTAACCCTTGTGCTAGAATAGAGGTCCCATCAGATGGTGTTAGCCTTATAATTGAGCCAGTGTTCAAGTTTATGCGAATAAAATAATAAGATAACTAACACCCTACTCCAGAACTGGATGGTGGGGCGCAAGAACGAAGGTATATGTGTTGAGACCACTGTCCAGCAAGCGGGCAGGACGTGGGGAATGATCAGGCAGGTCGAGACGAAGATCAAAGGAATGGGTTTATTTGGGATGGACAGGACAACATGGTGATATGCGTTAATATACACAGAACAGGCAACAGGTGATTACAATCGGGAATTAACACGAGGTAACGAGGGGGGTGTGGCACACACGAGGATCAAACGAGCAGGTCATGACAATATGTAGTTAAACAGTTTTAATATAACAAGAACATAGTTTGATGACACCTGAAATGACCGGTATGGAAAATAAGGAAAGTTTATCCCCAAAAGAAAGAAAGCAAATCGTCCCAGATAGACTTTATGTGACAGATGATCAACAGTTCCAGCTTATCTGAGTCCTGATGCGCAAATGGCAAACTAATTTGTTCCCTTGTTTTAATTATACCGTGGCCAAGTTTTATTAATTCGATTACAGTTTATTTTTTTAGTATGTCTCTATAATTTTTGTCAGTATGTCATGAGAGGGGCTCCGTACTGAAATTAGGTTTGATCGCTTAGAATTTGTTCAGTAATATGCATAACAGATCACAGAAGTCTCAAATACTTAATGGAAATCATTCGCCACTGTCATTCTCTGTTTATACTGTTGACATTATTCATATCATACCTATGAATATACCATATTGCTGCTATTTTATATAATACTGCCATTTTTATTTGTGTCTGTTTGTCCTTCTTGTATGTTATTAATATATCTTGAACCATTTTCAATTCAAATAGGTTTGACTTGACTTGAAATATGGTTCAAGATTTATTATCCTATGTATTAAGTACAGGATTTTCCTTTGTTCGATCGAGCCTGTCATTTTCGTATGCGTGGTATGAGCCCGTTCTGTTACTATATCTTACTGTGTCGACGTGTGTACCATAGTTTAAGCACGCATGATTTGACTGTGTATTGGCATAGCATAGAAAGCTTGACCATAATGAAATCTCAGCATGAATTCTCCCACTTTTAAACGACATACCTTGGTCTGATGCTACTCGTTTTTATGGTTTTTACCATTTTTGTCAGGTAACCAGTCACTTTGGAGAGTCACACCACTTGTGTCAGATGAATAAACAAACCAGAAAGTGAGTGCTCGTTATCCGTTTTTCCATTTTTGATTTGAGCACAAAACGGATTATAACGTTTATCCATTTCCAATTTTGTGTTCAAATCAAATGTGGAAAAAAACCCATAACAAGCGATAACAACATTCCACTTCCTTATTAAACTTCTTTGAAAACTTCCTCTGCACTCTGCCTGTCTACCAGCAATAACAGTCCCTGGCAACCTAGACCAATAATATATATATATATATAGACAGGCAGGCCGCTGCATTCACGTATGTTTTGGTTCATTTCCTTTGTGGCATTTGTATTTTTCTTGCGGCTTTTGCATACGTGTTGTGGCTTAACCTTGCATTACGTTGAGCTGTCTGGGTCACCGTACTTTTCAGTTTGTTAATAAACCCCTGTTTCCCTGCAAGCCGCAAGTAGGTCGTCCAAATTCTCTTCCTGCCTGCGCCATGCCTCGTCCTTGCGCCTGAACCACCTCAGTTCATGACACTTGTTGTCACCTAGTAAACTCTCAAATTTAAGTTTTCTTGAACTTTTTGCTTTGGTGCAGGTTCACAATAATCCAAAGCTCTCTGTAATTGTTCAGTCTTTCAGATTTCACAGCCACTGGCAACAACTGGTCTGTTGCAATGTATGAAATTTTATGTCCCAAACTATTCTATGATGTGCTTGACAGAATGCCGAGGTAGAGGTTAGTCTGTGGCATTCGGGATGACAATACACAACAGCAATTGTTGTCAGAGTCTAAGTCGTATTTCAAAAAAGCCTTAGAAATCACTCAAGCAGTGGAATTAGTGACACAGCATACTCAGGAGGCACATAGTGAAGGGGTGGGGCTTTGTCTTTGTGCTGTCAGTCAGCTGTCTGCACACAGATCCACATGATCCAAGAAGCACTCCGTGGACATGTAAACCACCAGTGTGGGGGTGATCGTTACTACAAGGAGTTGAGATTCAGGAACGTGGAATGCCGTATTTGCCATAAAACAGGCTATATGGTGTGAGAATGTCAGACTAGAAACAAATGTTTTGGTACAAAAAACCATCCATAGCACACACGCATTAACACATTGAAGTGGATACAGGAGGTGCTTTTTCACAAATAAGTGGACATACTTATGATAGCAGATAAGTTAACATATTTATGGAGGTAATTGCCCTAGAATAAAGGGACAAAACTGGCTACACGAGATAAAATTGGACTGGAACAGCATTTGCCATGTAAGACCCAGTACAGTGAAAGATATACTGGACAAGTTTCCTGGGGTTTTTGGAGAGCGACTGGGTACCTTTTAGTCTAAAACCGAGATGCTGTATATGTGAATCCTGAAACACAGCTATTTTTTTTTCAAGACTAGGAGTGTACATTATTCGCTCAGGAATAAAGTGGAAGCAGAACTGGATCACTTGTAGAGAAGGGGGATCATTCAGTCCTTTCAGTTCTCCCACTGGGCAGCCCCTATTGTGGCAGTAGTTAAGACTCATGACTCAGTCTGAATTTGTGGAGACTATAAGCTTACAGTTAATCAAGTCTCAATGCAGGATGCTTACCCAATTCCCAAAAAAGAAACACTTACTGAGGGCCAGACTAAGGCATGAGTGTACAATCCTATACATTCTCAGAAAACAGGGTGAAAATCTGTACCATTGCTCGTCTCTGGGGCTGTACCCTCAAGGGTCTGCCAGTTGTTGTCAGGGTCAACCCTGTTGTCTCGCTCTGTCCCTTCCCCTTTTGCCCAGCAGGTGTTGCTGGTCATCCTGTCCCTCGTGTTGTCAGTCTGTGTTTTCCCCAGCTCCTCATTGGCCGCATAGCTCAACTTGTTGCTCATGTGGTTATCTGTGAACCCTTCTGTCCCATGTTTGAATCCTGCTTATTTTGTATTTTGCTCACTAGTGTTTTCATTGTATAAGTTTTTCTAGTTCCTCTGTCTTCTGTTTTGGTTTTGGTTAACTTCTTTGTGCATATGATTGTATTTTTATCTGTCTAATTCCTCAGTGTTAGATTCTGTTTCCCTGTTTCTTTCTTACTACTTAGTTTTCCTGTTTTAGTTCCTTTCAGTTAATTAGTTTCATCTATGCCCTGTTTTCCCAGTCTTTGTTAATTAGTCTCATCTGTTCAGTCTTAGTCTCGTTACCCCTTAGTATTTTAGTCCCTGCTTCTCTTCACTTCGCTAGTGGTTCATTGTTTGATGTTCGAGATTCTCAGTGTCAAATGTGTATATTCTGCTTTCCTGCCCTCTTTTTGTTATTTGCCTTATTACCATTTACTTTTGACCCCTCATGGTCCTTTGTTTTGTTAGTGTATTCTTGTGTCTTTTAGTTCATTTAATAAACTCAGTTTTTGTCCTTGGAGCTGTAAGTGGGTAGTCCACTATTTGTGCTTGCACCATGCCTCGTCCCCGCTCCAAACCCAATGACAATATTTGGTCCTTTTGGTGTGGAGTCTCAGCACTTTCCCAGTAAACGCCCACCACATCCACCTTTGGAGGAAAGCTGACCCAGTGTTGTTAGAAGTGTATTATAGTAGCATGAAAATATCATAAATGACACAGTTACCTGGTAAACTCCCCTTCTTAATACATCTTTCTGCAAACAATATCCACGGGCCTCTAGAACATTCCCTAATCCCTATATCCCCAGGACAGCCCACTAATTAACATATTAATATACAATACAGTATCCATGAAAGGATCAAACTTATTAGAATTCTTACTTCCCCTTTCTTTTATCATGCATTCCATGAAACAATTTACTAATCTTGTCCACGTTACACAACTGTTTTACTCCAACTACAAATCCAGTCTCCCTGTTATTTTTATGACTATTGAAGATCTCCTCAAAACTGTCACCTCCCTCCAACCAGTCATCCTGTTGCTTTCGTTTTGCTGGAACATCCACCTGGTTTGAATCCTGCTCTGCTGTTTGCTCAGGTGTTGTTTGGTTGTCACTCTGCGTGCAGGTCTCCATTGTTTTCAGGAGGTCCCTGCAGTTTTGTCTGAGAATCCATCTGTCCTCGTTCAACAGTGTAGAAGCGTTTGGGCAACCTCTCAACACCATTGCTTTCCATGCCCCCTGCTCTGAAGTAATATATTAGCAAGACCCTCGCAGATCAGTCAAAGTATATCTTTTGCAAGTTCTTCAGCATGTTCATCTTCTGGTGAAGTGCTGGGTGCTTTGGTAGGTACTACACCCTGGGAACTTGTTCTCAATGTGCGACCCATGCACAGCTCACCTGGTGAGCGACTACATCCCAGCAGTGCTGCCCAATAAGTCAGCAATGCAATATAGGGATCTTCCACACAATCCGCTGCCTATTTTAGCAAGGTCTTCATCAGCTGCACCCCCTTCTCCACAATCCCATTTGCTTGTGGGCAATGGGGGCTCACTGAAACATGCTCAAAATCACAGAACTCCAGGCTTGCATATTGAGGTTCATTTGACAGTACAGTTTTAGGTATGCTGTGTCTAGTGAAAATAGACTTCATATACAGTGTAATTGCATTGGTTGTTGTACTATTCTGTACAGCCATTTTGGGATAATTAGAAAAATAATTAATCGCCAGCAGGTAGTTTTTACTATTGTAATGAAACAAGTCAGTCCCTAACTTGTCCCAAGGAGCATCTGGTATCTCACTGGGATACAATAATTCCTTCTGCTGCTTTCTCTGGTGCTGGATGCAAATACTGCAGGTTTGAATAATTTCTGTGATGTCCTTGTTCAGTCCAAGCCAATAAACAGTGTCTCTGGCCAGTCATCTGTTTTTTTCAGTGCCGAGATGTCCTTGATGAAGGCTCCGTAGAAGCACTTTTCTCTGCACTGTTAGAAACAATATCCTCTCCTTATTCGGCACCAATCCATACACAAATGACAAACTCTCTCAAAAGACATTAAACTGAGGACACATCTGCTTGGGCCAATCATTATATAGCTAGATCACCTTTTCCAACTCTAGATCTTTCTGTTTCTCTTCTACAATTTATTACAAAGGTCTTGCGTCAATCACATCATTGACATTTATTGCCACAGCACTCCCATCCAGGAGCTCAAAATGTTTTGGTTCTGTTTTTCTCGATAATACATGTGCAATTATCAGAAACTTCCCGGATTTGTACATCAAGGTGAAATCATAAATGTGCAACCTCATCATCATTCTTTGGATCAAAGGTAACATTTCATTGAGGTTCTTCTTCCGGATATCAACTGAAGGCTTCTGATCAGTCTGTATTTCAAACTGTGGCAGTCCATATGAGTGAAATTGCTCACACCCAAATTTGAAACCCAAAAACTCTGTTTCTATCTGGGCATATCTTTTTTTTGTACCTGTCATTAACCTTGTTGCAAAAGCTTTAAGTTTCCAGTGTCCATCATGTTCCTGTAGTAGAACAGCTCCAAGTCCATTCTTTGAGGCATTAGCTGATGGTCTTGTTTTCCTGTCAGGGTCAAAGAATGCCAATACAGTTTCTGTTGTCTGAATGTGCTTAAGCTGCTTCCATTCTGACTCATTTCATCTGCTGCAACTCGCTCAAAGCAGATGTCTTGGCTGACAGGTCTGAAACTGGCACAGTTCCCTGTTGAGTTTGAGTACTCTTGGACTCGTTGCAAAGCACTCTCTGCACTGTGGTTGTGCTCCTTCAGTGTTCATGAAATATTCCTGGAAATTTCAGATTGCAGTATTTAGCCCTATGCACTGCCTCAGGCAGGGAAGTACCACGTGGTGCCACCATAAAGACACATTTCACCAAATCCCTTTGCTTCACTGGTCACATCGCCCAGCAGCGAATTCTGGCACCACCACGCATGGAAATGCATGAACCATATCCTTATATTGCAACTCCAGCTGACATACAGCTAGACTGTCAATTCTCTGTCCATTATATGCTGCTAGAATTATTTGCACTTTATTCTTAATTTGGGGCATAGTTTTCAGTTTCTTAAAAATCATCTAATGTAATTAAGTTACCTTTAACACCAATGTCTATTTCCAACTGCAACACAGTATCATTAACCCCCCAAGTGATCTAGCCACTTATTTGTCTGTGTCATCCAATCCTCTTGATTTTTACTTTCTCAGTCATTATCCGCTGCTCCAATAAGCATGATCATGAGTGAAAGCAGCTGTACAGTGTATACTCCTGTTTTATCTGTAGTGGCCATTTTTAAGAAACACATATTTGCAAGATGATTTTCTTTTCGCATTTCATACACTTGCATGTATGCAGGACACCTTTTCCCCACAGCATTTGCAGCTCTGCTTCTTTTCTTCCATCTTCTCACGACTGGCCTGTGCCTTCCTTGACAGATGCACATGGTCTACAGACTTTTCTGCTGCCCACGTTTCCGTTCCCAACAAACCTTTCTCATATGTTCAGATATGACACTCTAACTGCTCCCTTGCTTTGCAAATTTGGATTGCATCATCCAGAGTTACATAAATATATGATCGGTTTGCAGTTCTTTGCCATTTCATCAGAAATATCAGTAAGGAGGAAGACAATGGGGCTTCATATTACCATAATTTCCATATTACCGTAAGCTTCCAAGCCCCTTCACTTTCCAAATCAATATGCCCTCCTTGCAAATAATGGCTATTTCTGTAGCCCAGTTTTAGTGAAGATCTGATTATATTATAGCTATATGGAGTGACATACTTGCATAGCCCAATTGAAATCTTAACATTCCAGGCAAACAACTACATCCTGTTTTGAAAATACCTACAGTAAAACATTAACTCAAGGAAGTTAGTATCCCAATAAACTGATGCACTATATAATTCCAGAATGTCAACACATTGCATGTTTCAGCTCAAATTAAAAAATATACATTTACTGATATTCCATTTTTTAAGTTTTATGAGTTGGTATTCTTCATGCAAAATCTTTTGTCTGCTGTCTTACACAAATGTTATGAAAACGCTGTCTGCTGTAAATAAAGCCATACATTTGGGATCACGGTGTACATGCCTGTATGTTTCACCAATGATTGTGTCATTTGTGTTTAATTTGCCAAGGGAACTGTGGGTAAAACAAGCTGCTACTGAAAGATCAGCTCCAATTTATTCCATCTTGAAGGTAACATGTGACCTGATCCCTGTGTGGCTTTTTTTGTTACTGCTACTCATTTTCATTTATTCAGAAAAACCTAGGACCTGTGGGGAGGTTAGGGTCCTGCGGGGGAAGCAACTGCGGGAATGCAGACGACTCCTTGTTGCGAGATTAGAAGGCACCATTCTCTGGGCCTAGGTTCACTGGGGGTAGACTGATAAACTACGGAGCCATATTGCACCACTTTATTGACTTCTTAGGGAGCCCAAGCTGAGAGAGGAAGTCATTGCATTAAGGTGCATAGGTGAAATCCCTGAAAGTGTCAGAGCAGCTTAAAGAAGACATACAAAGTGAATTCCAAATGCCTTAAAGCTTATGTTGTGGCTTGGAGACATTTGCAATGAGTCATCAGCTGATTATACAAGATTGTAATATTTATGTTTCATATTCCATGCTGTCCTACCTGTTACAAATTGTGTACGTTTGCATGTTCTAAATGGCATTGGTATAATATATCTGTGTCTAATTGTTGCATCCCTGTTTAAGGTCAGGTACAACAAAAGTGGAGTGAGACCACTGCCCTATACACTCCTTGGCCAAAATGAGCCAAATTCAGAAGAGCGAAACATTAAGCTTTCAATGATACTCAACAGCAAATAGGCAGAAGATGTTTTGGAAAATGTCGAACACCCAGACATGTGTTATTTTACATTTCAGACATGATCAGAGTCATGATTTAAATTTTGTGTACAAGAACACCATGTAAGTGGGTTTCCCTGTTTCCTGCTTTTTCCCGCAGCAGTTCACTGCAGCAGCGATCAGTGACGAGCGAAGGGCGGCACAAGATTCAGGAGCACATTATGTAGCTATTGCTAATTATGTCATCAATGATTTGTTGTTAATCTCATTGAAAGCTTAATATTTTGCAGTTTTTTGTCTGCCCTATTTTTTTTGCCCAAGAGCTGCTTGCCAGTAATTTTATTAACAGTGGAAATAACTTCAGGAGCTGACCAGGCTAAAATTACGCACAGAGACACCTTTAACTACAAAAAAGTACTCTTTTACCTAATCCAAATAAAATTTTAATACAGATACACAAAAGCCCTAACTAGCCAAAGAAACAAGAGAAAACAAATTGAAGCAAAATGGCATCACACTCCCTGCTTCCTCAGCTACTCACAGTGCACACAATACTTATAAATATTTAAAAAATATCAACAAAATAGAATCTGAAGCAACCAAATCCAAAAAGGGGCCAAGCGATATCAAGTGTCACATAGCAACAACGGCCAAGCGCAGTCCTTAAAGGAAAAAGAAACTAGCCTATCAGAACAGAGAGGTGCGCAGTCCTTAAAGGAAAAAGAAACTAGCCTATCAGAACAGAGAGGTGCGCAGTCCTTAAAGGAAAAAGAAACTAG
>JAODUD010011521.1:0-21781 GCA_026784285.1 Stomatorhinus walkeri
CATTGTGTTGGATTGTCAATGCAACCCTCTTCTCCCACTCTTCACACACTGATAGCAACACCGCAGGAGAAATGCTAGCAAAAATTGGAACAGGACCCTCAGTTTACGCAGAAGATTTTGTTCAGTGATGAGGCAAACCTTTATGTGAATGGTGAAGTTAACAAACAAAACCAGCGCTATTGGTCTGACACTAACCCACATTGGATAGATCCCTCCAAGACTGTTGGAACAAAAAAATTGATGGAAGTTAATATCACAAACAATCACCATTTTATTAAGGTGTATCCATATAAATGGCCCACCCTGTACTATGCAGATAAAGTAAGTATGAACCAGCCTTAATAATTCAAAAGACAATCAGGACTAGGAGAGCATTGTCCTTTATCTCAGATAACATGTAAGTGATGGATACAAATGAGTGTTTTTATAGACACAGGGACTCAGATGGCCCTCTTATTAGCAACAGAAGGAAGCCTAGCTGCACCTTGATAGCCTGTCCATGAAAATTACAAGGTTTGTGTGCCCACTCCCCATAGACCTGTTTTCCAGTGAAGATCCTATCAAGAGCTAAAGTCGTACACCAGTGTTTCTCAGCTGTGTACTGAAGCACACCAGAAAAACGCTGCCTTATGGACAGTGTGCCCTGGCAGAAAAAAGGCTGGGAAATGCTGCTCTAGATGATATAAATATTTAGGTCATTGAGGTACACAAACCCCTCCACCTCATTAAGGTCATGAACCTTGGAGGGGCAGTCTATCAAAGGCACTCTGTCACCATGCAGAGAACCTGAAAGTGCAGGATCGATAGCACTTTTGAATGAAATTATAAAATTTATATGTGTCGATTGGCAGAATGGGATGGCCAACTCCAACTGGTATCTGTCAGACCCAGATGATTCTGTAGTGGTTATTTATGAGGCCAAGTCAGTCTGTAGTGGGTATTGATCAAGGTGATTTCATGGTGTGTATATATCAGGCTAACGTTTTTCTGTAGCAGGTATCTATCAACCAGCAATTTTATTTTAAAAAAAAAGAGAGAGAGAGAATTTGCTCTTTTGGTTCTCACCACAATATGTTGCTTCCCCAGACCTGTAACTCAGGAATGAAAGGATTTAAATGGAATTTTTTTTATTGTGGATAATTAGGTTTGTTTCCTGTTTTTTTCTTCTGTTTTCAGTACCCTCGCCTAGCAAATGCACTTCATGGAACTTGTGGAGTCAGGTAAAGTTCCTGAGTAGAACTTTGAGTTCTACTGTTTAACAGGGTGTGTTTGAGTATAAACACAATTAACTCGTTATAGTTGATAATGATTTAATTACTTTTATGAACATATTTTAATGGGTAACACTTTACTTGAAGCTGTCTACATAAGGGTGACATGTAACCGTCATAAGAATGACATGGCACGTCATGCACGTTAATGACACATTATTGACGTTTATGACTATATTGTGTCATTCGGTTTTTGGAATATGTGCCAATGAATGTCCAGCAAGTTCATTGTAGAATGAGTGAAATGAGACACTTGCCATCTTTACAAACTCAATTACTCAAAACCTGGAGCTTTAACAACAAAAGAAGACAATAAGAAAAGACCTCCCATACTAAGGGAAAGACCTTCCATACCAAGGGCAGAAACATGTTGAACAGAACTTTGATTACAGAGAAACATTATAAGGACTGTTTTGAAATCTGATAACCTCTCATTGGTGACTGATGACTCAAAATGTCATTTAACAATGCAGTATCAATGTATAAGGTCTTTATTATTACGATTCAGACCATAAACTATAAATGTATTGCATCAGTTGTATAAATGGAAGCAACAATGAACTAATTCCAAATTTTTTTTTAGTTCAGTGACTGATCTTTGGAAGCAGCACGCAGATGTTGAGGTATGTTAATATTATCATTTTCAAAGGATCTTCCAAAGACAGTCCTGTACATGAAGCTCATAATCTGTGGTGGATAAGTAGTTCTGGAGATGGATGGATGGACATTCTCTCTGTCTTGCTTTTTGCTTTGAAGTCCAATGAACTTTGTTCTTAGACTACTTGCAAATGACGTGTAAAATGGAAAAGACTGCAAGAACATTTTAGTAAGATAAAGCATTTAAAACTATGTATAATATTTAGTTTTTGAGGAAGGTATGGAGCTGCTGCAATGTTTAACAGTAATATTTTGAATGCGGACTCCCCAAAAGAAGTTAAAAAAGGTTATTTTTTGAGACAAGTTTAATCAAATCTGCTTGAATACGTGATTATATTAAAATGGTAAAATGAAGCTTACAAAACAGATAATTGGCTGCTGTGGATTGGCATACCGTATACATGAACCTGCAAGTTGCCTGTTCACTTTGAGTCCTCATTTTTTTTGCAGGACTACACCCATGAGTTCATTGCAGAGTGGAGAAAGCTGGAGTTGGACGTGGTTCTCTGCCCCATGCTTGGCCCAGCGTACAACTTTGGATTTTGTGGGAAACTTACCTGTATGTAATTGCATTCTCTGCGGTTGGGTCTCCTAATGACTGGCAGATAACAGGAAAATATTTGGGTTGACTTTCAGAATCATACGAAGTACGGAGAAGTGGAGGCTGTCATTTTTTCCTTTCTGTATCTCTTTTTGACAGGTGCCTCCAGTTACACTGTCCTCTATAATCTTGTCAACTTTCCTGCTGGAGCTGTGCCTGTCTCCACAGTGACACAGGAGGACGAGAATGAGCTAAAGCATTATAAGGGTAATTTTGGCGATATCTGGGACAAGACCTTCAAAAAGGTAAGGCTGTGAGTGTTCCTGTGTGTTCCTACCTCCTGGGATTGACAGCAATTTAATCAGCTCAAGATATTATACTATGAAAATTTCCTAAGCAGTTCATATGCCCATTTCCTGATAGCTACACTAATAGGTCAATGGTGATGGACATTTTATGTCCAGAAAGTAAAAATCTGGACCAGGATTTTGTTTCAACCAACCAGTTGAGCAGAGTCACAGGGCCTTATTTTCCACTGGAGCAAAATGCGACGCAAAGCGGTTTTGCTATTTTAAGGCATCAAAGTGTCATTGTGCTTTTGACCAGCAAAAACCGTGTTTAAAGTCAGTGGTGCATTGTTAAACGGTATTTAAGCGCCGCATTTTAGAAACATGATGGGGGCATGACGCTCGTTATTGACTCACGTATGCGCTCGAGGTGCACTACTGTTTTTTTATTTTTATTTAATTAAATTTTTTAATGTGTTGTATTATAGAGTAGGTGTTCCCCATTGTCTGAAATCATTATTCCACTTTCCACGCTGAGCGGGTGATAAAATGACACCAGAAAATGAAGACATATTCGCTGCTACCTCATTCCATGCCTGCTTCACTGCTAAAGGCTGAGGTTAAACTGCGGTGGTCCCATAGATGATGCGTTTGCGTCTTTTCACCTCGCACTTCAGCAGGTCTGTTTCCTCAGGCCAACAGCGATCTGGCTTGCTGGGCAAGTGCACCGTTAATATAGCAGTCCACCATAGATTAAGAGCTGCTGCCTTTTAACGGTGATGTGACGTGCCATTCTGATTGGTTTATTAGATGTTATGCCCAAAATATCCCCAAAATAAGAGAGTTAAGAGAACCTTTTCGCACCTCGTGCTGGCGCAAAGTCTATTTTTTTCCTCAAAATAGCAAAATGGAGTTGGACATGCCCATAAATGTTTGTTTGCGTTTCACATTTTGCATATTAAAATAGAGCCCATAGTCACAGGGTACTCAACAGGTTAGCTGAAACAAAATCGTGGTCTGCATTTTTACTTTCTGGACCAGAGATGTCCACCTCTGTAGGTCACCCATCCAGGGTGCTCACGTAAATGTGTTCCCTGCTCCCAGGGGCTTCTTTGGAACCTCATCACTGTAGGCCTGCGTTACGCTGCCTAGGGTCATATGTTTGAATTATACTTACGTTTTTGTAAATGCCTGACCCCTGGTGACTTTTTCTTATTTCCAGGCTGTGACAGGTGCACAAGGGCTGCCGGTGGCAGTGCAGTGCGTCTCTCTGCCCTGGCAGGATGAGCTGTGCCTACGCTTCATGTCGGAGATTGAGCAGCTAGTCAAACAGCACAGAAACCAGTAGCCTCATTTAGTAGCGGCTTGGCTGTAGATCGAGTCCGTGTATCAAGGGCATGATATCACGTTGTGATTAAGTGACACAGGCAGTAATAACCAGGGCTTTGGATGATGGTGATATCATATAGCTACATGTGTATTCCCCATTTTTAATGTTTTGTTTTGGTAAATAAAAAAAATGGGTGAAGGAAAACTATTTGATTATGCGTTTGATATAACATGCATTAGTAAGCAAATGTTTATGGTTATTCTAAAACTGGTGAACAGGAGTAGATGTGTAGAATTTTAGGCCTTATGGCAGCAGAAGGGGAGGCCTTGGCTGGCGTATGTTCAGTGGACATGCTGGTAGCTCCCTCCCTGGACATCTTTGTTTTAGGTCGACATTTTTAAAGGGTCGTCTTTTCTTAGGCCAGCATCCGGCTGAAATCTTTTTCCCAAAATCGTTGACATCTGAGCAATAATCCATATTTCGAGGTGCATTGAGAAAGCAGCTGTTTCAAAACGTTCACCCTCTATCTCCAGAAAAAGCTGTGAACTCCCTGCAGTAGGATACTTGCAGGACAGATATGTGGAATGAAAGCAGAAAGTGACCTGAAAAATAGCAGAATACATGTGATGACTGACGGTTTCATTCATGTTTATAAAACAGCCATGTGTTGTAATATCTCCAGCCCTCCCTGCTTCACCACTCCTGTTCAACACTTGAACATCAGAATGAAATAAATTTAGATTTATTTATTTTCTTATTTGTGTGGGTTTCCCCACACAGACCAGTAGACATGCAAAATCTCTTGTAGAACTGCCATGCCATCCAGCCTTATGCCCTGTTTGGCCTGGGACTTATTTTACACTGCACTACCTAAAATGGGCAGTAAAACGTGACCTTAAACTTGGAGTTCTGGGATTGGCCCAGACACCATTGTGATTGATCACCAAGCCAAATGAACGGCTGTTACTGGTTTGAAGCAATTTGTCATAAATCATACGTCTCTTCAAGATCTTTATAAAAATTAATTTCTTTTGATTTTAATTCTGAAAATGCACAGCTTGCCATGTAAACTGCATGAATGGGAGGTTTAACTGTTCTATATGATTTCATGCATGTTATCAATGAGTTTTTTTAATCAATCATTTATTGACCCAGAACTTAATTGCTAAATAGTGAAAAGTCTTAGTCTTAGTTTTTATTCCAAATGAAAATATTTACAAAACACTGAACTTGTGCTTTCAATGTTTAACTTGTATTTTGAAATCTTGGGGTTTTTTTAGCTCTTTAAAAAAGGTCTTTGTTTTTTTTTTGTTTTTTTTGTTTTTTAAATGTGTCCAGTTCCCTTACATGCAGCTGAAAAAGTTTGGTCATGTTTATGATTTGAGGTCACGAAGCAAAAGAGTTCTGTGATCTTGACCTGGATAAACAGTCGGAAGAATGACAGGAGATAAAAAATATATGTTTGTTGCATGGCGTAAACATGTGTTACGTTTCCTTCACATACACCTTTCTGGCGATCCCCAACCCTAGACTGGGGGTCGTGACACATGGCTGTAGTTTTCTGTATATTTTATTCTCCTTGCTTCCATTCTGTGTCAGTAGGTTCAAATTCTGTAGTAAAGATTTTCCTCAGTAGTGCATATATTCATCACCCCCAGCCTGGCCAGCTTTTACTGGGCATGCACAGCTGGCACAGTTGCCTTATACCATGCCAGAACACAAACTGAAATAAAGTTCAAATACTTTTCATGGTTTATTTCCAAAATTTTCAGTGCGCTGAAATATTAATTGCCTTATTGTACAGTGATGAATCTGGTCTCCTCAAATAGATTTTCTTACAGTGCTCAAAGATTTAACGGGAACAATTTTTACTTTTATGTAATTCTTATTTAGTATTAGATATTCCATTTTTTTATTATAAGAATGTCACTGCATGTGTCACGTTTCGCTCACGAAGCTGTGAAGGGTGTCGGCGGTGTGAGGCAGGCGGAATGACGGAGAGGCAGGAATACGGGATTCACACGGGATTTATTCAGGGACGACGGGCAGGAACAGTAATCACGCACAAAACACCACAATGACAGATCTGGGGAAACGGACGCGGACTAAATACAAGATACAATCAGGTACTAATGGACAACAGCTGGTTTCCATTAGGATCGAACACTGGGTAATGGGGGGGGGGGCGTGGCACACACGAGGCTCGGACGGGCGGATCATGACAGCATGTTAGTAATCAGCATTTTATTTGTCACTCATTTGAGTCTTTCCTGTCCTGTGCTGATTTTACTTTTAAGTGCTGAACAACGTTGTATGGGTGATTCCTTTTTTGGCCCACATAGTCATGTACTCCTGTTTAACAGGCTCTTATTCTTTTATAAATTTGTCTTTTATAGGTGTTTTCTATTGCTCTAACAAAGATAAATTACAATTTTTAAAATCTTTTTACATCTCTTTAAAGTACCATTTCTCTGGAATATGCACTCATATTAGCATGTCCCAAATGCAATGTATTCAACTTCCTCAGTAAATATAAACTATAAAATGATAAAAACCAAAACTTATTCTTTATTATTTTGATAGACTAGTGTATAAAACCTTTAGAGAAAGAAACAAATCTGGTGAAACTTATTTTGTTTTCTGTAATGATATAATATATTATATGTCCCTGCATTCATTTTCCACCCTGTGAGCCTCTAGTTTCTTGGCTCCCTAAAATGATTACAAATCCATACAGCCATTTCCACGAAGTGACATCATTTGTTTTTTGGGAGAAATTCAACTGGAAGACGAAGGTAAGCTTTAACTGTCACTCCTGTATGTTTCTCAATTTTATATTACACACCGGTGTGATGCACCGTTAAAGTTCCACCCTGTTAGTATATATTATGAGAAATATTTATGTCATGATCCGCCCGTCAGAGCCTCATGTGTGCCACGCCCCCCTCGTTACCTTGTGTTGGATCCTGATTGTAACCACCTGTTGTCTATCCGTGCCTGATTGTCTCTTCTATTTAGTCTGTGTCCGAGTTAGTCTCCCCAGATCCTCATTTTGTATTTTGTTCTTCGTCTTCTAGTCAATGTGGTTATCCCGGTGTCACCTGTTCCCTCGAGAATAAAACCCTTTTACCTGCATCTTTGTTGCCTTTTAGTATAGCAAAAGGGACACATTGTATCCCAGAAAAATTCAGTATTGTTTGACTTGTACATTATTTAAACTCTGTGATTACCATGTACATGTCCCTAACATGGTGAAAAACGTCTGAAGAAATATATACCAAAAAAATCCCATAATTATATTTTCAACCCCTGAGCTTGGCAAACATGGATTCCTAAATTATACCATAATAAGTATGGTATGGTCCTGATAAAATGTTTAAACCATAAAATACAATCATTCCGATTTTTAGAAAACAGCCAAATATGTGATCCAAAACAGGAATCACCAGTATATTAATTTCTTGGGTTTTTAAACCTGTTTTTAAATTCTTGTTCTTTATGAACATATAGATGGATAGATAAAGTTTTAAGATTCTTCTTCTTATTATTATTATTATAACCATGCATCTAATAAATGGCCAAAATTTGTCAACCTGAACAATTTAATGTAAGATTAAGTTATGTAAGATTTTTATGTTCTGTTGTTCTGCAGTGTCTTGTAAGATGCTGGATTCTGATATCCTCTGGAAAACCATTTTCCAAAAAGGAGAATTCGTACATAAATAGCACATAAAAAACCATAAGAGCTTGAAAAACACCCAGCAAACATACCCTCAGTATAAGCATTACTAAAAATCATAAAAGCAGCCTATATCTGCCCTACAAAAAACACATAAAAGTATACATAAAACTCAAAAATATATCACTAAGTAATCAATACATGAGCTGCTGCACTGTAACAAGGCGTAACTAAGTTCGCCCCATGTTCCATCTGAAAGTAATAGTTCCCAAATAAGCATCCCAAAGCCAGCCCATGGGAGGTTCACTCAGATTTACATGATAATATCTATCCTGCCGGAGTCGCGTCCCCAGCTATCTCGCGATCAGTAGCTTCAGTTTCACTTTACAGAAGAAGATGGAGTTCGTGTTGCTCATCGCCCTGCTTGTCCCAGCTCTGTTGGCAGCTCCCGAAGGAGAGAAAGCCTACAATGAGCTCAGCAAGCCGTACCGAGACGGAGTCGACCTCGCTGTTGAGCAAGTTAACTCCCACCCGAAAATCCAGCAGTATTTTTTCTTTTTTAAAAGCCTGGCTAGGACCGAAAGTGAGGTACTGTACTGGCGACTTACTATATCTCAGAAGTGAAATATACAAATGGTGATCACTATAATTACACATTTCACGTAAATGTGCATATTATGCCGTAATTTATCGGATTGACAGACTGTAAACTTGACCTGGGAGGTCGAACATTGTTATATTAGAATAAAATTCGAACTTTAGAAATATCTACAACGGCAACGTGGATATTTTTTTAAAGATTTATGTAGGCTAGTACTGAGTCATTTAACGCGTCTCTTCCTTTTTGTTTTGCCGGAATGTCGCACAACGTCGAATAAGGGATCTGCCACTAGGGGCAAAAAACTACTGAGATAATGTGTGAATCACGATAAATGTGACCGACATCAAACTGAAAGGCGCAGTCTGAAAGCTGTTTGGATTTCGCTGCGTAAATGGACGGATTCAATGGCGCGTAACCTTAAACGCAGTCTAAGTCGAAGGAAGCGTTTGACTGTGATGTCATCAGTTAGTATTGGGAATTTCAGGTCCGTAAACTACAAATCCAGAGCAAGATGTTTCTAACCAACCAGTTCAATACTCTGTGACTATGACTCCTTATGCTCACCTGGTTTGTAGAAACAAAATCTTGGTTTAGATTTTACAGTTTCCTGGGCCTGAAATCCCCAACACTCGACGTTCACGGTTTAAGCTATTTTATGTACATAGACTTATGTTAGCTGTCAATGTAAGTCATTTGACATTTTAATTTCACACAGATATTTTGTGGTTGTTTTCTTCTAACAAATCACTATGATATAATTCTCAGATAATGTATGCAGATCACGTGGATGTTGGGATCATAAGCGGTTAACTTAGAAAGGCCTACCTGCCACCTGTGCCACCTGAAGGTGGTTAAATAAGTAAAAATATGTTATATCATTGTGTCTTCATTATTTTCCTTACATGATGCAGTAGTAGGCTAATGTTACAAATTTAACCTTTGACGGTATGTTGTACACAATGGGTTTAGGCTACTGATGGGAAATGATGGGCTTGGCCTGTAGTATAATTTTATAATTAATACTAGAATTTCATAGAATGATAAACCTGTTATACAAATTCAAACACCTTTCAAAAGGAGTTTTCCAGCTCTAAGGTAAACTGAGAAACCTGTCTATTGAGCTGGTAAATTAATACTACAAACTGCATTTTGATCTTCAACAGTACATTGCAGTGTCTGTGGAGATGGCCAGTGTTACCTAAAATTTAATGCCATCATCACAGCATCTGGCCATAGAATTAAACACAGCTGGTAATTATCAAAATGTAATAGGTCTACATTTAAGATTTAACATTTTTATTGTATTTTATTCAAAATTTTCAGTTTGCTTCCAGTTGTTTTAATGTAAATTATGAACGTTTTTAATGATTTTTGTTAGTGTGCACCTTATCTCTACATTGTTCTGGTGCAAATTCAGTTGCCACTATGTTTTGAATGACTCGATTGTGCACCTTCGCCTAAACACAGACTCCATTTGCTCTTTCAGTCCGGGTTTGGTGTGAAGGTCATTTACCACAACTTCTACCTTAAACCCACCACGTGCACAAAGTCTACCCAGAATGCCAGTCCAAAGAACTGTCCCTTCAGAAATGATAGGGTGAGTACTTGTGGTAGATCATCAGTACTCATGCAATTTTATTTATATAACTAAGTGACATGAAATTAAACATGAAATTAATTGCTGAAAAATTTCTTCCTTGTTCCCTTGGAATAGCCCATGATAGACTGTGCTGTTTGCTACAAAACTTTTGATGGAGTCATCAACGAAGACTCCAAGCCATATATACATTGTATCCACAAACCGTCACTCTCCAAGGTAATTATTTAAATTCCATTTATGAAAGATAGACTCTCAAATACATGCTGAATGGACCTAGATGTTTCCAATTTTAACTCATTAGTTCATAAGTCTGACTTCTATTCCAGTTGAAAGATAAGTGTGTACTGTTTAAACCAACTTTTTAATCAGAGTGAATTTTATTCACCATCTACAGCCCAAGTACAAGGAATTAGTTTTGGTCACGTTAAAATAAAATAAGCAAAACTAACATAACAGTAGTAACAGAGCAACAATCAGCCGGCAAAACATAGATTATATATGTAAGTAAGTAAAACACTAGGATAAAGAGTAATGGGACAATGGGTTCTTGCTGGTGGTACTCAAACCTTTCACATTTACGGTAGCTATAAAATACACATTAAAAAGAACCTAACAGCACACAGATCCAACAATATTTAGAAGTGGTTTGCAATTACCGTATAAAATATCTGAACAGGGGTGCTACTGTGAAAATGTTAACGTGAATGAATATTCTACCTTGTACTGCTTGCTTTTTAGGAAATGATACAGAAGAGAGCAGAACGTTATAAGCAGATGACATACAGCCACGGAGCTCCAACACTTCTTGCTGCTAAAGGAGAAAAGTGAGAGAGCAACAGTGGTATTAAGACTTCTCAGAATACAAGATATTTCAATGTATTTTCAGCAATTATAGCAAATGTATTAAAAAAATACTCATTTAAATGATTTCTAAAAACATATCACTGTTGGAAATGCTTAAAGTCAAAAGAAAACAACTTTAGTGTTGTCCTGGTGAACTTTGGACGCGGTGTTTGTTTTTCAAGCGGTGCAGCTGACAGCTGGGTCAGGTTTTGAACAGCGGGAAAAAGACATAGGTCCATGTCTTAGTTTGCTTACGATTTTCTCTTTTCCAGTACTTCATATTATTCCTGGGGGGGCTCCATGTGTGTTGGGGCAGCATATTCTGCTCATTTGTAGTCAGGCCACTGTTCTGGCAGAGAGGTATTCAGAAACTTCCAGTTTCAAAATCTCTTCTTTGGTAAGGTGAGGAGCTTAGCAGAGTGGACTGTAATCAGTCATGCATGCTTTCCAGGAAAATGTATACTCACAAATTTGCATATATAAATTCTGTGCATTAAATAAGAGTGTCCATTATTTTTATTTCTAGGAGGAAATAAATAAATAAGTAAATAAATAAAACACTGTACTGCTGGGGTGGAAGTGTGTAGTGCTGTTGCTTCACACCTCCAGGATTCAGGGTTCAAGTCCCTAACCCCAACCCTGCCTCTGTCTGGTGTTTGTGGAGTTTGCATGTTCTCTTGTTGCGTGGGTTTTCTGTGGGTATTCTTGTTTCCTACTGCAATCCAAAATTTGTAGTTAGGCGAAGTGGCACCTCTAAATTACCAAGTATGTGACCTGTGATGTGCATCCTTGTTGCTTGGGTCAAGCTCCAGGACCCTTTGGGTAACTGACCAAAACAAGCAGTGAGGAGATGGTTGGATGAAATGTACTGTTGATGTTTGGAAGCCCTGAAGGAGAAATCCATGGACATCAGTTTTGAAATATAGGTTATTTTTTTGTTAATGTTACACATGTACTTTAGCCCCAGTAGTGCTATAGTAAAAGATGAAATCATTCACCATTTTCAGTCCCAGTGAAACACAGATAGAAAAGATTAATTCCATTCTGTCACTTTAATGTGTATGCAAATGGATAAATGTTAGTTTATCATTTATAGAAATTCTAAACATATTATCAATGAATATAGTCTGTAATGAATAAATACCAAATCGCCAACCTTTCCCGCTCTTATCGGTTTCTCCTGTTTAATATCAGAAGGATACGTCCATTCCTTTCCACACAGGCTACCCAGATACTCGTTCAGTCCCTCGTCATCTCCCGCCTTGACTACTGCAATTCGCTTCTTGCGGGTTTACCACTGAGCGCCATCCATCCCCTCCAACTGATTCAGAAGGCAGCTGCTCGACTTATTTTCAACCTTCCCAGGTCCTCCCACACCACTCCCTTACTGCGCTCTCTACACTGGCTTCCTGTGGCTGCCCGCATCAGATTCAAAACACTGATGCTCGCATAAAAAGCCAAAAACAATCTGGCTCCATCCTACCTAAAAGATCTCATCGCACCCCGCACTGCACCACAATCTCTCCGATCCTCCAGCAAGTCACCAGACATGAATGTCACTGCCAAGGTAGATAAATCTTGACAAGGACAAAAACTCAGAGTTTCTCCCTCCACTCTGCACAGCACTCACAGTACCAGTGTACAGGCCGGCCATGATGTCCAGCAACTTCAGGGGAATCCCGTGACGTCTCAGGATGTCCCACAGGGCAACTCGATCAACTGAGTCGAACACTTTACAAAGATCAACAAAGACTGCAAAGAATCTCTGCCGAAATTCATGCCTGCTAGGCATAAAACCAGACTGCTCTGGTCAGTGACAAACAAGCAAGTATTCACGGAACCTGTTAAGGATGACCCTAACAAGGACCTTACCTGGCTCTGATAGCAGTGTTATCCCCCAGTAGTTGCCACAATCCAGGCGATTACCCTTCTCTTTCCCGATAGCGACTACAAGTCCTGTTTTCCAGTCAGTTGGGATGATGCCTGACTCCCAAATGGAAACAAAGATTGTCTGCAATTCCAGGAAGACGGCCTTAACACCAGCCTGGAGAAGTTCACCCTGGATACCACAGATCCCTGTGGCCTTCCCTACCCTCAACTGATTCAGCATCCGTGCAATATCAGTGAGATTAGGTGGTTCACAGCTGATTGGAGGGTCATCTTCGAGAACCGTGGACCCAGAGATGTCCAACATCCTAGCTGGAGGGTCAGCTTTAAACAGCTGCTCAATGTAGCCAGCCCAGCAGGTTACAACTGCAGTGTCATCTGTAAGGACCATTACATCACTCGCCCTGAATGAAAGTCTCCGAGGAACAGATTCAGATGTGTGCAATGCTTTGATCCCTGTAAGCAGGACGTGGGTCACTAGACCACTAGAGTGCTAGTGGTCGCATTGAAATCACCCATGACCAGAGGAGTGTCACTTCGTGGGCACCTTTCAACCACCAAGCGAAGTTCTGAGTAAAATAGCTCCCTCAATGAGACATCAACTCATCGCAGTTGGAGCACACACTGAGACAACAGACAAGACACCCAAGGAGTGCCTTAGCCTGAGTCTCATAATACGTTAGTTAAAGGAGTGACTTCACACACCATTGGAAGGAGCCGACCCGCTACAGCAACAGCTACTCCCTGAATATGGCAGCAATCAGACAGATCAGACCAAAAGTAGGTATACCCATCTACAAAGATCTGGCCACTCCCTGGTCTGTGTATCTCACAGAATACTGCCACCGAAACGCTGAGTTTATGAAGCTCCTCTGACAACAAAGGAAGATGTTCATCTTGGTGGAGACCAGACATTCCACATGCCTACCCGGATGGGTCACCTCCAACTGGGTCCCAAGTGCCGCCACACAGCAGGCGACACATCAGTACCACATCAGCCCCACACCAGCCCCAATCCCCAACAGGCCTGACCCTATTAGCTCTCTGACGGTTTTGACTTGTCCGGGGATGAGGCTCCCGAAGGCTTCCCCCCATCCCCTTCATGGTGCGTGCAGCCTTCCTGCGGGTGGCAGAGCTACTCCGGCAGAGAGCAGAAGAGTATCATGCTTGTTTGTATCGAGCAGCTGTCAGTTGTTTTATGGTGGCTGGAGTGCCAATCATTTGGTGAGGCTGGGGGGGGGGGGGGGTTGAGCTAATGAGAGGAAAGTTAAGCCCCCTGGAGTGGTGTGCAGACATTATAACATTCCTATCCTTGGACAGGCTTCCAAACAACTGAACCTCGGTTTTCCGTACATTTAGTCATTAAAGGTTTTCACTCGTCCAGGTCTGTACTTCGTTAAAGCAATTCGCTAAAGTGACAATAAATGCAGTCAGGGGTGTTTCTAGCTATTGAAAAAATCTGGGGCTAAATCAAGTTTACCTGGGCCATGACTTTTTTTCTGAAGGAAGATTCGCATCAGGGATAAAATACTCGGGGCTATAGCCCATAGATGCAGTGTCATTAGACTGAAATGTGTATTTGGGTGTTGTCTGCATAGGAGTGATAATTAACCTCACGTTTTCTCACCTAATGGCAACATATAAAACAATAACAGGACCAAGCACTGGTCCCCGTGGTATTCCAAGTTTTAATGGTGACATAGACGTTGGAGTACAGTTTTTCAACACAAAAATCCATAAAATGTTCACTATCAATATTAATTGGTTCAGCCTTATTTGTTACATGAGCGTGTGGTACGTTTTAATAAGTCACTTTCTTGTTTTAATTAAATCCTGTGTTTTATTAATTTGTTCCCACGATGTTAAATCGTGGCCACGAAGTGGGCTGCATAGGGTTCCGCAATAGTGAGCTACGAATTCAGCGAATATTTCTTGAGTTTCTCGCACCCTCTAGTGGTCTAAATGTAATTATGCTCACGTTACGACCAGTGAAAAATTTCTCAAATTCCCGAACAAACCGATTTTTAGGAGCATGTCACGCTTAAGAATGCAAACATTCTTCTGGATAATGAAACCTGACCCTTTTCAGTCATTGCAAATAGCATAATTTTTTGTGAACACCTTTGACCTGCATTGGAAAAAATCAAAATACCCACTATTCAGACTGCACTCTTAAAAAATCATTATGTGAAAAATCACAAACCATAACACAGGTTTCAGGTTATGATTGGGTAAAATAATGCAAGCTTCAAGATCTGATTGCAGTAAGATCTGATTATTAAATACACTTCTACAGATCTGCTCTTTTGGTTTAGTAGATATTACTGTGGCCTCACAATTCCTGGGTTGGTGATTTATGAACATAAATAGTATGGTTTTGTTTGTGAAACTTTCACATTATCTCTGTGTTTCCATGGGTTTGGGTGAATTCATTCATTCGTTCCTCACTGCATACCAGGGGCCTGGGTGGCAGGGCCAGCACTCTAAGCAGGGATGCTCAGACTTCCCTCTCAACCGCCACCTCCTCCAGCTCTTCCAAGGGAATAACAAGGCGTAGCCAGACCAGCCAAGAGATATAATCTCCCCAGCGTGTCTGCCCCGAGGTCTCCTCCTGGTTGGACATGCCCAAAACACCTCTCTAGGGACGCATCCAAGTTAGATGCGGTTACCACTTCAACTGGTTCCTTTCAATGTGGAAGGGCAGCAGCTCTATTTTGAGCTGCTCCCGACTGTTTTTCATTTTGCCTTGGCAATGTTTTAACAAACTTCCATTCATCCAGCTTTCAAGTGCTAATCCTGGTCACGGTCATTAGGGGACTTGGAGCCCATCCTATGCAGCATAGGGCACAAGACAGGAGTATACACTGGGTAGAGTGACAGCCCCTTAAGGGCCAATCTAAAGGCACTAGAGAAACTGAAGACAAGGGGTGAACATGTACCAGCACAAGGTGGGATTCAAACTCCCAACACTTAACAGTGCCATCCACTTAGCCATTAAGCTAACTCCTTAAACTTGTGCGGTACAAATACCAGATATGGGAAAATGAGTATTACTCTTGTTTACATGATTTTCAAGTGAAAAAGTTAAACATTTTTTATAGACTTATTCTGTCCCAGCTCACAAACTCTGCAGCTGTGCACAACTGGGGCAGTTTGTCATTCAGCCAAATCCATAGTGAACTAGTTCAGTTTAGGCTTCTAACTCTGGTATAGTAGCTGCCAACTGAGAAGGCTCAAGACTAATATATGTTAATATAAACGTTAACTGATCTATATATAAAATCACTTCTTAAAAGTGCATACCGATGTGAAAGGAAAGGGCAAAATAAAAACTGAACATCTCATTTTCAGTCACCAATATGCTCTGAACCCAAAAGAAACAGGATGACAGGATATTTTAATGACATCATTTATTCTTGTCTATCACACATGAATGTTTAGGTCACACTGTCTAAATGCGATCGAAGTTGATAAAATGGTCACCTGTGATATAAAAGGACGCATGAACTGAGCAGAGACTCATTTTCAGTAACAAAACACTGTAGAAAATACCTCTGGCTTAATATATGAACTGATTCCCCAACATCTGCATGAGACACATGGCCATAGCCTTTATCGCATGCCAAAGAAGAAGAGAAAAAAGTGCATTTCATTGAGATTTTACCTGAAATGTAGCCATGTGTCAGGGGAGCCTTTACTAAGAACAAGTCCTTTCTCTTCATGTAACAAGCAGGTCTGGAATTAATGCATCTAGCCTGCTGTTCTTGGGAGCCCCTTGGCTTAAACTGAAATGAGTTCTGCACCCAGGAAGAAAAACTGCAAAATTAGTCAATTTTGTTTAAAAAGAACAAAGCAGGAAACAAGGTTTTTAATAACACCTATTGAAAGGCAATAAAAATAACACACATGTAACACGGCTCCTTTAAAACAGAATTTGTCCAGTTGAGATTAAGTCTGGTGTTGTCTGGGTGAGGGTGCTGACGACCCCAATTCTCAGTCTGTGACCCCTCTGTTCAGGGTTTGAGGGGAGCGTGCCAAGCGAAGACGCCTCTCTGCCAATCCTAAAGACATCACCGAGATGGGTCGGGCTTATGGGCAGGGGGTGTGTCCTGCACAGCCCTTGCCCCGAAACAAACATAGCTAGTCTGTGTCTGTGTCACTGGACTCCTCTGTGGATGAGCTGCTGCTGTCGTCTGACTGGTCTTCGTCGTCGTCTTCGTCGTCGTCTTCGTCGTTCTGGGAAGATAAGAGTTGGCAGTTAGGCAGGAGTTCTGTGGATAGCATGTTAATGAGGTTCGGGAAAAAATGTATATACACATTTGGTTTCAGGTGGGTGGGTGAACAGGGGGTCTGTCTCCGGGATGCAAAGAAAAAAAAAATCAGGATTTTATTTTGGCGGAGAAGCAGAGGCAGGTTTAACAAAAGTATGCAGAAGAACAAGAACACCAAAATAAAACCACAGCACTTTCTCCGTCGGTACAAGGAAAACACAATGCAGACATGCATGGCTATCGACCTGGGGAAAGCCCGTAACAGGGCGGCAGCTGCACGGTGTTTAAAATCTAACTCAAAGCTTTTAATACCTACTCAGACTTGCACAACAAAGAAATAAAACCGCACGGACGACTTCAGCTTTTGGGGACTTTCCCCCCCATGTCATTCAAACTTTAGCATCAAAATGATAAATACTTGCCGGGGCCCTGTACTGGTCAGTCTGAACCCCTAAATTCGACATGCCCCTTTGAACAGCAGTGAGAGTCTATGAGAATTCCAGGTGGTTTGTGTCATAGGGGTGGTTACTTGGGCCAAAAGTAGAATCGGACAAAAGCATCAAAAATGGGAATTTAATCAGAAAACAGTTTAGAATTGCTTGGCCTTTCTTATGACAAATGTAAATATTAACAATATACTTACGAACGAGATATGTTGCAAAAGGCTGTTTGCAACTTGAAATGTTCGTAAGTCGTTGTTCAACATCATTTTAAGAGTATATGAAAGTACTAAGAACTAGGATGCTGGGAAGTACGCACACTATGCTGCTGCGTGGCAGGAACAGCGGCCATAAGTCGTACTAGACATACAGACCTCTTAATTCGTATGTCAAAGTTTGTAAGTTGAAAGTTCGTAAGTAGAGGAGTTTCTGTTTATATATAGTGTATAATAATACTTTGGCCCTCAGAGTTGAACTTGCGTTGAGCTCAGGTGAACAATGGTTGTGCTGCTGCTGCAGCATCATCACACCTGGTCTGAGGAGCAGCTGAGAACCAACATCAGATTCCACTGGTACGTTGCTCCTGTTTAACATTGGTGGTTCAACAATAAGCATATGAAGTAGGGTTAGAGTAGGGGTTCACAGCCCACCGCTCCATAGTCAGTATTCCACTGGGGGAATAGAGTTGCCCCCTGCCCCGTATATTATAGGATGGTCACGCACTGAAGGATAAAAAACCATAGTCCAGATCTGTCCTGTATTTTCGTACACATGATGGGGAATGCTCCAACCAAACAGCCCTGTCCGTTACACTCATTTGTGAAATTTCTGTATGAGGTAAACCTGCCCACTGACACAAAAAGGTTGGGAAACATTAAGTTTGAGATGGAATAAAGGTTATCGGGTTTTATAGACAATTAAAGACCTTGAATTTTGGAAATGTACTCTCTGACGTTTAAGGATCTGGAAAAATCTACGTCCTGTTGGCCCCAAAAAGAGAAGTCTTATCAGGTACAGGTAAGAAATGAACAGGGGCTCATCTCCTCACTTGACTGCCGCTAGTCTGATACAGTTACAAACTTTTGTATTTTTTGACACATTTCACTTTCAATCTGCAGCTGTCTGGCTATCCCTATATGGTGCCACACTCACCTCATCGTCATCTTCGTCGTCACTGTCCGAGCTGCCAGATTCGTCATCATCTTCGTCTTCTGAGTCCGAGGAATCGGTCTTGTCATCGTCATCGGAGTCCGATGTATCCTGCTGGAAATGACGAGGTCACATCCTCTTCCTTGTGTAGGAACACCCTCATCCACATCGTATTGCTTATACACACGACATACAACATGCAAGTTCCCCAGAAGCCTGCCATATAGCCATGAAGGTTACAATGGAGGCTCTACATTCAACCCTGAGTCTGGCCCTCATTACTCCTGCAGCCCTGCTTTCCATGCACTACTGAGCGGGTGAACGTTACCTTGGCCCGGTACGCCATCGCTTGCCTGCCCCCCCCGGCCCCCAGTCCTCCAGCTGTGGCACCTACCGCCTTCCCCTTCGTCACCCGCAACTTCGCCCCAGGGCCTTGCGCCTTGGCCGTACTGCGTCGTTTCTGAAGGGGTAGTGTGGGGTGGGGGGGGGAGGCAGAGAATTAAAGAGAACTACCGCTGTCAGATAGAACCTGGCCAAAACTGTGTGATATTCAGTTGGCCCTCTGCTATAACTAAGGTTGAAGACAAAATCTGATGAATGCAGGAGCGATTCAAGGATTTTAAGGCATGCGCATAGGGTAACCATGATTCCTTCAGAGGTCAACCATGTAATTAGCCAATGATAGGTTTGGTGAATAACAGGGGATGGGGCACTCCAGGGACCAATCAGACCGGTGCCCCTGAAACCTTGTCCCTGCTTTTGTCCGTGGACAACTGAGAACTAAGGGAAATATATATATATGTATATTACATGTATGTATATACACACACATACAAATGTTCCTCTACTTATGAACGAGTTTTGTTCCAGTCGTAACTTGGAATGTTCGTAGGTCGTTATTCAAAATCATTTTAAGGGTACTCAAATCTACATGCATAAGTAAGTATGATATAAAGTCAATAAATGTTTTATGATCCTAAAACACCTTACTTTGATCTCAAGAGAGCACGTCTTACTGGTACGCAAGTACAAAAAACTGGGATCCTGCGTGCCGGGAGTACACACGCTACGTCGCTGCATGGTGGAAGTAGCGGCCAGCATTCGTACTAGGCGGAATTGGCACGCAGAACAAAATTAGATGTTACGGATAGGAACCTAACAAACATGATCTGGACTTACAGTCCTCTTTGTTCATATGTCTGAAAGTTCGCAAGTTGAAAGTTTGTAAATAGAGGAGCATCTGTGTGTGTGTGTACGTATACACGTATAAATAAAAGAACCATGGGAATCCCTACAATGAATAGACACGTCTAAGTAAAACACAACTATTAAATAAAGTCATACAGTGAAACAGTCAGCAAGGGAAGCCTTGCAGATACATTTTAGAAAAATCAAGCAATTCAGAACGTACTATAAGACTCATGGTTATTGTTCTTAATGAAAGGTAAAACTATAAGAATATATTTTCATAAATAAAAATAAATGATAAAAAAATAAAAAAGAACAAATTGACAACTATACATACTGCTTCAGAAACAAACAAATAAAATGTCAAATGTTTTCTTGCCATTTTGAATATGATTTGCCTAAAGTAATTACTTAATAATAAATAATACTTCGCACACGTTGTGCCCATCCTGGGGACATAATGTACATTACACGCATTGTGAATTTACATAAGATTCTCTAGAGATCAGACACATAAAATACATCTACAACTTTCAGTCTATTGCAAAAACATACACAGAAGCTAAAATAGGTAACTATTGCCCACATTTCTGGGACCGCATGATGGGGACCAGGGGGCCATAGTACAGAAACCTCTCTTAATTGTTTGGTAACCATGGTAACTAGGGTTAGGTTCTGATTTAGGAAAAAAAAAGCCATTAGATAAACATTTCCTAGGTTAATATTTCTGCTCTAAATTAAGACAGGAAAAATGTACAAAAGACAAGCTTCCCAGAATCTTCAATAAACTCTCTTTAGTAATATTACTATGCTGTATTAATGGTATATATTATCTTTATTGAAGTGTCATCAGCGGGGCTCCAGGAGCAGAACTCGCCATAGTTAAGGAAACGTTCTACCACCGTTATCTGACTTGTTTATATTCGGTAACTGCACTTGCCATTTCCCATTCCAGTATTTGTGAAGACAATTAGCTTGTGAAATTTCTGTCATAAAACATCTGTCAGATCCTTGATTCCTTGCACATGTTAAGAGATACAGAAATGCTAAGCTTTCTTAGTCGGAATACAGCATGTTATTGCATTGGTACACAGAATCCTGGAGCATTTATGGAGGTATACTATGTAGTGCATATGGTGCTTTAGGTATGGATACTCTTATTTTGGCTGACAAAATAGTTCTGCAAAATGAGAAAATCGGACAAAGGTTGAGAAATCGATGGACTTAGTATTAAGAGTTTTCTAATCAGAGACAGGATGAAGTAAGAAAAGATAGGATTCCTAAAGTTAGTTAGGATTTGCTTCTGTAATATCCAAATGGGAAAAATCCTCTTACACTCTATCTACTTAAGATAGGAAGTTTCTGTAATACAGCCCCAGATTACAAACCAGCCTCAGCCTCACCTGAATACTGATGACTGTAACAAAGGTAGAACTGCTTAAAGATGCAAATTAGGACTGCAAAGAAAAACCATAAGCATTGAAAACATTTAAATAATAATAATAATAATAATAATAATAATAGATAGATAGATACTTTATTGATGCCCATTCTCTTTTTACGCCTCCCCCAACTTTCTCTCCGTAGGTATGAGCAAGCTGGCTAACGAAGAGCAGCCAGCAGCTGTGGTGCCCAGGGAGCTAAGGGCCGTCGCTCAAGAACCAGCAGACGTGCTGAGGACGGGCTAGAACCAGTGACCTCTATCTAACAACTGGACTTAAACATAAAGGGTTCAGGACGGGATCCCTGTGAGAGTCGCTGCTACACCCCAGAGCTGCACTTAGACTGTGCCAGTCTGAGAATGGCGCGGGTTTAACGGGGCTGCTCTTACCGTGCTGGAGTACTCTTTGTACATGGCGCGCTCCTGGGGGGAGAGGGACTGAAAGGGCAGAGGGGGAGGGAGAGGAAGATACAGACACACACACACACACACACACACACACACACACACACACACACACACACACACATAGCGACAGACTGAGCTGAACTGTCATGGAGTGACGAAGGCCATGATACATACATGCACACTGCGTG
>JAODUD010011528.1:0-20558 GCA_026784285.1 Stomatorhinus walkeri
GATCACAATGTTTTTTCAGTTGCAAACAATGTTGTAAACAATACAGGGAGGGTTTAAAAACGTCCAAATACACGTTAGATAATTAAATAAATATGGCGTCCCTACTTCGCGGAAATTCAGTCATCGCGGTCGGCCTTGGAACCTATCTCCCGCGATAAGTGAGGGATTACTGTATTTGTAACAGGCATGAAAGGAATTTCTTTTTTTTTTGTTGGAGAATATGGTCCATGAAAAAGTTCTAGAAAAAGTGCTCAATAATAACTGTGCCTCTGTTCTTGTCCTGAAATCCAGCTCCGGCCAGGAAGTGCAGAGGGCCAGCGTGGTCATGAACTTGCCCAATCTGGTGCGACAGAACCCTGCTGAGACATTCCGGAGGGTGATACCCAAAGTCAGGGTGGGCTGAAGTACCATTGAGACCAGAGCATGCTAGGGCTCACTAGCAGTCCTGGTGATTTAAGCCATGTCTTACACATGCAGGAAGTGCTCCATGTGGGCGGGATGGAGCTACAGCTGACTGCAGCCTCCTCATTTTGGACCATCCTGCAGGATGACATTGTCCTTATCCAGACGCATACACACTCCATTTTACAGATTGTCCTTCTCTACCTGGAACACCGGGATGCAGGTCAGTGTGTCTAGTTTAGAGGTCTGAGGCAAAATGCAACCTTTTCATTATGATCAGTTTGTGAAGTCACAGGCAACATGCATGAGCCTCTGAAAGCTTTCAAATGAATTGCAGTGCACAGGACAGCTGGATATCCATATAAGAAATATTTACTATAACATAATTCGTATGTTACTGTACAGTGCAAAAATTAAAGAAAACGGTTAACATCATTTATCTGGGTAGTAAGTGTATATTTGCTCAGAAAAAGCTCAACTTAACATTAGAACATATGCAAATTAAAAGTAACATTAAATCCTACCAAAAATTCCTTATATTCTCCAAAAAGGTACTGATACATTGGATGTCTAGATGAACACTGCTTCAGTTCCCAAACCTCTCCTCTAGGGCGCCTCAGCCATTCCATGTATTCGTTACATTTGACCACAAGCTCACTTAATTAGTGAATTTAATTAGTTAACTCAGTGAGGTATTTATTAGCCAGACAAGTGTACTAATGGTCAAGTTCAAAAATATTTTAAATGGGTACTGGAAATACTGAGGTGACTTTAGGAGAGGTTAACCTGACACTATGACAGGCATAAAATCATCGTTTTAAACTGAAAGATCATTTTAATATCATTTCTTTGACCACTGTTAAGACTGACTTTTGCTCAGTACTGTAGCATCCAGTCTAAGATGTTCACTGCCGTGTGCCATTTGCATCCTGGAATAAGTTCCATTCTGACTGGAACCCCATACCAGTGTCGAGAAGGTTAGCTTTGAAAAGTAATAGATTACATATTACTAGTTACTAAAAAGCACTAGTTAAAATGTACCTCCTGTTATTTGCAAGGAGGAGTAGAGGAATAAAGAAAAAAAACAGTTATGTTAGATATCTTTTAGTTATTTTTAACTTTTAATGATAAATAAATTATATTAAATGAGACCAGTCTTTGTTTACCCAGGTAGCGTTTTGTCCCTTTTCTTTTACTGGAGTGTAATAACATGTCAATGCTCATCTGAACAGATCATATCTGTCCTCTGGTCTGGTGAAAAGCTCTGCTACATGTCCATTGTGATACCGATAAGTAGGGTGGCCCTGACGGCTGAACACAACGTAAAAGCCACAAGAATGCAAAAGCCACAACACAAATACAAAAGGCACAGCATCACTACAAATGCCAAAATGGAAGTGGACCACAATTCAAATGCAGCGGCCCATCGGTTTCTGAGGACAATTAATGCTAGAGGATAGGCGGGTTGCAGAGAGAGGCCCAATCCCAAACTAGTCCCTACACTCACCACTCCAGCTTTGTTGGCGCATTACCGAGACCCACCGCCATCTTGAAGCGTGTCTCAAAGCAGCAAGGGGTAAGGGGGAGTGGTCGATATGCCCTCCTGAAGCGAGTCAGCAACAATGGTGGCTCACATGATTCCATTACCCCTTACATATCCCACAATTCCTAGCACACAGGAAACAAAACAGTGTGAAAGAAGAAAAAATATACACAATGTCATGTTCTTGATAATGTAATAATTGTAACCATGAGAAGAAACGTTCGTGCGCAAACTCGATCAACATCACATTAGCAATAACAATTTTTGTTTCATATTTTTTCCTCTACAGATCTGTTCTGGTAATTGGTACAGAAGTAATGCATAATGTTTTATGTGTGCAAACTAATTTAGCTATGGTAGAAATTGTACAATCGTCAGTATGACACGTGTACATACAGTACTTTAAATTGCTCAGTCAGTTCAATAAGGCGACATAGCTGTCATCTTCTCGCATTAGATAAGCTTTGTGCTTTTTTAAATAACTGATATGTCATTAAACAAAATACGATACGGCTTCTTGATGAATCCATTTTGTCAAATCACTACATAATGCATTTTCTCTTTCCGGTAAAGAAGACAGTAAAAAGGCACTGCGAGGGAAAGTGTGTATCAAATCTTTCTTCTTTCCTTCAGTTTAAGTGCATACGGCGTGTTGTGAGGGTGAGTCAGCAGAAGTGTGACTCGAAATGAAGGTGGAATGTCAAGGGTATAGTTTGGGATTGGGCCGGAGTTTTTGAAGAGGTTTGAGAACCAAGTGAATTGTTGTTATCTTTCTTTATGCATTTTTTTCTTCCATGTTTGATTTGAGCACAAAATTAGAAGTTGAAAAATGAGTCATTATCCATTTTGTGCTCAAAAAAACAATAAGCGCTCACTTTCCATTTTGGTTTTTCCATCTGACACAAGAGGCATAGCCCTCAGATGTGACTTGCGGAAAACATTTTAGTTAAATCATGGTCCCGATTTATTAATCTGTTCCCCTGATATATAAAAACGCTTTCATTAAAGGCACTTTCAAATGCTTTTTCTGGAGCCAGAACCTTTTCCTGGAACCAGGGACTTTTGTCATGTTCACTCTGCAGAAACTCAGCCAGATTGTTGTTCCTTGTAGGCAATACCAGAACCGTTTTTCAGTACCTACTCAAGATTAGGTACTTTTCTTTTGAACATGAACTACTGAATAGTGATAAACTTTCTGACTGGTTGACCACAAGCACTGACACTAATTAGGAAGTTACACAGGAGTGCAGGAAAAGAAATAGACGTAGCAAGAGCAAATGAAATTATTTTTGTAACTCAGCTAAATTGAATGCATCTATTAGTAATTTTTTTGCTTGGGTCTCCATATTTATGCGTCAGAAAATTAGATCAATAACCAATCTACTGTAGCACTGGCGGGGCGCATGTCTCAACATGTCCCGCATGCAATTGTAAATAGCCCTTGTATTATTGTTGTCAATGTTAATGGTTGTATTTCCCTATTGTCGCACGTGTGTTTGCCCGTGTCTTGTGTGTATCAAAATAGCTAAATATGCGTTGCCTGTATATTTTGTGTATTTTTTATGCTGCATGACTCTTTTTCAGTGGTGAGCAATGCATGGCTCGAGACACTGCTCTCAGCAATTGATGTCTTGCCGAAGGAGACGATCAGACAAGAGGTAGCTAAGCACACACATGTAAATGTACACCTGTATTTTTAGATACGCACACACACACACACTCAAACACACACACACGGCTTTGTATTTATATCTTTGGTGGGGACTGTTTCTTCATTTCCATGGGCAAAAACTGGTCCCCACAGTATGAAAATAGCAAGTTTTTATAAGATTGAGGGGATGTTTGATATACTATATACACTACCAGTCAAAGGTTTTTGCACACCAAAGGTTCCTACCACTGTTCTATTCATTTCATAAACTACACATTTTCCATTCTTCTTAAACATGGGAAAGCTGTTGAGTGAACAACTATAAATGAAAATATGTCAAATAAAGAAAGTTTCCTTTATAACATGGAAATAATATGCAAGAGTGCATGTCTGTCATCCTATTGTGTGGTTATGGCATAGTCAAATTCTAGGCTGTTCTTTAACTTTAAATGCACTAGTCAACTGTTTCAACCCATTGGTTGTCACTTAATTCATTAAATATCTAATGCTTGTCTAATGATCCACATTATAATTATATTAGGTAGGTTTTTGAATGTTAGTAGTGAGACAATTTGTGAGTCTGAAACATTGATTATGGGTGGCAGATGTCAGCTAACAACAAAGAAAAGACAAGCAATTGTCACTCTGAGAGGCCAAGGCTATAGTTACAGAGCAGTTGCCAAGAAATTGAAAATTCCTTTCCTCCCAGTTGCTTATACCATCAAGAAACACCAACAAACTGTATCTAATCTGGACAGGAAGAGGACTAGTATGCCTCGATCCACATTTAAGCCACAAAACAAGTTTATAAGAGTCACCAGTTTACATAACAGAAGTGCACCAGAAATCAAAACGCAGCTGAATGAAGGCCATGGCATTAGCAGGTCAACTTCAACTGTGCACAGAAGACTGAGGGAGGTGGGGCTAAATGGCTGTGTGTCAAGGTCACTTTTGAGGGTTCCTCTCGGGCCCCTCTAGTTTGTAAATTTCTAATGTTCTTGAAACTGGTATGTAGAACACTGGCATAAGGTTCTGTGGACAGGAACTGAAGTTTGAAATCTATGGTCCCTCAAGGTTGTGTTATGTGCATCCACACGGAGGAGAGGATGCTGCCACAGTCTGTAACTTCCATTGTTAAGCATGGAGGAGGCAGCGTGATGGCTTGGGGGTGCTTTGCTGGATCTAAACCTGGAAATTGGCATAGAGTGACTGGAACTTTGAATAAGAAAGGCTACCATAGCAACCTGCAGTGACATGCCACTCCATCAGGCAACACTCATTGGTCAGTCATGCAACAGGACGATGACCCTAAACATACCTCCAAATTGTGTCACAACTATTCACAACTATTTGCAAAGAAAAGAAAAAAAAGGAAAGCTGAACCTCATGGCCTGGCCACCACAGTCACCTGACCTGAACCCGATAGGGCTAGTTTGGGATGAACTAGATAGGAAGTTCAAGGCGAAGCAGCCAACTACTTCATCACACCTGTGGACAATGATCCAGGAATGTTGGAAGGAGTTTAGAGAACAGTATTTAATGTCCCTTGTAGAAAGAATGCCTTAAATTTGCTCTGATATTATAACTGCTAGAGGAGGTTACATTGATGAATCAAAGTCTTGACATTTTCTTGCTAATAAAGGTCCTCACATGGTGAACAGACTGTAAATATATTTGTTAGCAAAGAACATTGAATGTATTTGCAGTAAATATTAAGTGAGTAACTTGCAAATATAGAACATCTCAGTCTGTAGAAAAACTTTTGACTGGTGTTGTATATGACCAGACATATATAAATGCAAGCTGACATGGGTTCAGAAAAATAATTTTGTTTATTGTGATATACCAAGTAAGACATTGCTAGCATTTGGGAAATATTTATAAAATGTAATAGAGTAATGACGAGACCGAATGGTCAGAGGTCAAAATCCACTTTCCAAGTCCTAGGCTCAGTGTTCTTTCCCATTTTACTGACCCACAGATCTTGGGCCCACTGGTATCGAAGGCACAGCTCTCACAGACCCTGCCGGCCCGACTTGCCAGCTGCCACATTCTGGGGAAGGTGGCGCTCAAGTTTGAGTCCCCACTGTGAGTGTGGCTGTGCCAAATCACTCAAGCCATAACCATCCATTGCACCATATCCCCTTAGCACTGAGTTCTGCAATCACCACCCTGCACTAGGGCTGGTTAATTGATAAAATTTTAATTTCAGTTACAATTTGCCTGATTCTGGAATTGGTTTGTCTGGGTGAAGGGTAAAGAAGGAGCTACTGCCTATGGTCCTGTCTCTGTGCCAAGACATGGAATTTGAGGTTCGATCCTGCATGTGCCGGCAGCTGGAGAGCATCGCCAGGGGTATTGGGTAAGAATCTCCTCTGGTCAGTCACTCGGGGTTTCCGCTGATTCTTTTTGGCAGTCTGGAAATCTACTTGAGCATTGTAGAAGATGTGCTGAGCTGGGCTGAGCAGCGCAAATGGATTTGATTTAATGGGCTGAAAATAGAAGTCCTGGAACATGGTCCCCTCCCCCTGCTTTGTGCAGCTTCAGGAATTAATACTGGGGTTGTACATTCTCATCAGTCATCAGAATAAGATGTGTAGCTCTCTCAGGGTCTGGCTTAGCATTCAGCTTGGAGGCTTAAGCATCCATGATCTAGCAGAATATTAGTGTGAATGCAAATGAGGGCATGACTATGACTGTTTGTATGTTTGTGTGACAAGGTCAGACCACAACACAAAGGAAAGGGGCCCAAGCATTGAGGGGTGGGGCTGGTGCCTTCTGGAAAACCCAGACCAACATAAGCAAAAATACTCAAAACATGAAAATAAATAACCTACAATGAAATACACCATAAGGACATGCAGATAATTGTCGCGTTTCCCTGTCAAAGCCAGAGGAAAATGAGATATCAGTATCAAATGGCAGCTATTCCCTACAAGCCCACCTCACTTAAGTACCCAATAACGATATACACTATTCACAAATGTATGTACAAACATGCCATAAATCAACATCAGAAGCAAAGTAATCAAACAACCAGGGAGATCCTGAAAATGAGGTAACAACCACAGAACATGTATAGCTGGAAGGAATGAATCCAGACATACTAAGGAGAAAAATGAAACTGTCTGTGTGGAGCCTGCATGCAATTCCTAACTCCCAGGGTCCATTTTCCTCCTAGGGTGGAGCCCACCAAGACGCTGGTGTTGCCAGAGCTCATGGAGCTGGCTCAGGATGAAGGAAGTATGGTGCGGCTGGCTGCATTTGACACAATTGTCAGCCTCCTGGAGATGTTTGACAGTGGTGAGTGTGCCTAGCCTTCGCCACCTATCTTGCAGCTCTGTATAGCTTCTCCACCTGTTATCTCACTTGCTTTGCTGGGTGTGTTTCACTTCATTTCCTTTTATCTCACCTGCTCTGCTGAGTCTGTTTGGCTTCAGATCCTGTTTTCTCACCAGCTCTGCTGAGCTATTGAGCTATTCAGCTTCAGCTTCTCACACCCTGCCTGGGCAAGCTTTACATTTCTGTTACTCAACCAGGCAAGTCGCAGTCACCGCTTTAAGACCATCCCGCACAGCCTGTCTCCTGTGTGCAATGCTGCTTGTTGGGAAGTGTCTCTGGCACCATCTCCACCTTCGATTGCAGAGGATCGGACTCGCATCATCTTTCCCCTGGTGAAGGCCTTCTGTGAGAAGTGCTTCCAGGCTGAGGAAGCCGCCCTGGCCTCCCTGTCATGCCAGTATGGAAGGCTCTGCCACGGCCTCTCAGGTGTGTCTTCTAAGGAGGTACTGCTTCTTGCTGGTAGCATGAGTAACAGAATTGTGACAAGCGTCAATAACTGCACACATATGAAGTGAAACATGCACCGCTGTCAGTGAGGTAAACACAGCCTAAGGCAGCCCTTGTATAATTACTGGTCATCCTTAATCCTAAATCTGCTTCTTGTACTAAATAACCTTAGGGGGTCTGGGGGAGGGGCTTCAGCAGTATTTGTGCTGACAGTCACTTTTGATGATCTGAAAATCTTTGGTGTTCGTTCCTTTCTCTTACTTTGTAAAATTCCAGTTCCTCCTTAATCCTCCCATCCTTGTATCATGCAGATTTGTAATCTTGCCCACATGAAGCCAGTAGTTCAGGGCTGGTCTACACACAATGCATCAAAATGCATCAAAAACTTGTTGAATCTTTACAAACTTCATCCTTAATATATTTTTTTGTAGATGCATTTCAGTGTCCAGTCTATAGTGCAGGTACCTGTCTCTAGAAGAGACTTCTGATCACAAATGTGTCAATATTTCATAGGGAGCTTCACGGAGGAGCAGCACCTGTGGTTCCTGGAATTCTACAAGAAGCTGTGCATCGTGGGCCTCCAGCAGGAGAACGGAAACAGTGAGACCCCCACTTACCCCCTGGAGTTGGAGAGCAAGTATGCTCTAGTGCGCAAGAACTGTGCCTACAACTTCCCCGTGAGTCCCCATTGCACTGCTGGGCGACACTGTGCACTGTATATCTGTGCATGTGCACCTGATATGCAGAGACTGAGGTCAGCGTGAGTATCTCCTTACATTCACGCATGGGAATAATCTGCCTACTCAAAACGAAGGTCACAACCATCATAAAATGGTTGACTGAGTGGTAGAGGAGTCTTGCAGTGCCATCAGAATGTAAAGAACAGGTCACTGTCAAAACAGGATAGATGTCATAGCTAATTGTAGAACATAGGAACCTGCATTGTGTCTGTTGTCCTCTTATAATTATAAGAATGGGTCAAACCACACTTCACACCAAAGTCTGCAAAGGCATTGCGTGCAAGTGTGAGTAGGATGTGCAAGTGTGAGATGTTTGTATATCAATGCGTGTGTTTCACACCTGCCTATACCTAGACAAACATACCAGGAATTATTTAATCTTAAGTATGTGACAAAGGCAAGACACTTGCACAGAAACTGGAACTTTGTATGAATTATTAGAGTGGACAATTCACTCAGAAGAAAAAGTCCTTGAATTTAACAAAGGATTGTAGCTAAAGCTAAAAACCCAGTATTGCCATTGTTCTCATCCCAATGTTCCTGCAATATTTTCAGTTTTTTTCTCATCACATAATCCCTTACTGATTCATTCTTATTTTTCCACATTACAATTTTAACCATGTACGCTTCCATAAAGTTCAACCACCAAGTTCACAGAATAAAGATAATTGCGTTTTCCAAACAGATCACACCAACGTTTCCTTTGTTCATAATGCATGCTCCCCCTAGTGGACCGGAGGTACTTTCATTTCCATTGATAACTGCAGCTTGTATAACCTCTACTGCAGGCTGGAATGGCAAAAAAAACTGTTACATTTGTGTCATTATTTTGGGGGAAATGGTATGGGTTGTAATGGATCGGGAATGAAAATGCTGCCTCTGTCGGAAAAAGTCACTAAGTAAAAATGGGCATAAACGTCATAAAATAAGGTTCCTTTCATTACTGTATGCATGTTTATGGGCATTTGTGTTCATGCATACAGTATGTATTTTGAAACTGATATTATATTTTAAAGTTTATGCACTCAGAGGAAGCCAACAACTTCCAAGCAGTTCCCCTAACACAGGGGTGGCCAATCTTATCCTCAAAGGTCTAGTGTGTATGCACGTTTTTGGGGTAACCTTTATGGTAGCTGTTCAAACCCAGCTCTTTGGCCAATTATTCCTCTAATTAGTAATCTAATTGGTGAGTTACAATGAAAACTTGCATACACAGCAACCTCTCTGGCTAAGATTAACCATCAACTGCTATAAAGTGTTTCGGTGTTTAAAGTGGTGAGTCATATGATATTAGACATATACTGCTCTTTACTGAGTATGGTTTCTTGTTTAATCTGAGTATGTTGTTTGCCACCTGCAGGCCATGGTGGTGTATGTGGACCCTAACCACTTCCTGTCGGAGCTGTACCCCACCTTTTCCAGCCTGTGCCGTGATCCTGAGATCTCCGTGCGTCGCACGACTGCTGCCGGCTTCCATGAAGTAGGCCAGTTCTCGTGACTCCTGAAACACACCAGTAGGGTACGGGTAGAGTGACCAGATAATCCATGTCAGGGAGGACATTTTGAGGTACTTCAGGTTTTACAAACTGCTTTTAAACTGAAAGTCCACGGCTAAATAGTTTAGTTCTTCTTGTGCTTTTGTTGGTTCTATTCCTTGAAAGGCTCATCCAGCTGTTTCTCATTAACATCAATGACACGTGCATGAATATAGGAGACGGCCAATCAGCACACAGCATGAAGTCGCGCTTAAGTGAAATCCAGGTCCTCCTGACTGAAATGGTAGCTTACAAATCTTGTTCTAGCTCAAATTGTCCTCCCTGACATGGATTATCTAGTCAACCTACATGCTGCTGTTTGGAGGGGGGGGGGTGTCCCTGACATAATTCCTTCCTTCATCTTACAGGTTGCCAAACTATTAGGACCCAGTGTACACTGCATCCACAAGGAGCTTGTGACACTGCTGCAGGATGACTCACTGGAGGTAGGAGCCTAAGCACACCCCTTTTTAGACACACAAACACTGGGCTGACTTGTGGATAAAGATTCAGTTGTATCGCATAGTTATGCTTAGGTTCTGTCTATTCCTCCATCCAAGCAACCTTTGGTAATTGTGCATGAAAATCTGCAATATTGTGTAATGTTTACAGAAGCTTATTTACACCTATAGCACGGCTTTAGAAAATACTATTTTCTATAGTCACATCGGTTTTAGTTATTTTTGTGAAACTACACAGGTAGTTCTGGCAGAATAATAGTTCTGTATTATGTGCTTTAATGTTTTATTAAACGTTAGTATAGAAATTTGTGTGACTTTTTACTTATAAATAAGCACTAAATAATAGTAATTTTTTTCAGAATAACTTTTTGGTTTAAAAAATGCAAGCACCTCCCTGTTGAAGGTTTCCGTGGTAAGCCATGGTATAAGCGGGATAAACCACTTTGAGGTGTGTGGTTATATGAAAACAAACAACAACTTGGTGCAATGCGGCCCATGGTTTGGTGCAATGCGGCCCGTGGTTTGGTGCAATGCGGCCCGTGGTTTGGTGCAATGCGGCCCGTGGTTTGGTGCAGGGCGGCCCATGGTTTGGTGCAATGCGGCACATGGTTTGGTGCAGTGCGGCCCATGGTTAGGTGCAGTGCGGCCCATGGTTTGGTGCAATGCGGCCCATGGTTTGGTGCAATGCGGCCCATGGTTTGGTGCAGTGCGGCCGTTTGGTGCAGTGCGGCCCGTGGTTTGGTGCAATGCGGCACATGGTTTGGTGCAATGCGGCACATGGTTTATGCTTTATTTAGAGAAGTGAGACTTGACTAAGCCAAACTTTTGTGCTCCTCTGTGTATGTAGGTCTGTTATTTTTGTCTAGCAAAAGAAGTATTAATGGTGTCTGTAACTCTACGTCTTGTAGGTATTAGATGCCCTCATGACCCACTTGCAGGACACTCTGGAGCTGGCCACTTTGCGGGGAGAGGGCGGTGGGCCTGAGAGCAAGGTATCCCGTGCGCTGTCACTTCCGAAAAGGTGAACGCCCTCTGCTGGCCTATGGCCTTTACTGCCTCTTGGTCTCCCTGTGTGTTTCTCCAGGTGAGCATTCCAGATCTGGTTCCAGCCCTGGCCGCTGCAGAGCAGAAGGCAGCCGCCTCACTCCGCTGGCGTGTCCATGAGAAGCTACTGCAGAGATATGCCTGCCTGCCTCGCATTGTCTCTGGGGACCAGATCTACTTCCGCTTCCTTCAGAGGATGTTCACCATTGTCACCACCAACGTGAGACCACCATTGCAAGTTTCTCAGTCGACTTACCGGAATCCATCGCGGAAACACAAACACTTTACAGGCAGTCCCCAGGTTACAAACAAGTTCTGTTTCCAAAGTCTGTCTTTGAGTCGAATTTGTAGGTCATTTGGAATAATAATAATACTGTGCACAATACAGTAATAATAAAAGTAACTACATATTGTACTGTACCTCGAGCTGATGATCCGCTGAAGCTGTGTGTGTTTGTTAGTATGAACCATTATATTGAACCCAAATTTTTAATATTATAGGCTCTATGGTAGTCTGATTATATCTACAAGTTTTCTGGACATTCTTATCCAAGGGCCTGCCTGTATATATTGCTATCTTGCTATTTGCTGTACAGGGATATGCAGATGATGAAGGTTGACTCGATGTTTATATTTCACTGCATCTCTCTTCAGAATGTGCTCCCAGTCCAGAAAGAAGCAGCTAGAACATTGTGCGTGTTCCTGCGGTACAACCGCAAACAAGAGCAACGGCAAGAGATCATAAGCAAAGTGGCTGAGCGTGAGTGAAGAGACACACAGGCTTACATGCATGCTTGCAAATTCTGAGATATTATATGAGCAAATTTCAGGGTCGGCTGACGGTCTTTTATGACCATTAACAGAGGGGTAACTCATAAAAGAGCAGTAACACAGTTTAGAATGTAGGGATAAAAGCATCAACTAAATGCTAATGGTAGTAATAGTGAGGTCATGAGTAGCACTACTACTGTAATGCAGCATTTTCAGCTAGTATACTATGACACTGGAATGTAGCGTTTCAGAAAATGGACTAAGTCCTGAACCAACAGGTTAAGAGCAATGACATAATTGTTATTGGTAAAAGTATATGTTATTAGTGGTGTGCCGTGGGATTATTATCTTATGAAAAGTGTGCTGGGGCAGAAAAAAACCTTATGCCTTAACGATTTCTTAGCTTTTGTCACATTTGTCACAATAGGAATATAAATATCTGGAATAATGCAGTGAGACTGTAATGCAGAGTGTGGAAAATTGCCTTCTGTCTTCCAGAACTTGCCCAAGGCAGAAGTTACTGGAATAGGCTGCGCTACTTGGATTTATGTGAGATAGCCATGGGCATCTTCTCTAAATCCTACTTTTGTAAATACTTCCTGGTACTGGCTCTGGAGTTGGTCAATGACCCCGTAGCCAATGTCAGGTATGGAATTTTGAAGTACAAATTTACAAGCAGTTCCCCCTTTGTGTTAAAATGACATACTTATAAATAGATAAAAATAAGAAATCTAAGCATATTTCGTAGTAATGGAACTGGCTTTGAGACTATGGGACTTATTTCTGTGGTGCTATAGATGAGTACAATGGAGTATAATGAACTTTAACATCCACAGGTACAAACTGTGCCGCATGCTGCCCAGGCTAAAGGAGTCTATCAGGCTGCCAGCAGATAAGCACTTGCTACAGCAGCTGGAGTTCTGCGTACGCAGACTGTTGTGCCGAGAGAAGGACCAGGATGTGGTGGCGAGCGTTCGCAAGGTGAGGTTCTCCCCAGAGAAGGTGCTCTCAGTGTCCATACCTTCAAACAATCCTACCAGATGAGAAATAACCCCAGCGGGTCCGTGATGTCAAATTCTGATTCACATTTCATTATTGTGGTTGAACTGTTTCATAAAAAGGATTGCATTGTTTTTCAGACAGTGCTGGAACTGGACAAACTAGACATCACCGAACCAGTAAGAAATGCCATTGACTCCTCTGTGTTCACATTATCATTGCTCTTGGCATGAGTGACCTGTGATATGTCCTCTGTTTGCCAGTATCACAAGCGACATGAGCGAGACTTACTGGACCAGAAGAAAGAGACGGAGGAGGCCCTTTTGCTGGAGATGGTGAGAAATCCAGGGCTCTGCTCTGCTGCAAATTACATCATTTAAGGCATCAGTGTTAATGAATTATTTTATCTCTTTACGCATTTAATTGCATTTTTGTTTATTATTCTTTTCTTTGTTTGTTTTATATTCTTTTAGGGTGTTCTGTTTGTGTATGGTGTACCTTTTGTAATTTATTTGCCCCAACTATGTTCACTGTCTCGCACCATGTCTTGCACTGTAAGTCTCTCTTCCCACACTCTTCTGTACCTTGCTCCTATATGCACCAGAATTTCCCCCTGAGTCACTGTTTGTCTTGTCTTATAAAACTAGGTAGGACACATGATAGTCCTGTTGGTAGCATTATGAACATCTGCATGGCTTGGGGTTCGAGTCCTGCCTCTGGACGTTCCCTGAAAACGAAAGTAACGAAATAGACTAAGGATATCTCTGTCTCCTTGCAGTATTTTAATAATGAATCAATAATCAATTTGCCATTTGCACAAGTACATTATTCTCTACTTCAACTCTGTCTTGCTTTCCATAGCTTGGAGGTCACAGCACAGGGTCAATCAATGCATAACGCCCCTGGAACTGGAGTTACCGGCCTTGCCGCAGACATGTGACTATTGTGCCGCGCGGCTGGGGCACAAACCCACTGAGCCAGTCGCTACCCCCTTTGTTTCACTTGGATTTCCAGTGGGCCTTTTAAATGATTGGTACCATGTTGTTTCTCACACCTGGCACAGGAACAGCTAGAAAGACATCAGAGTGAAGGGAGACTTGAAAGTGACAAACATTTAGACAAAAAGCGTGAGTAATTTGTCTCTTCGCCAAACCTTATGCTCAGTGGTCTGATTCTGATGCCAGTTATGTGCTATGAATCTGGATTGGGAACATGCCAGGTTTGGTCAACCACAACTGTTAAGGGCAATGGACACTGGAATGTTGTTGTTTATTCTTCTACTACTTAATGAATATTATTCTGGATTTCTATGAATTGTCAATATCTAATAACAAGCCCTGTCTAATCTCTCTGTGATTATGTAAGAATAATGACCATGACAGCACTAACTTATCTTTAGCCTCTAAAGGCTTTGATATGAGGCTGATTGATCATGGCGATTTATTGTCCTCTCTTGGATCTGAAGGGAAAGAGACGAAGCGGACCAAACTGGCACGAAGCCGCTCTCTCAGCAGCCACCCCTCTACATCCAAGATGACCACTTTGGACAAACCTTCGTAAAGCTTTCCACTTCTGTCAAAGCTGTAGCGCTCTAAACATGAACATTTCTGTGTGAATACTTGTAGCACCTGTGAATTATTAACCAGTAGTATATTGAATGTTTTTTAGCATGAATTTGGATTTCATAAATAGTCCTGTAAACACGGCTCTTACCTCCCGTTTCTCTAGAAAGGGCAAGGAGCCGGGAACCTGCCCAGCACCAGTGAAGGGGCCCATTCCCCCCTCTTCCGGTTAGTATCAGGACATTGTGTGACACATCTATTCATGGAGAACTCGAGTTGAATGTAGCACATGCTTTTAAGATAGCTCAGTTAAGGATCCTTCAGGTCGAGAAAGTAAAAAACCAGACCAGACTGTTTCAATCAACCATTTGAGTAAAAAGAGTCACAGTCACAGAGTACTCAAGTGGTTGGTTGAAATAAAATTTTGCTCTGGATTCTTTCTCGACCTGAACTATCAACCTTTGCTTTGAAGCATCTGAAACACTCTGAAAGAGCTTGAATTCCTCGTAGATTTAGGCTCCCTGGACCTGCACATAACTCCAGTCTCTGCTTGTGCTGTAGTACTATTTTTTGTGTTTCAGTATAGCAGGGAAACGCAGTACTAACACAGATCAGGAATGTGAGTCATAGAGGAAAAGGGAAATAAAGAACGAGTTAATGTGAGAACCATAGACAGGCCCTTGTCACTCACAGATGACGGCCTCCGCTCTCACCACTTTGGCCACGGCCCCGCCTCCTCCAAGCCAGTTCTGATCCATAGCAACAGCAGCAGCACTCTGGACCGTCGGAGCAGCACATTCAAGGAGACCAGGAAGCTAACCATGTAGGTGCAATGTATACCAGCGATTACTGCAAGTATATCACAAAAGATGGATACTGCAGTCCTAAAATGTCTATAAATGATTGGTTTTGCTTTGGGTGATATAATTCTTAAAGACTGTTAAATCATTCCAGTAACAACACTGTGAAAAATAAAAATCTAAGCAAATATAATTCTTATTTAGACAAAATTCTAATTTTATTAATAAACTGACTAAAATACATCTTATGAATAAGATTAACTTGCTTGCATTTAGGCACATTTCCTTAATTTAGGAAATCTTACCAAGAACAATTTTCTTACTGCACTGGTGGTTTAATTCGGCCAGTTTTAGGCCATCTTGCCTAACAACAGAAGCTGATACCTTAAAATTTCTTAAATTTCACAGGCCATTTTTTGCAGTGTAGTCAGTTATTTAATGAAATTTGAATTTTTAAATACAAGAATTTTTAGCTGGCAAATAATATTTGCTTATTTTAATTTTTTTGCAGTGCAGACAAATCACTAAAACCTAAAAACGACAGATAAAATGACTGTAGAGCTCTTGTTTATATTGGGGAGTTTCTTTTTGCCATAGTTCAGCTAGACTTTCACTGTCTGTTGTAAATTTAATTTGTATTGATGGATACTTATGGATATTACTTATGGTAATTTTAAGTTTTTAAAGCAATACATGTAACAATATCTTTAATATCTATAATAAATCTTTTTTTAATTATATTTTTCACCCTTAAACAATTGTTATACACAGCAGAAATTCTTCAACAGTTCACTTCAAACTCAACAAATCAGTTTCGCTCCTGTCTTTTCATTGCAGGCAAAGAAAATCCAACTCTTTCGGGATGCAGTAAAGACGGAAATGCCAGGGAAGATTATCCACCCGTCTGCATATTCCCACATCCTATGACCTGCTTTCTTTTCATAGTGACAGTATGGCTCCACACATGGAGAAATCAGCATCCCTCCGATTTGATTCTCTGACTCTCAACCAACAGACTAGTAAACCAACATACTGAAAAAAACAATCCCTCCAGCTAGCTTAAGCATGTGTTTTGCAACGCAGTCCTCAGGGACCCCAGACAGCCTGCATTTTTGCTCCCTTTCAGCTCCCAACATACCTGTACTAGGTAACTGACGTACGTGACAGCTTGGTTCAGATGTGTTGCAAGCTGGGAGGGAGCAAAAATGAGGACTGGGTGTAGATGAACTGGCTTAAAGGAATATCAGAATTTGTAGTTTGCCAGTGAGAATACTCACACACCCTTTCCTGCCTTATTCCAAAAGTACTGGTATCATTTGTATAAAAAGAGAAAGAGATTAGAACAGTTGTACAGTATGTATTTAAGTTTATTTTTGTAACAGCATGCATTGCTTTTCTTTTACAGATATGGACAGATGTCATAGGTATTTTTATGAACACAACAAGGTTAAAATCCCTTATTCTGAGCATCCCATTAAAAGTTCAACTACTGTAACACAAGTGATACATGCCCGCTGAGTATGTAATTTAAACATAATGCAATTTACATGTCAGTATACACTAGTGCAGGATTTCCCAATTCAGGTCCTGGAGGATCATACTGCAACACATTTAGCAGATTTTCCTGTTCAAATACACCTTATTCAGCTCAGGTTAAGTAGGTGTTACTGGCTTAGGTTCATATTCGCCCTTTTTCGAAACTATACGATAAGCAGTTATAATAAATCTATACATAGTGATATTGTATATACTTATCTCAACATAATCCTATCCAGGATAAGCAACTGGAATATTGATGGTTATTCAGCAGTTTTAATGATAATGAACATGACTATCCTTTTGTATTTTATGAAAGATGTATATCATTAAGTTTTCAAACACAAGTTATTTCTAAACAAAAACATAGCATAGGATTAGAAAGTGCATGACACAAAAACCAAGAAAGTGAATTTAAAATGTGACAAAGGGCTGAGGGGATCTGGGCAGGTTCCTGTAGATTACTGAACCTGTTGCAGTGTCACTCCATCACATCAGCTCTTGGTAGGGTCGATCACTCGGCCCATGAACAGGATGCTGTTGGTGACCTCATGATAGATGAGGAAGAGGAAGGGCCGGTTCATTGTGAGGCGGGGGAGCATGGAAAATTCGCTGACGCTGGTTGCCAGGGAAGCAGTAACCGATGTTCCCTCCTCATCAGCCTTCAATATAGCCTTATGCAGTACCTGAAATTAAGATGATATTACTTTCCCACGCTTTCATTTTTTGCAAAAAAATTATATATTTCTTCATAATTCTTACAGAAAACAAAAATACGAAGATGCCAGAACTTGAATATGATTATAATTAGGTGACACACATACAGCTCTGGGAAAAATTGAGACCACAGCAAAATTTTTAGTCTAATCTTAGTTTATGGGTATGCTTCTGTGAAACATACATTTTTTGGTAAACTTTACCTGGCTCTTCTCTGTTTGTCATTAATTAAGGGCTTCTTCCTTGCTTTATTGGACCTCAGTCATACTTCTAGCAGCTTGTTACAAACTGTCCCAGCAGTGCACATCTCACCACTTAATGTTTCCCATTATTTTGATGTTTCCCATTACATCTGATGTCTTCATCTGATTCATGAGGCACTGCTGGCTAAATTTCCGGTCATCTTTAGCATTAGAAAGTCTGTTCTACCCTCTACCTGGCTAGTTATTGGTCTTTGCCAGTGTTTCCTGTTTCACATTGCTCTCTGGAAGCATCCTGCCAGCAAAACCAGGATTATACCAGGAGTTAACAATGCAGATTAATAAACAAAATGGAGTAGTCTTTTAATTTTTTCCAGAGCTATGTGTATATATGTACACACACACACACACACACACGTACGTATGTATGTGTACGTATGCTAGAGGTACTCTTTCACCTATTTATCGGTACTTGATTATATAAGTTTTATGTAGGATTTGTCTCATTCAGAAATTTACCTAAAACACTGGACCATAAACAAACACTAAACAATCTCAGGATATCACCTCAATACAGTGACTGTACAAAAGCTTAGAACTTCACTGTAATGCAGCAAACTTTTCCTCCTAAAATAATGCTAAGAAATTATCACTGTACACAAATAATTTACAAAAACAAAAGAAAGTAGCACGGCCTTGTAGTTCAGCGAAGAGCACCTGACCCTCCCACCTTCAGGTTTGATTCCCACCCATGGCTGTGTGTTCATGCGTGTGCATGTGTGTATGGGGGGGATAACAATTAAAAAAAAAAAAACATAGTTTATTGAACTGGTGTTTCTAAACTGTCTATAGTGCAAGAGTTTGAGCTATTTAGGCTGCCTAAGAACTCTATGGTTTTGTATGGAATGTGTAAAACACATCGCCTACACCAGTGCAGATGTCTTTTGTCACCACAACTGTTTAAAAATTTGACGTTGACAGGTTTACTGTTGGTTACTTTCAGGAAAACAATTGGCAACTTCAAAAGTCCTTGATTACCTCTATTTCTTTACAGAAAGTGTAACGGTTAAATAAAAATGACAGGCTAGCCAATACAATCACATCCATTTTAATGTGATAACTTATGGTGTAACATGCTATAACATTTTAAAAGTATGAGAACAAAATAAAAACTATTTTTTGTGCTGGTCTCTGTATTTTGACGGTCACTCTCTTGTCAAACACAAAGTGCTTCATATTGATGGTTCAACATCACTCTAATGATCAAGCTACATTTTAACATATCTTGCCGTTGGCTCAGGGTTTCGTAACCTACCTCTACTCTGTGTGGTTCAGATCTCCTCCAGGCAGGCCAATTTTCCCCCCACAATTCAAAGACATGCAGTTAGGTTAGCTGGGACCATAAATTTGCCCACAGACTATGGCTGCACGTTTTTGTAATTATTTCATCGTGGGGACCATATTTTCCTACAATGTGACAAAAACCTGTAATTTTGTATCTGGTGGGAAAAAAGGCCACACAAGGGGAAACTCAGTTTTCTAAAAATCTGTAAATGAAACCAAAAAACTAAAAATGCAAAAGTCTTGTATTTAGTTTGGTTTCTTAAGGTTAAGGTTATGGCTGGGTAGGCGTTAAGGCTGTCATAGTGGGGATTAGGGTTATGCTCATAGAAATGAATGAAGAGTCCCATAAAAATATATAAACATGGACTGTGCATGCATGTGATTTTCCTGCAGTGTAATGACATCCATGGTGGATCCCAACCTTGTGACACGTTTCCTGGGACAAACCTCAGGTTCAGGGATTAATGCTTGATAGATGTATGATGTTTCCTCTCTGCCTGCATAAGCTGTGTGCGGTGGGATGAACTGCAGCCTCACACCCTCAGAGTCGCTGGTTCAAGTTCTACTTCAGGCTGCGTTTGTGATTTTTTTGGGAGGCCTTTGCCTTGGTACCTTGTGCTACCTGAACAGGCTCAACATGACCCTGTACAGCTACAGGGAATGGATGGATAGATTAAGTAAGCTGTACTGGTTCATAGGTAAACTGCGACCCATGGTATGGCTAATGGTATGGCTAATGTTTATGTTTCTGGGATCTTCCTGCAGTGGCTTTTCTTACCAAAAATGTTTCAAGACCGCTATGAACAAAACTTAATCTACTTATAAATTGACTCTAACACTGTTAGACACCAAATCTATTCAGTTCACAAGACTAATTTATATAGGAAAAACTGGCAGAGAGGTTTAAACATCCTCACAGTAATGTAGTTGTAAATGTAATATAAAAAGACAATGAAGAGCAGGGGTAGGCAGCCTGATCCTGGAATGATGGTATCCAGCAGGTTTTATGTCCTACCTAATATTGTTACCATCTGCCAGAGTTCAGGAAGGTTTCATCAGAGACCAGGAAGGATAGAAAACCTGCTGGATATTGGCAGTCCTGGATCAGGGCTGCTTACCCCTGATTTAGAGTCAGAGTGCTAAAACAGTCACATAGCACCCTGCGACTTGCTTTGCCGACTGACCTCAGACACCTTCAGTTCTGCCGCTTTGCTGAACCCAGAGAGATCGGCCCTGTTGTCAAAAACATTGTCGATGCCAAGGTCAGGCAGCACCTTTGTCATGGCGTAGGACTGCTGCTCCAGCCTGATCCTCGGCAGCTGCACCTCTAGCTTGCTGGAGAAGAGGCAAAAGAAGCATGAAGCAGAAGTACATGCCAGGCCTACAGAAAGCTACAGGCCTGTGTCCCAGGAAGAGCACATCTAATAAAGCTACAGGCCTGTGTCCCAGGAAAAGCACATCTAA
>JAODUD010011593.1:0-21592 GCA_026784285.1 Stomatorhinus walkeri
ATATGTGCTGTCAAACGATAACATTTTTAAATCAGATTAATCACAGGGTTACTGTGGATTAATTTTGATTAATCATGATTAAATATCATTCATTTTTAATCTATATTAATTGCTGGTGTCCACTAGCGGGTTCGGGGATTTCCACCACGACAGGCACCGACCACCTTACGGCCACAGCTCCGGTCAGCCGCCTCCACAATGGAAGCGCGGAACATGGCCCATTCGGACTCAATGTCCCCTGCCTCCCCCGGGACATGGGAGAAGGTCTGCCAGAGGTAGGAGTTGAAACTCCTCCTGACAGGGGATTCCGCCAGACGTTCCCAGCAGACCCTCACTATACGCTTGGGTCTGCCAGGCCTGGCCGGCTTCCTCCCCCACCAGCGGAGCCAGCCCACCACCAGGTAGTGATCAGTTGACAGCCCCACCCCTCTCTTCACCCGAGTGTCCAAGATATGCGGCTGCAAATCCGATAACATGACTACAAAGTCGATCATCGAACTGCAGCCTAGGGTGTCCTGGTGCCAAGTGCACTTATGAACACCCTTATGCCTGAACAATCCATGACGAGCACAGAAGTCCAACGCACCCGACCCCTATGGCCCCTCCTATAGCTAGTGAGTCCATTGAAGGGGGGCCCCATGAGTATAAGCCGGGCCATCAGACACTCACCATTGAGCCCCACCCCCAGGCCTGGCTCCGGGGGAGGCCCCGGTGACCCGCTTCCGGGCAAGGGAAACCGTCGTTCCACTATTTTATGCATCATTAGGGGTCTTCTGAGCCGCAATTTCATTATACATTACATATTGTGCCCATACCGCTGCAGTTTTCACTTCTTCACTGTGGTAATGACTTCTTCAGGGTCAATGAACTGTCTGATTCTGTCTTGCACTGTTTCATTTGTGATGTGATCTTTGTAAGAAATGCCAAGGAGTCTTCAGAAACACCTCATTTCTGTAGATTGTATTGTTCTTTCAAGTTCCTCTGTCAGAATCCAAGACTCACAGGCATACAGGAAGATTGAGATAATCAGAGATTGCATCAGTCTGATTTTTGAGCTGTGTGTAATATTCCTCTCTTTCCAGATAGGTTTCAGCTTTGCCAATGCTGCTGTTGTCTGTGCGATTCTGGCAAGTACTTCAGGATTAGATCCTTCATTGGTGACCATTGCTCCAAGGTATTTGAAACTGTTGACAGTTTCCAACTTCTCACCACCGATCCTGATGTCTAAACTGATGCCCTTGGGGTTGTTCGTCATCAGTTTGGTTTTCTCTGCATTTATTTCCATTCCATATGCAGCTATTCCACTAGCTCTGCTAGTTCTTCTTCGGTACCTACTAGGCCATCAATATTGTCTGCAAACCTCAGGTTGGTGATGTTCCTACCTCCAATACTGACTGTCCCTTGGTGTTTTTCCAGTGCGTCATGATTGTCTTGAGAAAGATGTTGAATAGCGTGGGTGAGAGCAAGCATCCCTGTCTGACTCCGATAGTGTTTCGGAACCATCCGCCTATGTTGCCATTGAAGAGCACTGCACTGGATGCCTTGTTGTAAAGGTTTTCGATGACTTTGGTCAGGTTGGTGTTGATGTTGTACAGTTTCATGGTTGACCAAAGGGCTGCATGCCACACTCTGTCGAATGCCTTTTTAAAATCCACAAAGATATGATAGAGGTCTTGTTTGTGTTGTAGATACTTCTCACACATAATTCTGAGATTAAAGATATATTCTGTTGTGCCATGCCCTGATATAAAGCCTGCCTGTTCTTCCGCAATGATCTTCTCTGCTTGTGGCTGTAATCTGTTCAACAAAATCTTCAGCATGACTTTACTAGGGTGACATATCAGGCTTATTGTGCGGTAGTTCTGACACAGTCGCAAGTTGTCTTTCTTGGGGAGGGTGATAACTAGGGATTGTGTCCAGGTTGCAGGCCATTCACCTGTCTGCCAGATCTTGTTGCAGATTGTTAGAGTGTCGATCATGCTTTCTCCGTCTGCCTGGATTAGTTCTGCTGGAATATTGTCAACTCCTGTTGCTTTCCCCTTCTTGAGAGATTTTACAGCTGCCCTTATTTCTTCCTTGAGCATAGCGAAGCTGTCGGTGTCAGTTGCAGAGGGAACGTTCAGTATTTCTGGGTCTCCTGTGATTGTGTGGTTGTACAGCTCCGAGCAGTACCCAGTCCACCTCTTCAGGACCACTTTACCTTCTGTGAGACAGTTCCCATCTTTGTCTTGTATGGTCGTTGTTCTTCCCTGCTTTGTGCTCGTTAGATCTTTCACAAGCTGGTAGGCCTTCTTGGTACTATTATTTGATAGGCTCTCCTCAATACCTTGGCATTGCTTCTTAATGCAAGTCTCCTTATCGTATACATGGTAAATATGAAAGAATCTAATAATGTATTGAATAATACAATCAATATAGTTCTTTCTTCATTAACTGAGGTTTATTTTTTTAAAACATGATATAGGAACATGGAAACAACTAGAAATAAAAAAAAACACTTTAAACATAAATAAAACATTTCCAAAAGGACAACTGTCCTTCAATAAGGATAAATAAAAACTGTCGCCTCCCCTGAACAAACACTCAACCAAGAACACTGACACCTGAAAACTGAACTCCCCTCTACATTGTGGTTTCCAAGTATCAGCACAAACTACTCCATACAATGTGAGGGCCAGCTAAACCCTCACTGTTTACTTACACCTCCTCCTTTTCTCCTATTAGATTTTCAATAAAACTTTTCACCTCTGACGGCATTATGAATGTATGCATTTGTCCTTTATGGGTTACAAGTATCTTAGCCAGTGGAGCTATGTCGTTTCAGAGTCCAAGCCTTTGGAATTCTTGTCTAAGTTGGTCAAATTGTTTTCAAATTAGTTTTACATTAGAATTTAATTTGAAATGTTTTATTTTTTCCCTGACGATGTTCATTTTATCCCCGTAGTGAGGAACTTCATAATATATCTTGGGGGTACGTTGTCATCTCTCCTCGGGTCTATTCAGTGCACTCACACTGCTCGATGCAGACAACACAAACATCGAGACACTTACTGAACACTTCAACACAGCAATGATGGAAACAAACACCAGCCAGTCAGAAACCCCTGGGTAACACCTGACATCCTGAGCCTATTTAACCAATGACGATAACTGAAGAGAAAGAAGAACGACACTGAGGGGGCAAAGCAGTACAGAAGTGTGAACCAAGAAATAAAGAGGAACACGAAAATGTTTGTGTTGTCTGCATCGAGCAGTGTGAGTGATAGTGCACTGAATAGACCCGAGGAGAGATGACAACGTACCCTCAAGATATATTATGAAGTTCCTCACTACGGGGATAAAATGAACATCGTCAGGGAAAAAAATAAAATATTTCAAATTAAATGTAGAGGGGAGGCGACAGTTTTTATTTATCCTTATTGAAGGACAGTTGTGGGTGGAGCCGGAGCCTCGGGCGTAGCAGCAGGCGGAGGCGGGGCTACAGTAGGCGCCTTGGACGAAGCAGAAGGCGGGGCCGCAGCAAGCACCTTGGGGAGGCACGTCAGGTGCCGGCAGGACAGGAACATCAAATATCACCGCCAGGGTTGGTGCCGTAACAGCAGGCATTGCCCCTTTATGAGCTCTTTGGACCCACAGGATAGCATCCCATATTGCTCTGGCTCCCTGATTAGCCACGCGTGCCTCCCTGAAGCTGTAAGCTGCTAGCGGCAGCAGCTCTGCAGCAGCAAAATGGACTTTGGGCACCTGTATAAGCGAGGCACTGGAGATGTCCGGGGTGACCCCTGTGGAGATGTATCTCTCATGTACCTCTTTCATGAGGTGCATGTTCCCTGGCGGAACCATCTCACCTCCCACTCCAGCTGGCTAATTCCAGTGCCATGGGGTCCTCTCGGACCATGGGCTGGTTTAGCTAGAATATCACCTCCTGGAGCAAACCAAGGCGTTGTTTCTCGACTTGCTGAGGTTAGTCTTCCCCAGGTCTGTCATTCTATCATATCCGTGTGCAGTGAGCAGGGATCGGGGAATTCAGGATCGGGCACACGGAAATCCAAAAATGGGGTTTATTACAGACGGAACACAACCACATGATAAAACAACATCAATGACAGACCTGGGGAAACAATAAGAATATCTTCAAAACAAGTATACACAAGTGCTGAATGCTTAAAAAATTAACACAATATTTCTCCCATTGGCGTCAGCTCAGTTACACTTTGTTGCGATGGCAGCCCCTCTTGTATCACAAGCTGCAGTGAGTTCACAAGACAGTCCAGGTTAGTGACTCCCAAATCATCCATTACTTTTTTTGTTAAGTGAGATTGTCCATTAAACACTATTCCCACCTCACTGTACTCATACCCCCTGAGCATGCTCGATGTCGACATTACCGCCGCTTTGCTGCCAGGATCAGCAGCTTGTCCCTTTTCCAGGACGCACCTGGCCCTTAATGATCAGTTGAGGACTCTATTCCGTGGGCCCCCAAGATCCCCAAACGGGTGGTGCCTGTTGCCAAGGCACAAACCTCAGCCATACCCTCCGAGGTTCTGGTGCTGGATGCTCTGCCCTCCGAGGTCCCCATCCCGATGACTCCGACTTCATCCTCTGTGGTTCCAGACCCAGCGGTTCCTGCTCCACCCCCTGTGGTTCCGGCTCGGCGGTCAACTGCAGTCCCCCTGCAGCACGTCGTCGGGCGCCTACAGTCTCGTCTCTGGCGCCTCGTCGGTCACCTGCTGTGCCCCCTGCTCTGCCTTCACCAGCCGTAGCTCCTGTTCCCTCCTCCTCTTCTCTGGTGTCCCCTTTGCCTCGCTCCATCTTCCTCCTTGCCCCCTGCGTCTATCCCACTGCATTCCTCCTCACTGTCTTCAGCGTCCCCTCCAGCGCTGACCGCGCAATCACCGAGGGTCCCTCCTGCTCCACCCTCGTGGTCACCCATTGCCCCTATGGCTTCCGCATTCCGCCTGCCAGGTTTCCCTCTGGCCTTTCAGTTTCTCTTTGTGCAGGACAAACAGATAGATGGAAACCGTGGAGTGGAATCCACTCTACAATGGCTATTGCAAAGATTTGTTGCTTCATCCAGCAGCAAAATTGAACTCAGCTCAATCTTTCACAAACAAATCTTGCATTATACACTACCACATAATGGACAAATGTCTGGATTTTATTTCCATTACAGAGACCTGGCACCAACCAGATACTTATTTCTCCCTGAATGAGAGCTGTCCCCCAAGATTCAGCTACCTCCAGAAAGCCTGCACTACAGCTCGTGGTGGTGGCCTGTCAGTCATCCATCACAGCGAGTTAGAGTTATCTCTATTACCACTACCCAAACTTTCTTCTGATGTTGTTTCTTCTGATTTACTGACCACCAACACCAAACTCATCTTTCATCCCTGAGATGTTTAATCTCCTCACAACTTTTTGCACATCCTCTGTCAATGTCATAATTTTAGGTGATATGAACATCCATGTTGACATCCCCTCTTGTCACTTTGCTGCTGAATTTCTTCAATTGATCAACTGCTTCAATTTAAAACAACTTGTCCCTACCCACATAAGCGGCACACCTTGGACCTGGTCATCACAAACACTGCTTTTCTCATCAACCTGCAGGTGTATGACCTAGGTGTCTCCAACCACAAGGTCATTTCTACCATTCCCTTCTAGCCTCTCCAAGCCTAAATGCAATATCTGCTTTAGAAACCTCAAAAAAATTAACACTTGGCAGCAGACATTGAGCATCATTCCACACATTTCTCATCAGCTGATGAAGCAGTGGACTACTACAACAGCCATCCGAGTAGCCTCCTGGACCACGATGCCCCTCCTAAAACCAGAGTTGCACCCTTTTCATGCTCAGAGCCCTTGTTCACAGATGGGCTTCGGAAAATGAAGAGAGCAGGACGGGTCCTTGAGCGGTGCTATACAACCTTGACCCAGAAGTCCTTTCCAATTATAGGCCTATCTCAAATCTCCCCTTCAAATCCAAAGTGCTTGAGAAAGTAGTTGCCTTCCAGCTGCAGAACCACCTAAAACTCAACAACCTCTATGAAAAATTCCAGTCTGGTTTTCGGTCAAATCACAGCATAGAAACTGTACTTGTAAGAGTCACAAATGATCTCCTGGTGTTATCTGATGCTGGCTCTCCCTCCTTGCTTATCCTCCTGGACATATCTGCTGCATTTGATACAGTTGAACACGACATCTTTTTAAACCTGCTCCATTCCACTTTTGGAGTCACTGACGTTGCCCTCAGTTGGTTCCGATCATATCTTACAAACTGGATAGAATACCTTGCTAAGGGTGACTCCACCTCAAATCCATACATAGTCTCCTGTGGCACCCCCCAGGGGTCAGTTCTTGGCCCCATGCTCTATATCCTCTACCTTTCTCCGCACTGCCAGGTCATAAGACGCCATGGATTTTCCTTCCACTGATACGCTGACAACCCAAAGCTTTATGTAAATGCCACAGCTGCAACGCCACTCTCATCATCCCCGTCTCAACTCACCATCTGTCTGGAGGCGATAAAGGTATGGATGGAACACAATTTCCTTCAACTCAACAACTCCAAAACCTAGGGCATCCTGGTCTGCACTCCTCACCAGACCAAATCATCACCCATAACCAGCATCATGTTTTCTGGCTCCAATATCTCTCTTTCATCAATAGTCACAAATCATGGTGTAAAAATGGATCCCCAACTCACCTTTGAATCTCATATCAACCACCTCTGTAAAACCTCCTTCTTCCATCAATGCATCCATGGACATGCCTCCCCCCCACCTCAATGAACTTATCAACCCACAAGGCACAGTATGTTCCCTTCATTCTACACACTCAAACCTCCTCAGAACCAATCTGAAGATTATGGGAGGTAGGGCTTTCTGTGTTGCTGCTCCACGCCTGTGGAATGCCCTCCCTGATTTACTGAGGGCACCACCACCCACTGACTGTTTCAAAAAGCTTCTTAAGACATTTCTTTTTAACAAAGCCTTTGGTTCCCCAACTTAGAGGTTTTAAAATAGTTAACTTAATTTTTTTTAAATGCATATTACATAGGTGAAATGCAATGATTGTAACTGGAAAAAAATATATAAAATAATATGAACAGGAACATATTTTTATGTTTTGTTAAGTCACTGTCTACTTTGAAAGTTTATTACAGAAATGTCAAAGACAAGATACGGTTATTTGTGCAGAACATTTCACAAAGATGTGATTTAAAGTATTTTACGGAGATCAAATAATATTATAGAATAATAATGACAGGTGAAATCAACCCAGAAGGTTTCCTGTTGGATATGGGGATCAAACCAACATCTTTCGCATTATAAGGCAACATAAACCACTGTATCCCATGCCAGTGTACTAAGCACTTGTAACATTTACGCAACTTATGCATTTAGTCTGTCCGCAATTCATTGCCAAGCCAAATCTCTGACTCTGTTTATGGCCACAGTATTGCCCTTTTTTGTATTTTTCATACAGGTCCATCAGTAGCATTTGTTCTACGGCAGAAAGACCGCTCTCATTTTACAGGCTTTCTGACTCATTTTGTCGATCATCCATTTATTTGGGCTTAAATATCGCGGGTGTGCACACTAAATTAGTCTATGCAAGTCTGTCTTGAATGAGCCTTAATTAGTTAAAACTGAACTGCATTTGTGGACACGCTGGAACAGTACTTATTTAATGTTTCAGCGTCTCTATGACCAAAGAGAGCCTGTTGCTCTGACAAATCTGAGGACAGACATTGTTTCTCTGTGTAGTGATGAACTTGAGGTAATCAGTCAGTCTCTTCAAGTGCTGTCTGTTTTTTTCGAGGTCACACAAGAACTGTCAGCAGAGACAACTGTAACCTGCTCTAAGATGTGTTTGTACACGTCTGTACGTATAACTTTCCGAAATGCATAGTACGAAGTGTATTGGCTAAATGCATTCAGCATTTGCTGATGATGATGATGATGTGTTTTTTTAAGGTCATACCACTCTTCAGGAACCTGCAACATGCAGTGATGCTGCAGTTGGCTGACAGTTCACATGCATTAGCAGTGACTCTGGGACAGAAACTGCTGGACAATTTAAGAGCCAGGCCATCACCTGAAAATCTGCACTACGTACAGCCAGCAACATTTCTGGATCCAAGGTTCAAAACTCTTGCGTTTGACAACCAAGCAAAAGACCAGGATGCCCAGAGATATGTCACCTCAGAATGTGCAAAATTGATCAAAGTACCCCCTCCACCACCAACAATGGCACAACCAGTAGCAGATGACCCAGCTCCTGGACCCAGCAGACAGCTAGAACAACCAAAGTTTTATTTTTATTACCTTGTTTAATTTGTCATGCTTTTTGTGCAAACACATACAGACATTACCTTTTTTCCTGCCAACTTTTTTCCATGCAAGGTCAGGCAGGTCTTTGACGAGAGTTCACCAAGTAAGAAGACAACAAAACCCAACAGCATATGCCATTGTGGAAGTTTGGCGTTTCTTAGCTGATGGATAGAGCTGAAGACCCAATTGCATACTGGGAGCAGAACTCCAGGGTCTTCTCCCACCTGTACAAGCTGGTACAGGTGTTCCTGGCAACATCTGTGCCATGTGCAAGAGTGTTTTCAAAAGCTGGCCAGGTAATGAAACTATTAGTTTTTTCCTTCTTTGCAAAGTGTCTTTTAAACAGGTGCCAGCATTTCAGGTAACTGACAAGAGGAGGAACTGACTAAAGCCCCAAAACATGGAGAAAATATTTTTAAATAATAACCTTTTAAACTGTTGTCTGGAATTGCGTTTTTACACTGTTGTATTCAATACAAATTAATTAAAACTAAACCATTCACATAACCTGCTCAACATACACAAACTGTCATGACCGCGCTGCCGGTCGGGGGAACAGGGAAGCAGGCGGAAGGCAGTGTAATCAAAAATGGCTTTATTCTCCGTGAAACGGAGCACGGGACACCAGGCAGACAAAACGAAAGCAACAAGCAAACAAAGCAAACAAACAAAGTGACCAAACACACAAACAAAACAAAATGACGGATCTAATGGGGACTGACTGAGACACAGCTTAAAAGCACAAGACAATCAGACACGGATCGACAATTGATGGTTTCCATGGGGAGCAGACACGAGGTAACGAGGGGGGGCATGGCACACAGGAGGCTCTGACGGGCGGATCCTGACACAAACCTAGAGGCTGAGTATTCTAACCTCAGTAGCTAATTAATTATTATACACACTCAATACTTGGATGGTATGTAAATACAGAAATTATGTTTTAACAATACACAACCATGGGAACAAACATTCTCTATAAATTATATAAAACCCAATTTAGGGTTTCATTGACTGGGGGAAATCCTGCTGCATACAAGCATGCAAATAATGCAGATAACACCAAACAGACAAAGTACAAAGACTGTACACAAGGTGTGAGCAAAGTAAACGTACTGCAGCAGATTTAAATAGTACATACTGTAGTGCAGAAATGGATGTATAATCTTGAGGAGCAGAATGTGAGGCTAAATGTGAAAATTTAAAGATGAGAACAATAATCCTGGGGCGGCATGGTGGTGCAGTGGTTAGCACTGTTGTCTCACACCTCTGGGACCTGGGTTCCATGTGTGTGGAGTTTGCATGTTCTCCCTGTGTCGTTGTGGGGTTTCCCCCCACAGTCCAAAGGCATGCTGAGGCTGATTGGAGTTGCTAAATTGCCTGTAGGTGTGCCTGTGTGTGTGAATGGTGTATGGGTGTGCCCTGCGATGGGCTGGCCCCCCGTCCAGGGTTGTTCCCTGCCTCGTACCCATTGCTTTTGGGTAGGCTCCGGACCGCCCGTGACCCAGTAGGATAAGCGAGTATGGATGGATAGATAATAATCATCTGCAAATAAATTATGTGCAGTTAGAACACAAGGTGCCGGATTGTATTATAACAAGAGTGGATGCTTCCTGATGTATTATGGCTATGGATGGGGAGTGTAACGTCTGGAGAAAGTGTGATGTCGGTTACCAGTTGTCTGACGCATTCGGGCAGTGATAATCCCCAGTAGCATTTTTAGCTAGGAATATTTTTAGGAGGAATGAGGCATTGGCTAAATATGCTCCTTTATAGAGGCCACTGAAGTGGACATGCAGACTCGTGCATAATATTGCGAACATCCTCTTCTCTGCTTCTGATATTAGTGCAAGAGACATTAATAATCTAACGATTTTCATGATTCATAGTAGTTAAATAACGGTTGGCAAAAAGTTATCACACACTAATTGCAGACATACAGTGCTGCCCATAATTATTCATACCCCTTGGCAAATTTTGACTTAATTACTTTTATTCAACCAGCAAGTAATTCCTATAATTGCAGACCAGCTTTTTGCATGTCTGTACAGGTATTTTTGCCCATTCATCTTTAGCAATGAGCCCCAAATCTTTCAGGTTGGAGGTTCTTCTTGCCATCACCCTGATCTTTAGCTCCCTCCATAGATTCTCAATTGGAGTCAAGTCAGGACTCTGGCTGGGCCACTCCAAAACGTTCATGTTGTTGTCTGCTAACCATTTCGTCACCGCTTTTGCTGTGTGTTTTGGGTCATTGTCATGCTGAAATGTCCACTGGTGCCCAAGGCCAAGTTTCTCTGCAGACTGCCTGATGTCATTGAGAATCCTCATGTATTGCTCTTTTTTCATGGTGCCGTTTACTGTGATTAGGTTCCCTGGTCCATTGGCTGAAAAACACCCAAAGCATTAGGTTCCCACCACCATGTTTGACAGTGGGGGTGGTGTTCTTTGGGTTGAAGGCTTCTCCTGTTTTACGCCAAATGAAGGAAACATCATTGTGACCAAACAATTCAATTTTTGTTTCATCTGACCATAACACAGAAGACCAGAAGTCGTCTTTTTTGTCCAGATGAGCATTTGCAAAGGACAAGCGAGCTTTTGTGTGCCTTATCTGGAGAAGTGGGGTCCTCCTTGGTCTGCATCCATGGAACCCAGCAGTGTGCAGTGTCTGTCGTATTGTCTGCCTTGAGATATTGCCACCAGCAGAGCCCAGATTCACCAGGATGGCCTTGGTGGTGATCCTTGTATTCTTTTTCACCTCTCACTATCCTCCTGGCCAGCACAGGTGTCACTTTTGGCTTCCGACCATGTCTGCTGAGATTTTCCACAGTGCAGAACATCTTGTATTTTTTAATAATACTTTGCACTGTAGCTACTTGAACTTGAAAACATTTAGAAATGGCCTTGTAGCCCATTCCTGACTTGTGCACAGCCACAATGTGCAGCCGCAGGTCCTCACTGAGCTCCTTTGTCTTAGCCATTACTGTCCACAAACCAACTGCAGAGAGCTGCTGTTTTTCACCTGTTGAGTTGATTAAAACAGCTGTTCCCAATTAATCAGGGTAATTAGGATGCTTTAGAACAGCTTGGACTGTTTGGAATGGTATAGAAATTTGTATTTTCCCACAGACTGTGACGGGTATGAAGGGTATGAATAATTTTGGACTGGACAATTTTTGCTCAAAAGTAAATAAAAACTGAGAATTTTTTTTTTCCACAATAATTCGTCTTGTACATCATCTTATTATCTTTTGGGAGACTCCTATGTCGTTTCATGTCAAAAAAATTACTTGCTGGTTGAATAAAAGTAAGTTAAAGTCAAAATTTGCCAGGGGTGTGAATAATTATGGGCAGCACTGTAGGCTACCTATGAAAGAATATAAAAATAATCAAAAAGAAATTATATTGTATTATGCAAATTTTTGACAGAAGAGCTTCGTGACATTCAAAACTTGCAGCAATAGGTTTTTAGTCTGATGTACTTGCTATAGCGGCAGTTCTGGTTTTGCCAGCAGGTTGTGCACAATTAGTGTTTCGAAACTTTTCAAAGTGTTTCGCAACATTGTTTTGATGATTTGAAATTGCCATCTCATTGAAAAGGAGAAAAGACTCCAAAGATCATGTTGAGATAAATGAACTCCAGTTGAAGGCATTCCAACAGCTGAAGGAAGTTCTGTGCAAAGCTTCTGCTCTGGGAACTCCAGACACAGGCCAACACCTACTTATACCTGTTTCTCATAGTTCTTGTGCGTCAGGTTAATTGAATATTTCTTACACCTGTTCCTTGTTTGCTCCAGTTTTCTGTGTGTATTTCTGTGTGCCTGCCCTGCTCTGTTCTCTAGTCCATCGTTAGGTTTGTGTTACTGTGTGTTGGAAGTTCTGGCCCCTTACCTGTTTGTGGTCCTTCTGGTTTTTGTTAGTTTAATCTGTTCTATTTTAATAAACCCATTTGTCTTTGAAGTGTAAATGGGTTGTTGCCTTTTTCCTGGCTATGCTATCACATAACAGACCTGTAGACTACTATTTGTCAAAATTGAACAACATGGCACTCGGATGGGGGCCAATGCCAGAGAGCCTTCCAGGCAACATATGTGGTGGGTATCACTGTGTCCAGCCTGGTATTGGATCAAACCCTTGTGGTGAGATGCCCACATACTGTCCACACTCTCCAGACGGTAAAGAAGTCACAGCAGCCCAATGGACTAAGTGGTTAATGGTTTTGGAAATGCCCAAAAGTGTCATTGAAAAGGCTAGTTCAAACAACCCTGCCACCCAGAGATTGCACAGAAGAGACTGATGACAAGTGTGTAGAGATATTAACTGCTATGGAAGAAGCTGCCCACACTCAAGAAACACTACTGCATAATCCTTACTTAGAGTTCTACACTGATACTTCATGAATGGTCAAGGAGGGTGTGAGATGTGCTGGATGGGCAATAACAGACACAGGTGATTGTGACCGGCAGCATGCCTAAAGATACACCAGCACAACAAGGTGAATTAAAAGGATTCATTAAGGCAATAAAGACTGCGGAAAATCAGGCACCCAATGTGTATACAGTACAGATTCCAGATATGCCTTTGGAGTTGTCCATGATTTCAGACTCCAGTGGAGACAATATGCAGCTGGGACACCAGTGAATTGGTGGAAGAATTACTGGATGCAATCCAACTTCCTGCTGAGCTAGCAGAAATGAAATGCAAAGTTTATGCCAAATCAGAGACAGTGGAAAGTGAAGCCACTAAATGGGCTGCGAGAGGTGGCAACATGAAGAATGACTTTGATGTGAAATGTGATCAGCTAAAAACACTGATCAAACATCTTAATGACATCAGGGATATGCAGACCAACAATCCTGCTGATGAAATATGGTCATGGATGGAAAAATGAGTGAAACTTCACAAAGATGAGATATAGAGATGGACCCAGAACAGTGCCCCCATTATTGCCACTCCCTTATCTAGTGTATCAAATTCAATCAGCAAATTACCTTGGTCTGGAGAAAATGATGCATCAGTTCGGTCAACACTGGTGGAACCCACAGTTCCGATGACAAACATAGCAGGTGGTGAGAACAACGCAGGTCTGGGAACACTGACACCAACTTTAGTGGCGCTCACTCTGCCTGGTCCCTTACTTCGTCTCCAAAGCTTCATTTACACCAATGCAGTGCCGGTGCTGGTGCTGGACATTTTCCCAATCCAGCACTGGTTCCACATGTTTCCACCACAAGCCAGCAGTGAAACAACTTGCCAGCTTATTAGCAGAATAAAGTTACATAGTTTTTATTCTAAAAAATTCTGAAAGATCAATCTGCTGGCCAGATTAAATAATAAAGTATCAATATATTGCAGGTCAACTAAATAAAATATTATGGCGTTTGATTGGTGAAAAAATCACGACAGCGGTAAAACAGCAAGTGAGAATAAACTAACATACACAGACAGGGGGACCTTTATGGAAACAAAATGTTGTAAAACAGCATAAAATAGTATAGATTTATTTGCATTTTACATAAAATATTAATTAGCACTGAAACACTTGTATAATTCACATAAATGATGCATGTTACACTATTTTTTTATTCTGTGAAAAACAAAAGATCAATCTGCTGGCCATATTTAATAATAAAGTATAAATATGTCACAGGTTGAATAAATAAAATATTGTGACGTTCAAGTGGTAAAGGGATCATGTGATAGACTGCAAAGTTTAGGTTTTAGCTGACTCTTTTATTGAACAATCCTTAAAAGGTGGTGAGACAAGAGAGAATAAAGATAAAACTCACTCACACAAACAGACCAGGAGATTTGATGGAGGCTAAAGTGGATACGGGCAATATACATAGTGCTCAAGGAGTTATACTCTGGAAACTTTTTTTGGTTTGGCAAAATAATTCCAAAAACGAAATACGAATTAACCTTTACTTTACTTTCAGTTCCGCCTACGTAACATTTCTATTCCATGCTTTTTTGAAACTGGTGGAAATGCAGGCTGTTTCTCAAAAGGCACCAAGCAAGAACTAACCCAGCATCAGCGCCAGCTCCATGTAGATGGAAAGAGGCACAAATTGACTACATAACTCACAGGACAGACCACAGCTATGGTTATTTGTATCTACTCAATGTCGTGCACAAATTTGAGGTGGGTGGAAGCACTTCCCTGCTGTAAAGCATCACCGACTCACACCGCAAAGACTACATTCCACACTGGGGTCTACCATGCCAAATCGATTCACACCAAGGAACACATTTCACAGGAGCAGTCTATCGAGCGATCAGCTGACTCACGGGCCCTGAGTGGTCATTCCTCTGTCCCCATTGTCCACAGATATTGGGATAAGTGGGCAGGAAGAACAGAGTCATGACAAATGGGCTGTACAAATATTATCAGGAAGGATTACCATGGCCTCAGGCATTGCTGATTGTTCTCTGCAGCATCAGAGTGACAACCAACAAAAATACTGCTTGGAGCTCTTTCAAGATCACCACAGGGTGCACGGTGCATCTCCCCATCAGAATACACCTGAAAAAAGCAGACATTCACCTTGCTACTCATAACCTGGTTCATTATTGCATTAAGCTCACCAATGTCTCCTATGTGTGAGAATAACTGGTCAATGGAGGTTCCTGTTGAGTGGGTACTGATCAAGGAAGGACCTCACATGGTTTTTAGAACCTAGTGTAGATCCAAGACTTTGTGCTAAGTTTTCATAGTTATATCCTGGTCAGTCATTTACTTATAATCAATTATTCATGATGATTCAATGTGTTTTATTTTCCATAGAATCACTATGATTTCCATAGTAAGTCTGTAGTCATTTAGTTATTTTAATTTTGTTCACTCATTTATACACTTTACATTTCCTACTTTATGTATTTCTTTTTGTCCTTGTTACTTGCATCCTTGCATAATGTTCTTTGCCTGTCTCATGCAACTCACTCCCACCAAGGCCATCTGATGAGTCTATTAGAAGACCATACATAAAGGGTCGGTATTATTATTATTATTATTATTATTATTATTATTACTGAAGCTATGGTGATGAGATGGAAGGACTGCAAAACATTAAAACCAGACCACATAATTTTCAATCAGATCTCTGAATACACCTTTTAAATCTGCAAATTCATGCAATGATATATCTATGAGTTTTATTTTTCATCTTAAAGACACACACACATATGCAATTCATATGCTATGATTATTTTTGTTTTAACAAAGCCCATATGGAAATGTATACAAATAAGAGACAAAAAAGAAAAAAGCATCAACCTTGAATGACAACCCTGGCTTGGAAAGGCATCAAATGAAAGATGGTCAAAGACACATGGGGAGCTGGCCTGTCTGGCTTACAGAAAACCCTCCCCACTGCTCCACACTCCAGGGCTAATTCAGTTTGATGCAAAGGCTCCATCAACAGTCTCTGTGCTGGCAGATGGAGCAGCAATATTCACAGTTGGCCCAACTGCCAATTGATGCATATAAAAACACTGACACACAATCAGCAGCTTCTACAAGAGTATGCTAGGCAAAAGGAAATGTGCCCGGCACAGCGGCTTTAAAGTCAAGTAGCACAGAGCTTGGCTGATTTGGAGGTGGCCCTGATGGGGCCACTAATTTCTAAATCAGTCACAGGATAACTTTGGAAAAGAATCAAGTATTACCTCATTCATATTGTATTTTTTTGATAGAAGTAATCTAATAAATGACACTGTCATTTGTAGTTTAATTTTTTTTATGATGACAAATTTAGCATTATGATACAATTTACCGTTTATTCACTTTTATTTGTATTATATTGAATTGCATGTGCTTGTCAGGATCAGCTCCTGATGTCACTCTTAGTGCTTTCACCTTTTTCCATGTTTGTCACATGGCTCAACTTGTTGAGCATATGGTTGTCTGTGAGCTGCTCTTGTGATCGAGTCCCACCCCCTCTGTTTTTGTATCGTTTCATCATATTTTCTAGTTACTGTGATTTTGTGGTTTGTTTTCTGTTTTGGTTTCTTGCTTTGGTTGTGTTTTACCTGTCTTTCTTAATCCCTCGTGTTAGATTCCGTTTCCTTGTTTCTGTCAGTGTCTTCATTTTCCCCTCCCGGTCCCTTAATTTAAATATTAGTTTCATCTGTGGCCTGTTTTCCCAGTCTTTGATAATTATCTCGCCTGTCCTGTGTTAGTCTTGTTACCCAGTTTAGTTTCACTATTTAAGTCCCTTCCTCTGTTTAGTTCCTTAGGGGTAGTTTGGGCACGAGGACATGGCATGATGTAGGCAGAAAAGGTGGATGAACCACTGGCGGCTCCAAGAACAAAAATGGGGTTTATTAAACAAAACAGAAAACACTACGAACACAACAAAATCAAAAGGACCATGAGGGGTCAAAACTAAAGGTGATAAACAAAGACTAAATAACAAAAACAGAATACACATCTAACACACAATATCAAACCATCTAACATCTCAAACAACAAACCAATGGGAAACAGAACAGAAGCAGGGACTTAAATACTGAGACTAAAACTGGGTAACAAGACTAACACAGGACAGGTTAGACTAATCAACAAAGGCTGGCGAAACAGGACACAGGTAACCCCAACCCTACAGACTTACTTATTACTGTATAAAGATAACAATAACAACATTTTTAACAAGTTTTTGTGTCGAAAAAACACACATCTGAATCCACAAAAACATTTGTCCAATCGAAGTCCCAGACACATTTTGTAACATCCACAGGTTTAAGTCCATGAATTAGTTGAACTCCCTGCACTCTCTTTCCTCTTCATACTCTCCTTTCGACCACCAAAGCCAGGTGCAGCCATCTTTTGACAGTGGAATCTATTTTTTGGTCTGTGGCCCCAGATGTCAGATGGTTACGCCTCACAGCAGCTACAGTACAACATAAAATCACAAATGGTTTTCCAATTTTGTGATTTTTCAAATTCAAACATCTAATGTGACTGCTGGATTTTTTGAGAGATCCCAATAAAAATAAACAAATACCCCAGTGACAGACATTCAGAACTGATATACACTGATTTTTTTTTTTATATTTAGGGCTCAGCAATGAGCTGAGAAAAGCAGAATGTTTTGTATTGACAATACAGAACCTTAGTAAAAGGCATAGCAGCATTTATTTAAAAATATATGTATTTATTATTTATTTGATGTGTTCAAAATAAGGACAGTACAAGCCATGTGAACCAGGCATGGTTCCCTATAGGATTTTTGCCTCTATTGACCCACAAAATTAGTCTGTGTGTGTACACATGTATCATAACAGTCTAAGGTTGCTGCGTTTTAAATATTTAGTCTGTACTGGGCTTTATTTGCATCAATGACATCTACTGGTATCGAGATCAACTTACCAATCACGATCTCTCTAATTTTTAGGTGCCGGAAGCCAATTTTTCCATTTACTTCTCCCATGTTTATCTTCTTCGGCTAGGAATTTGCAATCGTTGCGTGCATAACCCTCCAAACACACTCACGAATGTCCACCTTTGAGAGCCAGTGTGTTTACCTGAAGTTATATTTTTACATTAGCTTTACTGTATCTCAGCATTACTTCAATAAGTAACCTAAAGAATAATTTCAACACTGAAAGGCTGTTGTATACCCTCTTGCCTAAAAGAAGGAAAATCTACAACAAGCAGAATACAATGTAACGCACCATCGCAACCTGCAAGTTGAGCAGTGCTTTCTCTAGTTTGGTTTAGTGTCTATTTTGAAATACAAAACAGTAAAGTTGTAGTTGGGAGGTAACACCATCACTGGTAATACCATCACTGGATTACAAACATGATTAAAAATCACATTGTTTGGGTTTGAGGAAGCCACTGCTATACCATTTTGCACTGCTGTACCCTTCAATAAATTATTTCATTTGAGCAAACTGAGCAAAATTAAGAGCTTTGGCTGGAGTGCTAACCCATTCCTTTTTAATCTATTCGTTTCAATCATTGTACAAACAAGCTGTAGTGCTTGTTAAACCATGTTACATTTTGTGTTGGGTTTAATTGTTTTTCCACTGAGTTTCAATGTTTAAGTTTGTATAGATTTTCTTTTTATCAGAAAAAAACACTTGTGGAAAATATGATCCAGCTTACCAACTGTTTCTGGAGATCAGGACTGCTTCCGAGTTGTTCCTCCAGGCTGTGAACAGAACTGAGATCCCCCAATGGCAGCAGATTTGGATCTAGGCCAATCTCTGCCTCATCAGCCACTTTTATCTTCTTAGGGTCTTGTAGATGATTCGTAGCTGCTCCATTATAATTTCCTGCTTGGTTAATATATTACGTAGGAGGGCTGAGAAGACAATAAGCAACAGGAAAGAGAACAAAAACTAATTAAGCCAACTTTAAACCTAATGCTATTACCTGATTTACATTAAGAAAGGTAAATATATGGGCAATGGAGGTCCCACTAGTGATCTTGAATATGTTAGTATTATTAAAATTTCCCATTCCACCACTTTTAAGAAGGATGCAGGAGCAGAAAACACTAGTAGGCCAGCCATGCACAGTTTTTTTCCCCCATGACAAATGATTTCTACTAATTATAGCCAAATAGTTCTGATGGTGAATATAATACCATCAGCAATATCCAGATCACCACCAATGATGCAATTTCATTAAAACATTCTTATGCTCTACATGTTATTAAGGTGTCTTATAGGCAGTTCAGCCCTAATCAGATCATGAATCCCAAGTGACCTTGCAGACAGCTGAATTTGACAGCTCAAGTTCAGGTGTGAACATTCCAAGACGCATGGATACCTCAGTTGAGATCCAAGCACTCAGACCACAGTAAGGTAGAATGGGATGCATGTGATCACATTAATTTGGTAGTGTATATGGACATGTAGCATGTCAGATGGGAGGGCCATTAGAAGCCAATGTCTAATTTCCCTGAATTTGCAACTTTTTCATTAATTGAAAGTGAATACTCACAAGTTTCAATACAGATTGTCTGCTCCCTGGTTTGTTGTAGATCAGGGTCTGTAGATGGGACTTGAAAAGGTGTGATCTGCCTTGGTGTATAGCCTCGGTGTATAGACTCACTGCCAGTGCGCCTCGGTGTATCGACCTCACTGCCGGTCTGCCAGTTTGAAGAAAACTGGCCAGTGCTAAGTACTGCTTGGGTGGAGGTCTGGAGAAAGGCTGTCACTGGAGCGAATGTCAGGGCTGTGGTTTTCTGGGTTTGATGCAGGGGTTTTGTTCTGCATGTTGATCTTTGGAGCATTAGACAATGAATCTAGTCTGTCAGAGATTAAAAAAAATCTTAGCACTTCATTTGCAATGAAGTAATATATTTGACAAAGGTTGAAACTTCTTACCCATTTCCCGATTTCTTTCCTTTCAAGGATGCTTTCAACTTATAGTCATCATCATCATCGTCTTCCTCCCCAGAAAAAAGAATATTTTTGTGTCTAACAACATTTTATGAATTCATTTAATGTAATATTTTGCAAGTGTTGTGCATCACAGATTTTTTTTTTAAAAGTCAAAATGCTTACATTCTTTTTCTTTTACATTTAATTGGCGAGTCCTCTCCATCACTTCTAAGGTCAGTGTGAAGGACAGCTTGAGGTAGTTTGAGCTGAGCTTCATTGTAATCATCTGGAGAAAGTAAATTTAAAAAATAACTTTTAATTTACATGAATTAACAACGTTACATGCTGCTAGTTTATTTTAAATGCAGAGGTGTTTAAGTTACGTGACGTGAAGATAATTCTGGCCTTATGGGACTTCCAACCCTCTCCTGGACATTCACGGGACTTCACAGCTTTGGCAACATCAATTTTATTTGAAGGCCACATGCACTCTCCATCTTTTACCCAGATTGAAGGCCTCATTTATATTGTCAAAGATAACAATATGGAACATCGAGAAAGACACAATAACAGCATGAGCATATTTCTTGGCTAACTAAAATAATGCAGCTTCAAGCTAAGGGAGCATCCCAGGTACTATATGCATTTTAGCAAGCAATCACAGAAGTTGGCATCGCTCGGTTTTTATCTCATCATCAGATTTTTCCATTTACTTTTCAATTATTTGAAAAAGTAGGCTCTGTGGTAAATAAGCTTATGACAATTACATGTTTTGTGCATTAAGATATTTACAGTTGAAATCCATTCTATGAACCTTGCAGCAGATGTGATCACCAAAGATAAAAAAACTCAGTCTAATCCTACCACTTCCGGACTCATTTCCGTTGTTCTCTATCTGAATACAGAAGGGGAACAACAACAAATTTCTTTTGGAGAGGTAATCTTACATACTTCTGCAGATTCTCTCCAACCTTGAAATGTTTTGAAACATGTAAATTCCCAACATTTTGAGTCATTGAAAGAAATATTCCACCTAGTGCTGGGTGATAAAATGATCTAGATTTTTTATCAATAAAAAATGAGGACGATCACGATGATACACCACAGACTATAAAACTTGATCAAAAAGCTTTCTCCATTTTAGAGAATGCCTTGAGATATACAACTCGATGGCCTATCAAGCAGAGGTTTACTGAATGCCAGCAGAACAGCCAATCACCAACGACATTGTAATTTTGCCCATCCTCCCTTAAAAAAGCAATGGGTGCATTCTACTTGGGCTTAGGTAGGTCTGCAGCTGACGCGACATGGAACGCAATCTTCCTGCAGCTGCAGGGGTGAAGTATAAACTGACTGTAGCGAAGTCGGACAACTTCTACTCCTCGTAGTTTGCGAGACCTGACTGCAATGGCAGCACTGCCAGAAGGGTGTAGCTAAATCTATACAAATATCACCTGTGTGCACATTACTTATTTTACAATAATCAAATCCTGATACAAACTGTTAGCAGTGAATAAAACTATTGGCTCTGTGTAAAAATATAGCTACCAGGGAAAAAAAGAGCAAATACATGTATTTCAAGGATTCAAAGTTTTTATTGTCATACAATGCAATTCTTACTTGAATGCCTTCTTCACAGACTGGACGATTAAACAAATAAATCAGCGCAACATTACAGTAACTAACAATAAATAAGCCACTAACATACATGTACTGTTAGAACATTTATGTAATTTATTTAAACTTTATTTTACCAGGTAAATGAACTGAAGACCAGTTCTCACTGCTTTACGTGCTTTTTGAGAGAAATAGCAGGTAGCGCATTTGTTAGAGTGTATTTTTCTTTTTTAATACTTAAATTGTATGTTCTTATCATATCTTGCTTTCAGAATGTCTAACAGTCAATAGCTTGCAGAAAAGGG
>JAODUD010011611.1:0-21556 GCA_026784285.1 Stomatorhinus walkeri
TTTAAGCATGCCTGCAATTGGGCCAGTATCACTGTAATGTGGGCCCCCACCCCGCCTCAGCACTGGGGAGGGCTGAACAACGAGGCGTACAAACGCCGGGCTGTCGCCGGACGGCATGGAGGGGGGGCAGGGGGCATTCAGACCCACTGAAAAGAAGCGTTTGTCTCACGGTATCAATGAGGCGAACAGAGTGACAGCGGTGAGCGAGAACGACAGTCGATTTCCTTTTCAGCCTGAAGCAAAAACCTCAGATCGGGGCAGCGAGGCAAGCGGCAAAGCTGCAGGACATGCGAGTCTCGCTCCGGGCCAGGGACACGCACCGACGCCTGCGGGAACGCATGCTCCCCTGGCCGCATCTGACAGGTAAGAACTATACCTGCAGCAGAATGGCTGGTGTCTGATGTCAGCCAGGTGAGCTGCTTCAGCGTTTCAGTCTCACGGTGGGGTGAAACTCATTCCGAGGTGAACTTATTCAAATGGCCGATCATTTTATTGACTGGGTGCAGGAAATAGCTTTTTTTTTTTTTTTTACATTGCAACATCCCAAATAAATGGCAACTTGATATGAAATGCAGCCCGGGAAGGATGGGTATGGCAGAGGAAAGCCCTGCTTCCTCATTGACAATCCTCACGTAGGCAGTGATGGACAATCTGTAGGCGCTGCTCTACAGACCAGCGTCAGAAAGTCCAACAGACCCCTTCACTGGTCCAGCTAACCGACGTCAGGAATCACTAATCTGAAGATGTTAATGGTCTCCGTCGCAACTACAGACCCTTTGTTTCGACTTTCCAACTCATTCATATCGAGTCACTTATTTAAATCTCATTTCATCTCATCAGTATGATAGACAACGCATAGTTTAATGGAAATTTTCATCTATTTTGTTATAGAGCTCATTTACATTCATTTTATACACACCCACACACACACAAAGACTTACCAAAAATGCCATATTACTGTAGTTCATGCTTAGTTCTTACATTCATTTGCATCAGCGAGAGATTAACTCAACACAGACACACATTTAAATCAACTCAATATTGACTCAACAGCCTCTGCTAATTTGAATACTTATGCCCTTATGACAATAGTAAATATTTAATTACATAAGCATTGGAAACAGTAACAAACACATCTAGTTTAAAATTTGCCTTCACCAAAACCACCGTAACACTGGATTTCTCTTGTATAAAACCTGTATGATCCAAACTTCCTTGTACCATTTGAACTTCCAAGCTGCCTGCTGAATCCACGAGATGCGGCGATGACTGTCCCAGAGCCCCACTCTTCCCAAAGGGCTGCTATTTGATTTCCATTTGACTATCATAACTAAATATGTCTTGCAATTTATCATCTGAAAACAGTCCTTATGGATTTAGATGATGTTAGATCTTAGAGCTAATCCCGTTTCAATTAGATGACCACACAGAGCTAAATCAGACACTAGCACCTAAGGCATGACAATAATTTGAACGCCTACTGTTCAGTCTCACCCAGTGACCGCAAAGTCAACTTTCAGAGATGACAACAACAAAAACATTTCGTAAGTTCACTCCTTAACAGGAGACAGGATTAAAATAGATCCTGCAATGAGATCACCGTCAGCTTGGTTTTTGGGAACTCTGACAAATAAAAAGACAAGAATTCCATCTCACTTATTGGCTTTCATCCTGTACCATCTCCCTCTGTACTTGCGCTCTACTTCAGCCTACATTGAGTGAATCAGCCTGAAAGGAGTGCTTAACAACCCAAACTGGCAAGTGAATGTGAAACCTTTACACAGGCACGCCCTTATCCCCGTGAGTGCAAATAAACACAAGGCATGTACACTATATGTACACAAAGAAAGTATATGGGGTGATTATGTATAGCAACAAATGGCTATTCACCACTTAAGTAACTTGTTCAACAATTGTAGGTTAAAGGTTAACATGCCAAGAGGTTTTTTGTAATAAACCTTACTTGTTTCAACTGGACAAAAGATGCAGATACACTAAAGGTGGACTGATTGACCAAATTCAATTTGAAGGCACTATACCAGAATATACGATGCCAGTAGCGGATTTGATCTCACTGAAAGTCAGCTAATATTTTCAATCAAGTTATTTGATCACCCGTGTCTTTCACAGAATGTCATGTTTATTTTGAGAGAAGGCCAAACATATACACAAGCGCCAGTGGATTCCCCCTCCTTATGAAAATCCCACCTACACTCACTGCTCTGCCCCTGCAAAGCTGGTCCTTCATGCAAAATTAAAGCGAAAATCCTCTGTAAGCTTAAACAAGCTTATCATGTTAGGTGGTGCAAAAGTCAAAGGTGTATCGATTCACCACTGATATAGGAGTCAATCATTTCCAGAACAACCTTGCACTCTCTTGGGCTGCACGTTGCTTCCAGCTTTCACAAGCAAATAACCTGACCCGTTTTCTAAAATCAGAAGTCTTTATCTACAAAGACACTGGACTACTGGATCTGTGTTTTCAGCCCCCAAAGACGCAGACCTTTGTAAGCTCCATTTGAGTTACAGTGAAGATAAGTTAAAACAGAGACTTTGGAAAACACAGACTCTAAAAGTGTTTTGATTGATCCCACCATTTAGTCTTTCTCATTGTCCAATTGGGCACCTGGTCACCTTGCATGAAAGTGATCAGTATTCCAATAAGGTGGAGGTGTCAGTGGTGCTTCCCCTTTTACGGACCTGTTTGCAGCTAAATAGCGTGTGACACCATGTGATTGAAACTAATTTACCAGTCCCAGGCATGCACAGTGTAGGCTAATACATCCAATAAGTTCTCTCGCTTTCAGTATGTATGGATATAGTTTCATAAATGATGTGAAAATACCTATGTGGAACGGGATCATTTTCGTTTGAAAACAGCAGTGTGCACGTAGCCTTAGTTGATTAAACTCCTCAGTGCAGGTGAACACGTTGTAGGAAAGGTATGTTTGTCACCACTGCTTAGTGTTAATTGGTTTTAATGTTATTCAGCAGGAAGGTTATGAGATTGTGCAAGGAAAGAAAGGGTTGTTCAATTTCGATAGCTATCATCATAACAGACAACAGCACTATAATGGAGAACAGAGAGAAAAAAAAAACAGACGTACACGAGAAAGCTGCTAAAAGAATTCATAGGATATTTTTAAACCAGTCAAGCATTAATCCAGTAGCAAGACCATCATCTTTCTCGTAGTTACAAACTGTAATCGAAATCAAGACAAATTCAAATCTTTATAACACTAATGCAAGAGCATCACCCTTCCGCAGTCCGAAACTGAGACATGTTTAACGCTAGAATGCACAGGTTTGACTTAATTTGATTTCATTTTAGTGATTTGATCAAGGACTTTGCTGCAAAGACAATCAGAAAAGTAACAGTTCGAAAAGAAAGTGTCTGTCTGTGCAAGTATAGTGTGGCCTATGTGGTATTTCAAGTTCCTGCTTTTGTAGGATATTACAATAGGATCCTAGAACTGACTCTACTCAGCCCCTCTGTTAGTGACAGTACTTTGTCCTTCTTTAAACCACACCACACTGACACTGCGATGGATGGAATCATTCATATTTCTTTCTTTTTTTTAAATATTGCCGCTCACACAGAAAATCTTACGACAAATCTAGATTTTTCCGATTATAAACCTAAAATTAGCTACATCATTATTAATATTTACAAGGTAATAAAACTTACATACATGTAAATGCGTGTGCATGTGTTTGCAGACTTGTCTCGAAGTGAAATTCTCACTCTAGCCACCTGAGCAAAGCAAGAAACTCGGACTTTCCTTTGGCTGACTGAAGTGTTTAAAGTAGATATGCATAACTCTATTTTGTGTACTCCAAAATAATGCCCAACCGAAACCGAAGACCTCGAGCACACGTTTCAGCACTTTATTCTGCCAGTTTATAGAGCTGCCTGCTCTTCTCCAGCATTTATAAAGCTGTTGCTGTACTACAGAAACACAGAACTACGAAAAATCCGTTGAAAGTAATGCTTTTAAATGACAAGGAAAAACTGAGTAAAACTGGGCAGCTCACAAAAACAGGATTAAGTTAGATTACGGCGTGACAAACCTAACATGACTGTAACTCAATCCTCTGAGTATTTTGCAGTACCAGTTTTACAAAGGAGTATAATCGCCTACATTTTTCTTTCATAACATTCGTGTTAATACATATTGCTGTGTGAAAATATATCTCATTGATAACAAAAAACCCTGATTCCAATATAAAACAAACTATGACGTATACAATTTATAAAGGCCGACGTAGTGCCGGTCATAACCGATGTTGCGCCCTATCCGAGCATCACCGCGGTCGCCTCTACTTGAAGCAAAGTGAAACTGGCTGGCAAGCCGGCGCCCCCCTCAAGAAGATGTGCCCTAGGCGGCCGCCTTTGTCGCCTATATGTTTGACCGGCCCTAGGTCAGAGAAGTAAACGGGAATATCCAGTCGGATGGCTGGAGGCGTCTCCTAGAGGTAGAGCGCCTATGTATTCCGGCTTAGAGTGTCTGGGGCGCGACTCGCACACGCCCCCAGCGCCGGCGATAAAAGGCGAGTCTGCGCGGGCCGCCGCTCACACGAGGCGCGCAGGTGGGCAGCCGGCAGGTAAGCGGCCACTCCGGGCTCCCGACCCCATCACCCTCCGGTCTGGGCAGCGGATCCTTTGCTGCATTCAGCTGCACCCTGCGCTCCAAGACGTTGAACTTCGCTTTCGAGGAATTTTATCTTTTGCGATCAACTAGTGAGATTCTGCCGCTTACGATGCCGGAGGCCGATCATTTCCTGGTAGGAGTCATGGGCGGGTTGCTTTTTCTGCTATGACGACCGTGAAAATCAATCTAGTGCATCTGGCAAATAAATAATTCAAGCGGTAATAAATGCATAGACGTTTCGGGAAATCAGTTACTACGAAAAGTAAAGTGGCCGCACTGAGCCGGTTATTATGGGCTACAGGTGCGCCGTCAATCACGACCTAAAAAGAAATAATTCGCATCGGTACGTGTTTTGTGTGTCTGAAGACAGCATAGGCCTATTAAATTTTAATACCGGCTACTTTAAGCAGTGAGTGTGTGAACTGCATTCGTCTGCTGTAAATTAGCTTAAGTTACGCAAATAAGACAAATGCAGTTTTTTTTACACAAGTAACACTGTACATCGTTAAGTTAAATTGACGGGGAAACGCTGTAGGTCCTTCCGCATTGCGTGTGCGCCGCTTCATTAAAGGCTCTGAATCAAATTTCAGACAAGGCACTTTGCCGCCTCACGCTAACCAGTGCATAATTATTAGGCTTAAAAATAATAAAATATTTATTGCAAGGAGTCCATAGAACTTTGCTTTTCAGTTAAGATATAAAGCTTGTAGCAGGGAGGTATCTTGACTGTAACTGGCTTTCTGTACAGGTGGAGACCGAAGGTGTTGATGATGATGGGATGTTGATGGGATGATCAGTACCTAAGACGACCACCGCACGGCTGCTGGTAACCAGTAAAGGCTGCAGGTAACAGGATGATGGCGATTATGGTCACGTGGTTTGAGGATGCCAGCTGTGTCCAGGACAACACCCTGCACTACCTGTTCCTCCTGCTCTTCAAGGTGGGCCTCAACGTCCTAATCCTGGCCTCCTGCTTTCGGAGCCTGAGGGGCTCCTTCATGGGGATCAGCGGCGCCTCCCTGTGTCTGGCTGACATACTGCTGCTGTGCTGCATCACCTACGTGTGGCTCTCCGGCCGTGACGCCGATAGCGCCAGGTCTGTGTCCATGTGCTTCCTGCTGGCGCATGCCTCCGCCGTCTACGCCTTCTTGCCGCTCCCTGTCCTGCTGCTGGGAGTTCTGGACCATGCGCTCCATCTGCGGCTGGACTCCCGGCGCACGCAGACCGTGAGGTTGCCCACCTGCTGTGTGCTGGTGCTGCTGGTGTGGCTGCTGGCCGCACTCCGCTCCTACTGGCACACGGACACGGCGGTGGAGGGGGTGATGGATGAGGGGCGACTCGTGGCTCTGCTCTGTGCCGTGCGCGGCTCCACCGTGGTGCTCGCCTTCTGCACGGTGCTCTCCGTGGCCGTCGTCTGCGTCCTGCTGCTGACCTGCCACAGGGCGTCGCTGTGGACTGGCCACTCGGCTACCAGCCAGCCGGAAGATGGGAAGCAGCCAATGGATGACAAGGGTGAGGTGTCGGTAACGCTTGGGCCGGCGGTGAAGCCGGTCCGCCCCCTCTTCCTCAACCTCGCCCTGGGCTTCGCCCTGAACTGGACCCCCTTCCTGATCATCAACATCGCCTGTGCGCTGCTTGGCTTTGCCACACCTTCTTACATTATGCTCAACTTGCTCTGGTTCCTCTGTGCTAACAGCGCCATAGTCGCGACCGTCTTCTGGTACAAAGGCGGCCAGCTGGGTAATGGCGCCGAGCTCCCGGACGACACGTGCATGTGGACGCTGAACTGGCACATGCAGCCGGGACTAGACTGCCAAGGCGCAATGCCCGAGGATATCTACACTGTGTCTGGCAAAGAGATGACAGACCCCCTGCTGGTATGATTCAAACACTGCACCCCTCAGGAATGTCCTTGGTGCCTAAGGGAATCCGCCAATTCTCTCAAGGAGCTAAAAATGGCAGCAGAATAAAGGCATATATGCAAATATTCAATCAAACATACTTTTTTTTTATTTTAAGAAAATAAACGTGTACTAGGTTTTAGTGAATGTGATCAGCAAGCTCCGAGCCAGGAACTAGAAATGACTGGCCATTATAAAATGCTGCAGTAGCACTACTGAGGGTAATAAGGATGTAGGTAAGAACTTATCATGTAAATATTTACACCCATTTGCTTTGCAAAGATTATTTTTTTGCAAATGTGAACTGGAAAACGATTTAATATTTAAAGCTGAGGTTTTTTTTTTTTTTTTTTACAAGAAAATATATGGAAATAACACAAATACAAGGAAGTAGACATTGCAGCTAAACAGGGACAGCGCTAACTGAATATGGAGTTCTGTTCCTGACAATTTCCATTGCGTGTTTTAAAATGTACAGGTGTCTGCCCCCCTTTAAAATCAACTTAAAGCTCATAAATCTGGGAGATATCTTTCCTTGCCGTTTTGTATGAATTTCTGCAAAAAAACATTAAGATCTTTTGTTTGCAATGGAGCCACCAAATGCAGAAAAAAGGTGACTTGAGTGTGTTAATGTGACAGAGGTGGGATCCTCCTCTGAGGAGTGTGATAGGATCCGCCACAAGGAACATAAGCATACGGCCGGCATTTCCCTGTTTTTGCCAGGATGTAGGACCACATGGTTAAATCTTTCTGTGTGGCTGTGTTCGCAAAACACAGTACAACGAGGAGCACCTTTCCATGCAACTCGCAGGCATTCCTAACTGCCCAACAAAAAACATTCTTTCCTGTGTATAATAATACGTTTTTGGTCTGTAAGCTAAAACCCCAGATAAGTGAGAAAAGCACATGGGACAATAATTCCATATACAAGCGTAATAATACTGCTCAATAGCAGGTGTAGTTTAACCATCAGGAGCTTCCCATCTGGAAGCCTTTTCCTGCCTTGAATTTGCATACTTTCAAATACCATTTAGCGCTCACCGTTCTATTTGTTTTACATTTAACAGTGAGCAGCTTACATGTTCCTGTCACAAATGTCTGCTTTCCACCCAAATGTGGACCTAACCATGGTAGGAACTAGGGCTGTGCTAAAAAAAATCGATACGGCAAAATATCGTGACACTCAGACAATACACGCATCGATACAGACGTGATGTACCGACACGGCCAGTTTAAGAACTTTTATTTGGCATGCTATCCAATGGTGCAGCCGCAGCGTGCCAGCCAGGAGCGTAGGTGTTGTATTAAAATTAGGGGGGACGGGTATATCGGGGTCAGAGGTGTGGCGTCACGTCTCCTTATGAGGCGTTTCAGTGGTCATGCTGTGTACATTTCATTTTTTCCATTAACTATTGCTGTTATACTTACAATATATAGAGTGAAATTTATCTTTCCATTCTACTGTTATTCATTTTTACTAATACGGTTTACGTGCATTAAGTCCTGCATTATGAACGTTGGATTTGCGGGAATTATTAGATGCCCCTGTCACTCTCCTGCACCCTGTCTCTCTCACAAACAAACCCTAACTTTCCGGAAAGAAACACAACACACATAAAATAGCCGCTTGAAGGTATTTACTTTCTGCCAGCACTATTTATGAACTAAATGATTCAGAGTTGCTGGTAACTCAGTAACTCACTTTTTTCGTTTTCTAAATAAATACCAGATCGATCTGCCCCATTTTTTGATGGGCTTCTTACACTTTCTTACACCTTAACAGCAAACACAGTGGGATGAGAATCGTAATTCTCATTCAAGGTTACCTTTCTTATAGAACAGGTCTATACACTGAGCTTTTACTAAACAAACTAAATAGCCTTATGTTATCTTATTTATACAACAGCTTGTCATTTTTGTTTTTACACGGTCGCGCATTTACAATTCTCCTCTGCTCTCTGTGAGCACACTGCCACCAGCGGACAGAGAGCGCGCTACGGAAAATATGTCGCGTCAACCACCCGATCAGCAATGTAAACCGTGAGAGGGACTTCTCAACCACGAACAGGGTAATAAGTACGTTTCACAATGAGATTTTCTGCTTTAAACTACCACAATTTTACATTATCAGCTATCACTTCTAAAGCCTTACGGTTACTGTATTTGCAGGTCAAGACAAACATTCACAAAACGCTGCAAGGAGACCATCTTGCAGCCTGCATGTGGATCTCAAATGGGCCAGACGTTTCTGACTTCCCATAAGAGGCTCTAGAAATGTTCTTCCAGAAGCTCAGAAAGACGCACTGAAGTGACAAAAGCTGCACACTTTGTGGATAATTGTCATAAAAAGAAATGTTATGGTGGTTAGTTCAGTTGTTATATTGACTGCCGTCATTAAAAGAAATGCATGAACACCATGAATCCTGTCGGTGTCCGTCTGCGCCCCCCCTCCCACCAGGTTTGCATCCCCAGAAAGCTGCCACCAAAGGAAACAAGCGCATTTCATACACTTTCCCAGTCCCTTAACTGAAAAAATCCAAAGCACATTTCAGATACTCCCCATTGATTTCACAGCAGTACAAGCAGGCATTCAGCCCAGTTTTATGGATACATATAATACCCCATTGTGAAAGCTACTCCACATCCTTTACAAAGCCACAATGTCATTTTTGAAAAAGCTTTATGTTTTCTAGAGCCCAGTGCTATTGAAGGTACCACTGACCGCTCTCCTTACAGGTACAGTTCTTACACAAACAAGGCATGCAGCAAGTTTACCCAAGCCAGGTGTTACCATGACCTCAGCCGATAAAAGACGCAGTGTCACGCCTTGCGCAGAATGATTTCAGTAATTTACAGTCCATTAGAACTATCAGATCAAACTAAAATATGAAATTATACTAGAAATTATTAACCACCCACATGCATGAAAACAATGAGAAATTTCACACAAGCAGGTTAATTCTTTGCAAAACAAGCTACATGCCTGTATAATATATATTGTTATATGATATATCATGCTAGTCACTTAAGATTATTATAGCACCACAGCTGCCACAAAAACCCATCTCCGTCTATTGCACTGTCAGAAAAAAAGGGCACCAGTTTGTACCTTTGCTTATCACTGGGGATGTACCCTCAAGGGCTTGCCAACTGTGCCCTTAGCTATAGGTAATTGTACCTTTTAAGGTAAAGAATTGGACCCTGAGTAAAATCCCCAAGTACAAACAACATTAATATACCTCCAATCGTACAAAACTATACCTCACTGCTTCAGTGACAAGCAAGGTACTCTATTTCTGACAGTGTGGCGCTATAAATGTAATGTTTCATAGTCTTCTAATGTAGACTTGAAACTTGCCAGCACCCTCTGCTGGTCATTCCCTGAAATAACAACGGGGGTGTTTCTCTGGCTCCCTCATGCGTTCATTTTAGGTACAACAAAGAAATTCATCCATAAGACGTTTCTCTTACGGTACAGACCGTGGTTGTTACCCAAGGCTGTTCTTAATGCTTAACCATCGAGGAAATATGACCCCCAATAAGAGTGAAGCATACAGGTCATACATCCTGGAAAGTCCAGAACTTCACAGGGTGATGTAGCGAAAACAGCCTCATAATTAACATAAAAAATCCAGAGACGTGATCCTTCAGTAAGAACAGAGCACAGTGCACTTCATATAGACAGAGAGAAGGCAGAAAAAGCGTCGAGTTTCAAGACTATTGGGGTTCAAGGAACCTTGCTTGGTCACTGAACACCTTTCAACCTTGTGAAAAAAGCCCAATCGTGTCTCTTTTTTTCTCAGAAGCTGAGAAAGTCCAACTACCTCGGAAGTTTCTGGATAATTTTTAATTCTGATTATGACCCCGCAACTGACCCCTGAAGTGTCTTCATTCTGCCATACATTATGAATGTTTTTAAGATATTAGAGGTAATACATTATGCACAATCCCAAAACTTCCGAGTTCAGCATTTCTCAGCAGACTATACTGAAAACGGTATTCTACCCTCAAACGAAAATATCTCCGTTTGTGGCATTCTATGCCCAATCGGTCTCACAATCCTTTACAATGGGTCCATTTCTCATTCAGTTTTTTATCAACAGAAGAAACGCTTTATCGAATTAGTGCGTTGAATGGCAATGTATTGTACTAGCGCCAATAAATGTTTTCTAATGCAGAATTCCTGTCTGGTTTGCATGCTGCTCGCATTAAAGCAACACACATATGCCAATACATTGTTTCCTTTTTATATTATTTCACATTCATTTTCAATTTAAAATACTATTTCATCCAATTAGCGAAAATGGCGGCCACCACGACTAATGAATGAACCACACAAACCTGAAAAAATCATGAAAAAAACATCCACTTACATACAAAGGAAAATGATCGAAAGAACACATTTAGCAAGGTAAAACTACCAGGGAAATTTAGGATTCTTTCATTCTTGATACAGGAACATTGTAACTGACAATTTAAGGTAATGTGACTACCGTAGTACAGTTTCATTTTATCTTACCTGACCACCAATAGTTATATCAAAAAACACTATGGGGTTGTTCGGGTTCGACGGCTGAATGTTCATTTTTTCTGGCTTTCAAAACAGAAATATATTTAAATGTGATTTCAAAAAAACCTTTCACGTTCAGTTAACGGGTAAACTCTACGATGTTTCTAACTAAAGTACGGTGGCCGAAAAAGGACCTTCTACGGTTAGTAAGGTAGGACAATTGTAACGGAAATGCGTTTTCTTTACTCTTCTACTATTGTTGTTGTTGTTGTGTTGTTTTAAAAACTTGTTTTCCTCTGTGCTATAACTTTTTCACTATTACAGCAACATGGCTCGGTGGAAAGTGTTTTTCATGGCATGGCAAAATCAACTCTTGCATAAGTTTCTTTTTTGAAGGTGATCTCGCAAATGACATTTTTTGCTACTTCTAGTTATAAAAATAGTTAAGGGCTTGGAATAACATTTTTTTTTATTTTTATAGTGAAATGCATACAGGTATGTAGGCCTACGTGTATTATTGATATGCAAAACATTGAGTAATTTATTGGTCTCCTTCACGAGATAAATCTATAAACTAAAAAAAATATTTTGGGAGAAGTAAATTTTAAAGAAAGTTTTCCCTGTCTGCCTTCTGATGTGTTGGAGTTACAATGTTCTGAACTTAAAAGAACAATCTTTTTAGTTTATTTCATTAAATAGGCCTATAGGTCAAAGTGTACCTAAGTGTAACATAAAAGTACTGATTGAGCTTTCCAATGACATATAGCTGAACTACAGTATGTAGCTGTAATACTAACAAATCTACCACAATCTGAATTAGGCCTATCTTTTTTATTTTGCTATGCACAGTACTGTCTCCACGGGAAATGTTTTTGTAAATAATTCAACAAACAACAAAACATTTTTGAGCTTTGGAAGGCATATGTAATTTACTTACCAAATTTCATCAGCACCAAAAGTGGAATTTGTTGAGTTAAAATAGCATTACCCTACAAATCTGTCCACTATTTTGTTGTATACAAATGAAGGAGTGTGTAAAAACAATGAAAACTTAGATTCATATGGTTATAAATGGGTTAATCATAAGGTAGATTTTTCAGTTTGAATATCTGTGGGTTTCAATAGGCAAACAGAAATTTATATATTTATTATAATTATTCAAAAAAGTAACCGGTTTAAGTTTTAAAGAAAATAGGTTTCTTTAACACCCATACTCACTTTTTTATGGCATGAACATGTCACAAACCAACCAACAACAATGGACAATTATGATTTTATTTATTGTTACAATGATAATTATACATTTTGTAAGAAAATCAAAAATAAATGTATTAGCCACTCATTTAATATTACAAGCCTACTAAGAGACGATTAATGCAAAATGGAGACAACGACACACAATTGAAAGCTTTGACCGTGTGTTTAATCCAGGAAATTATCAAAGAAGATTCATTTGCATTCAGTGTTCAATGTATTTGGAAGTTGAGTGTTACGTCGGTACATATTACTCGACTCCAATAGGGCATCAGTCAGGACATATAGTCAGCCTCGAAAAAAACTACGATACAGCCACTTTTCCTTCGCTCGTCATACACAGAACTACAGCTCCCCATGCAGCAATCCGCACTCCACGGCGCGACAAACAGGCCATGACGCGTTTCACTAAATAGGCCTACGTCACATTTACAGGCTGGTACGTCACATCGGCGAGTGCTGTCTTTGCGGTTATAGGATCAGTTACACCGAAAAGGAGGTTGCTTGATGTCTGTTGGAATTGATTAATATGTGAACTATCAATTATTATTATTATTATTGTTTACAATTTATCAGAATATTTTTCATTATATTTTCTTATTTAATTAAAGGAGTGTGACAGTCGAAATTCTTTCCAAAATCAGGAGCAAATGCTGTTTTCCTGAGAAGTTTATGCAACCTTAAAACTCGACAGGTATCTTTTGATATCTAACACAACGCGGCCAAGCAAGAAACAACAGGAAAGGTATGGGGTACGGTGACGATGGCTCTTTTAATCGGTTAAGTGGAGACTGGACATGCAGGGAAACACAATGACCGCCTAGTGCCAGTGGGCTAGTAAGTCTCTCGACAGACATGATTTAGAACAGAGCAGAACAGCTTTAAAAGCAGCTTCGGGCGTTGCACGCTTATATTCTCCCAGTTTAACTGAGGCGCATTCATTTTCCTTTGGGAAAACCTGCGGTGATTTATCTGGGAGCTTACGCTTAAGTTACGCTTGACTTCAAGGTTCAAGGACTTCGGACTTAAAAATATATATAATCACCTTCCTTTTTTGGCACAAGCTCGCAGGAAATTGTGAGTACATTAACAATTTCAAATACAGCAGTATACAACACAAAAAGACACCTCCCCTTAAGGATGCTGAGGAGTGTTTAACTTGAATCCTATATTTGTTTATGTTTTCAGCTGAATATATAAAGTAAAAACAGCCACATATTACAGAACACTGGATACAACACATTTCCCTTTCGAAAAATGTGCATTGAATAATTGTTCTTACCCAGCTTGGGATTCTACACGCCTGCAATCCAAGATTTGACAGATATGAGCCTTGCAGGAATTGAATTGCGTGCTTCTAGAGATTTCCAGGGTACTGACATAATGTGAACAGTACAACAGCAACTGCCCACAAACTAGTGTGACATCAACACCGCTATACGGTAATACAACTACTACATCAGGATCACTACATTGCCGGCTGTCATTTGCAGGAGAGCAAGACAACCTGGTGTATAACCTCTTTAGGAGAAAGAGAGTTTATTAATGTCTTACCCTCACAAAGAAAAAGTCACTATACAAAACTAAAAGCATCTGTCTTTTTATTCTCATGGAAAAATAATTTCTTAAGTTTCACACCGATAGTACTGTGCCACGGTGTAACTTATTTCAGTTTAAACAACGAACACTTATAAACACAATGCGATACTTAGGAAGCATTAACTTTATGACCTTATGGCTGTTTAAATGCTTATTCTTTAAAAACTAAAAACTCCCTCGTTGTTTATGGCGCTGTTAAAAAAAGCCTAGAGTAGCGTGAATTGGTTTATTCTGCTGCATCGCACATAATGATATCCTCCTTAAATTTAAACCGATAAGACAAAATCCAGACAAAACACCCGCGTAATATAATCCTTAAAGTTGAGTCAGTTTGTTCCTTCTAGCACAATGTCAAATTAAATCTTAATTTCCATATAGACTTTACTAAATGTTCCTGTGCTAAATTTCTGTTTGAACACCACATTTGTGGTGGAACCTAATAGAAATGTTACAGTGGAAAAGAGAACTTTTTACCAAACCTCCAAGAACCCATGGACAGTGACATTTAAGGATATAAAATAGCAAATTACGTAACTGAGGGAAACTGGAAACCAGAAAAACACCAGCCTTCACCCTGCTCATCCTCCTGTGTTCATATGGTGACTGCAAACTGATGGCTTCCCCGTTTATAAACATTACCTTCAAACGTCACACAAGCTGAGATGCTGGTAGGGCACTCGAGCAAGGCTGAGAGTATAAAAGCAGAGCAGAGGAAACACTGAGATTAGAGTACTTTCGACGTTTTTCCCGGACTCAACACTATTCATGTGGCTTAGGAACTTAAGAACTACTTTGGGTTATATGAGTTTTGGTATCATTGTGCTGCTGTCAAGCGGCATTCAGATTTATCTGTTCCTACATACTACAACTGCTGTGAAAGTTCATGCTGGAAGCCGCTAGCTGGTGAATGTTTGAGTGCTGCCCCGGTTGGAAGATCAGTGATGGGTTTTTTCACCTGTTAGAGTTACTACTATACATTTTAAACAAGCAGTGGAGAAGTCTGTTTCATCCATAGGTGTTGGGTTGAGTTCAGGTTGGGTTCAGGTTGGGTTCAGGTTGGGTTCGTTATGCATGCAGACCATGACAATGAGGTTGATTTCTGCTCTGCGCTGCTCTTGATTGCTTTACTGGAGCTATTATTAAGATACAGTCTAAGTCCACCTGGTGCTACACATGTAATTAAGTCATTAACAAACTGGCAACCCTAGAACCTTAACCTTCCATGGAAATAGGCCCCCCACCCTGCTTTAAATAATGACTCCAGGTAACACTGTATCACTAAAACAATTGGGAAATTGCTCTTTAAGCATTTACACAGCCAATAAGTATCAGTTACACATTCAACGCAGAACACGAAAATACTATATTTATGACACGACTACATAAGTGCTTGTAAAACTAAAGGTTTTCTAAAGCTTTTTTGACCCTTAGTAGTCAGATGTAGCCAGACCAAAATTAAAACACATGAGTAATTATGATTGCAGGTGAATCTCGCACTGTTAAGGCAGTCTGGGCTGACGGCAAGGTGGGGACATAACTGTGGAGGGAAGGACACTGGCCAGGTCGCTGTCACAATTAGGATTGTCGGAACATCACAGTGACAATGCGAAAACGATACAGTGCGGATACCACAGAACATGCCCACTAACCAAGCATGCAAAGGCAACTCCAATACACATTAAAAATTGCATGGGCCTGTTTTCCAGACAGTGTATCCAGGAGAGGGTTACGGCACTCAAAAAATATTTCAACTTCTTGAACACTGGGTGTTACAAATCTTTGCCAGTGATGATTACTGAGTGACACACAGGTTCCTTAATGCAGCTGAAATGATGTTTGCTATTGAGGAAAGCACCAACACCTTAAAATGTACACAGGAAACTATATCACCTACAAAGAGGAGTGCATATTTTTAAAATTATATGCATTAAATGGACAGGATACACACTCCTTGAAACATAACCTAAAGCAAACCTAAACGCTTTATAATTATTTATGATTTTAAAACCAAATTACATTTCAACTCAAATGAGTTTCATGTTGTGACTTTTACCATTTGTTGTGCTTTGCTGTAGCAGTCATTACTGAAATACATTATTTTCTCCATTTCTAATAAAATGCTGACAAGTTCTAGCTATTGCGATATTTTAGCAGTATATTGCAGTGGTGGTTCTTCTTAATGTTAATATAATAATTTCAGGGATGGACTATCTAGTTCAGAGATTTTCAGCCCAGGGACTGTCAGCTCAGATCTTTTAGTCAGGGATGTTAACTGAGTGAATCACATCATGCACATCACAATAAACCACTATCATATGTTTGTCTACTGCAGCAGTTCTGTTTGCCAATAAATTTAAGATATTTATTTTTTCTAATTTATTAGCGACACTTTTTCATTTCTTGAAATATCTCTCTTCATAAAAACACCTGTGGTCTTCTGATATTTATCACCCGACTTCGCCTATTTGGACTACTACTATACGGAGCTAAAAATCTTTAAGATATAATATTCCGTCTCGGCTGAAGCGGTGTCTTTCAAAAAGAATATCATCCGGCAACAATAAAGGATCTTGCCGATCACACAAAACTCTCTCTGTATGAAATTCTCTTATTATTTGCGCACCGATATCAATTGGTTACTCATTCATGAATGGCGAGGCCCTGACTTTATCACCACTGTAGGTATTTATCAACCATGTGACTTAATGTACGTAGTGCATGGGTTTCACAATGTGATTCATTCAGTTAACAGATAGTAGGCATACTTAATAAAAGCCTGAGTGAACAACGGCATACAAAGTGTGTCGTCAGTACTGGGACTGAAAACCACAGCTGCAATTCCATCCATCTTCTAAGGACTTAAACCTGGTCAGGGAGTCCTGTAGCCCATCCCAGCCAGCACAGTGCACACGACTGGGACAGCCTCTGGGCATGGTCACAGGAGACATGCAGTGGACAATTTAGAGAGGCAAATTAGCTTAGCCGCACGTCTTAGCATGGCAGAGGGAGACCTGCACAACACAGGAAGAACATGCAAACTCCATACATGGGGGGGACAGGATCTGAACCCCCATCCCTGGGGGGTGCTAACCAGCAGTGCTGCCCACTGAGCCACCACGCCACCACGCCACCCCTCCTTTTAAGTATGACTATATCTGTCGATGTTAAAAATTAAATTAAATCTGTTTTTTAAGACACCAATTTCCTTGATATAATTCCAAAAAATAATTAATATTAAATTACAAATAATAAAAGCAACAGCATTCCTCTTACAAGTCATACTACTGCAGTGCATCCGTGTAATGTAGCAAATGAAGGTCCTCACGTTCCCCTTAGACTCTGGGTGTCCTTAAACCAGCAATGTTTCCCCTAAGCACTCCTGGCTGCCTCCAGAGTTGGGTCTGTTGCCGTCTCCGCTGCTCTCTTAGCTCCTGGAGGTTGCGTGGAGTCGTTTTTCTTGCATACATTTAATCTCTATGTGATAAGTGGGACATAGGTGTGGGGACACAGACAGAGGTGAGGACAGAAGGCGGATGGGGACAAGGGGCGGCGTCACTCGAAGGCAGACTGCAGCTCCTTGAAGGCGGCTTGCCTCTGTCGCTTCTCCTCCGCCTGTCTCTTCTTCTCCTCCTGCTCCTGCCGGATCTCGGCCTCAAAGCGACTCGACTCGTTCATGGCCTGGACCTGGCGGTAAAACAGGATGTGATGTCACAAACGTGTCCCTGTGCCAGGAGTATTCCACACAGGTGGATTATCAAATCAGTATGTGGAATTGTTACAAAATAATCATGATATTTGAAAGTTTTAGAAAGAGTTATAGGTTTATCCAATGATATATTGATACTAGGGATGTAAGGATATATTAGATTCCATGATATTGCGATAAAAAAGGTCTCGATGTTATCGTGGGACTGTGATGGTATCTACCAGGAATTACATGGTTATTTGTCTGTTACAACTCCATTTTATTATCGCTCCTTGTCGATAGCTGCAGTTTTTTTTTTGAACAGCAGAGGGCGCAATCATGCTAAAAACACTGATATTCCACTGTGAGTGTGACCAGGGGGGTCGCTTAAATCATCCGAGATCAGATACCTCATCTTGGATGAGTTAATGCCGGTGAATCTCAATCAGGATAAGTCAGTTTTTCAAACGCAGCTGTGTAGTAGATTAGTTTAGCTGGATCCATTCATCCGAGATAAAGAAAAGCCCATATTTATCAATAAATAATAAATTATATATCGATACAATATTAAAGATTTAATATTTCTAAAACATTACTTTCGAAGCAAATAAGAAGAAGGCAGATAAAACCTTTGTTTGGGTAATGTTTGTTATTCTGGGTAATGAGAATATTAGTGTGATTTTTAAAATCTTTATAGAACTGTAATTTTATTGTGTATACATTACCTGCAATGGCATAAAACACCTCTTTAATTGCCTGCACTTGCAGGTGTCTGGGAAAAACAATTGTGAATTTCCTGCCAAACTGTACTCTTTGATATATTTCCCGCATCGCCTACAGCATACAATGAAATACCACTTGTAAAATATAAAAGGCAATGCACATTGTCTGTGTGGCTGTGAGCCCGACTTAGCCTAGTTGGACTTCTACTATATGGAGCTAATAAATTGTTAAGATATAATATTCCATCTCAGCTGAAGCATTATCTTTCGAAAAGAATATCATCCTGTGTTCTGACAAAACATCCTACCTATCGAGACGTTTTATCGAGCCTTTCTGCGCATGTGCAGTTCCACCGTCTTGGGATTAGTGTTAGGTTTTAGGGGTTAGGGTTAGGGTTAAGGTAAGGGTTTTAAGGGTTTTTGGGTGGGTTAGGGTTAGGGTAAGAGTTAGGGCTATCGATTAGCACTATGGTAGGATGTTTTGATAAAGTAGGACGTTAATAACAAACATTATATGATTATATGATTGCGGTCTTTGTTGTTATCATATAATGTTTGTTATTAATGTATATTAAAGCTGTTAAGGTAAATTAGGATGTTATGGTATATCTATATGCTGCTTATGAATGTTCTATGAATGCATTATAAATGCATTATGAAGATGCAGTTACTGTAAAGCATTACCACCTGTTTAGATACCTTTATGAAGTCACGGGCAGCAGGTGTCTTCCACACTGGTGACTTTTTCCAGGAAAGGCAGAGAGCCTCATCTGCAGCTGGCAGAGACGCCGTGGCAGACTGCTGGGGGGGGGGGGTTGCCCTGAGTTCCAGGTGAGCGGCATGTCGGGGGTCGGCGTACCTACCTTGGCCTCAAAGAAGGTCTTGGCTCCCTTGACTCCCTCTGTGGACACATCGATCTCGGACAGCCGCGCCAGAGCATGCAGGCCGCTGTCCTCCTCCAACTCGCCGGCAGCTGCCTTGCGGAAGATCAGGAGGAACTGGGAAGGAAGGCCGGAGTGGCAGGGAAAAGAACAATTTTTGTATCCTTACAAATGAATGTCGCGGCTTGTGTTGCCTTGAATTGATCCAAGGTCACGGGTGTCAGTACAGCAAACAACACCATGTATAGCTGAGAGGACACTGACTTCATAAGAACACAAGACATTTACAAACAAGAGGAGGCCATTTAGCCCATCAAGCGCACTTCCTGATCCGGTTACTTATCAGTCAAGCTGACTAGGCACCCATCTTTGTTCTCTTAATTGATATCATATAGTACCCTGGGCTCCATCAATACATTGATTTACACGAAACCAGAGATTCTTCTGCCTTAATGCAGTATACTTATGTTTATTGCTGTATACAGCTTTATTTTTAATATTTGGAGAAAATCAGTTCCATAGTATTTGTAAAGTGAAATTTATTCAGCCATCCATCCATCCATCCATCCATCCATCTTCTGTAACTGTTTCTCTTATTCATGGTTGCTGGAGGGTCTGAAGCCTATCCCAGAGGCTATGGGTTTGAGGCAGGGAACAACCCAGGATGGGGCGCCAGCACACTGCAGTTATCCAGTGATGTCATTTTAATCTTTAAGAAAGCAGTACACAGGCGTAATTTCCCCTTGAATATAGGGTTACGTTTCAAGGAAATTGTAGTTACACAGCTGTTGTAAAAACACTGTATTAAGGTTGCACAGGGGCACTGGGCTGGATTTGGGTGATATTCACCTCATGATTTATCACCAGTGCCGTGCCTACAAATGCGAGCCAACTGACCCGGATTTGACTGGTTTTGGTTAGTTTATAATGGGCTGGCTGGGTAGTTTTGGCAGGGAATGTGCATGAATGTGGAGCAGAGGTATTTACAGTTATCTTTGTACTGAACTTGCATTTAGCATCTGAAAAGCCGCTGTTCCCGATCAGCATTTCCTTTCCAGCAAACTCCTCTGTCCTGCCTTGTGTAGCAGAACTCTGTCCCTGCTGCTTCATCCCTACAGCCAGCCTCCCTCTGAGGGCCACCTAAGGCATTATCACTGCATCTACAGTACTGTGCAAAATGTTTAAATGATCTTCATGTGAAGGTAAAGTTACGATGTCTGTCAAAGTGTGTCAACTCAGCCATTTCAACACAGCTCCTCATATCACCTCATTACGCCCAGGGCCGCCCAGTATGCCCATGTCTTTTTTGCTACTACTAGCATACTGCATATGGTTAATCAATACATCGTTAAGTTATTTAACTAATTAAGTCAATCGATTCACTGAGGTGGTGGTGAATGCTAATGAATACACAGAACAGCTGAGGTGCCCCTGAGGAGAGGTTCTGGACCCTAAACGACGCTCATCTAACCATCCAACAAGGTATCAGTAACTTTTTAGAGAACAAAAGAAAATCTTAATAGTTTTTATCGTGTTACTGTTACTTTGCATGTGTTATAATGTTAACTTGTGTTTTGCTTTTTCAACAACTATACACTTACTAAGCAGACAAATAGCTTTTGCCTGCCCAAGACCGCTTGCACAATACTGTGTATTAGAGAAGTCTTTGTCAGCGTTTGATAGGACTCCGGCCTCTTGGCTGTACGCACCTCTCTGAAGCTCAGCTTCCCGTCAAAGTCCTCATCCACCTCCCTAATCATGTTCTTCAGGCCCAGGTGTGTCTGTGGAGCCCCCAGCTTCTCCATCATCAGCTTCAGCTCCATCAAGTCGATGAAGTTGTCTTTGCCGGCGTCGTACCTTAATGCACATACACGCATCGATCTGTTCATGTCGAGAAGAATCGCGACGCTACAATAGCAGCTCACGCTCATTTTCTGCTTCTTGGTTTTTAACCCTATTTCATAAAAAAATAAATATTAAAAATAAAAAACAGTGTTAAATATTAAAAAGTACAGAATAAAACACTGCAATCTGCACTGACATACACACTGATGTCTCATCCACTTCCAGCACAAACCCTTTAACCTGAATTATACAGTGCTATCCAGAATTTCTGGCACAATAATTACACATGTAATAATTACACGGCAAAGTAATCAGCATTAGGGATGCACCGAAATGAAAATTCTTCGCCGAAACCGAAAACCAAAAAAGAGGAAACCAAGGCTGAAGGCCGAAAACTGAAACACCGAAAGAAATTATGCCAATAATTAGTACCATTGCATTTATGGCTTTGACTGTGTACTAACCTTACTAAAATCAAGGCATTGCAATTGCATAAATTAATATTAA
>JAODUD010011691.1:0-21413 GCA_026784285.1 Stomatorhinus walkeri
CCCCATCTAGCTGAATAAAATGGTATATTTCACAGAATCTTTGATGAAGAAGGGAATTATAGCCAGGTACAGTAAAGGTGTAAAATGATGAGGGAGAAGACATGGTAAAATAACTGGTCAAGGTTAAATGCTAGGGACATATTATTGAACTCTTACAATACATACTTGCTTCCCTGCAATTCCTGGTATGTAATTGGCTGCTGGGGGGGTCATACCCTGTGGTTCTGGTAGGAGGTCACTGAGATGAAGGCCGTCTCAGGGAAGACATGAGTGCAGAAGGCACCACCCTGGTGTCCAAAGCCATCGTTTTCGTCGCCCTTTACAACGTGCAACCGCGGCCGGAACTTGTGCATTGAGTTGAGGATGATCTGAGGGAATTGGAGATTAAACTTGGGTCAGGTCTCAGCAGGGATGGGGTTAGGGATTAGGGATAAGGGTTTGCACCCCCTAAGTCCTGTCTCACGTGTCCGAAGGGGTCCAGGTGGTTGTTGGTGAGCTTCAGTTTCTGGAAAGACACGACCTGACGGGTCCAGTGATCACCAGTGGCTGGTGAGTCCGGATGTACGTACAGCCGACCAGGGATAGCAGGCTCCGCCTTCCCAGCGACCACCCTGCAGGAAGACAGACCAGATGTAACTTTGACAACAAGAACATGCAATAAAGCAGCCAACATCTGATCTTCATCAGTTCCATGAAGAAGACAGACAACCCCAGTGTCATGGGATGGTCCAACAAAGCAACATTTCTGGAGCCATCAAGTGAAGACCAGGTCAGGGATGCAAAGCCAGTGGCTTTGAGAAAGTGAGGACAGAATCATTGTCCACTTCAAGCTCAACATCACATCCACCTCAAGCTCAAGGTCATCGTCCACGTCAAACTCAACGTCATTGTCCATGTCAAACTCAACGTCATTGTCCACGTCAAACTCAACGTCATCGTCCACCTCAAACTCAACGTCATCGTCCACCTCAAACTCAACGTCATCGTCCACCTCAAACTCAACGCCATCGTCCACCTCAAACTCAACATCACCATCCATCTCAAACTCAGCATCTCCGTCCGCCAAGAACCTGCAAAGCTCATCAGAACTCACCACTTGTTGTCGGAGAACTTATAGCGGTGATCGTCGGCTGGGACAATGTCCACCAGGAGGATGTACTTCGTTTTGGGGTCTAAGCCTGATACTTTCACCTTGTAGCTTGGAAAGAGTCTCCTGGAGATGTTATGAAATAAGTTATGGAGGTATGAATGGGGTAGTTTCTGCAACAGGGTGGGATCTGGGGTTATGAATGGAAATGGAACACAGATGGTATCTCATTGTAGGAGTCAGGAATAAAATATCACAAAAAAGTCAGTGACTCGAGCCTTACTGCTGGTGTTTGGCACTGAGAATCAGTAAAATGACTGATCATTATTTCAGTGAAGCCTTCTGCTGCAGATTCATGATTGTTAAGGCTTTAAAATGCATTTAATATCCCGATAGATATTTTAACCAGCGTAATTCCTACTAGGTGGCCTATTTGTCCCGCAATGATCGGCAACCCGTGCGATCTGCGCAGCCCTTATGATGGGCAACCCCTGCGATCTACGCAGCCCTTATGATCGGCAACCCCTGCGATCTACGCAGCCCCTATGATCGGCAACCCCTGCGATCTGCGCAGCCCCTATGAGCCGCAGCCCCTGCTATCTGTGCAACACCCATAATCTGCAGTCCCTGCAATCTGTGCAACCCTTATGATCTGCAGTCTCTGCAATCTGCTGTATGACATTTTCATGGCTGCATGAGCTTTGTCCTGTGAAGGCAGGAAGTCGGAGCTTCCTAGTTAAGCTGCTGGAGTAGCGCAGTCTGCGCCTGTGACTGATTTAGTGCCGCTAGGCAGGGCTGTGCGGCTCAGCATCAAGCGAAAGGCATAAAAGAGCAGTAAAACACCTGTGATGTTCGCCACAGAGAAATGAACGTATCGCCGCCCCTCGATGTCCTGAAAACCTTTAGGTGTGGCTCCTCTGCGGCAGGGCTTTTGACACACAGACACGGAAAACACGGCAAACGCAGCGCGGCGCTCGGACAGCGAGACCGACACAAGAAGCGAACCAGCACCGCGTCAAGCGGCACTGCTTCGGACCCGCAGACACGCCGTCACTCTATTTCTATAGTGTTATCCGAATTTCCCCCTTTTTAACGGGGTGTGTATTTCCCTTCGTTTCCATTTCAAACTACGTATGCTTTGTCCAGCACGTTTTAAGGTAGCCTATATTCTAAATTACTATCCTGACAGATTTAGCATTAGATCTGTTACATTGCGGCACAACAGATAAATACATCATCCGTTTTGGTAAGCATCTTTGAAAGGTCAGGGCATGATAATACAATGATAGATAGATAGATAGATAGATAGATAGATAGATAGATAGACTTCATTAACAAAATTACATTATGCTGTTTTCGAGAGTACTCTAGTTATATTTTCATTTATACGCCCAAAGTAGTCTATATCATTTTGTTTTATGTATATAATGTAGTCATTATATTGATTTTGTGCTCCTTAATCCACCCAAAGCAAATCCATTATATGTGAAAATACACTATTATCCAAAATTGTGGAAACAATTATTAGAGAACTTTATTCCACTGTTGCTTCAGTTACTTGTTTAATCGTCCAGTGTATGATATTTCTAATATTCTTTGATTGTTTGTTAACATTACCGCCAATATTCGTGTAGTGAATTTTAAAGCGTAATGACAAATGCTAGGTGTTTCCAGTCTGGCCACTACTGTACGTGGCGATAAATATATTATTGTCATTCTAAACCTGAAAATATATTTTTTAATTTTTTACTTAACATAAAATATTGTTTGAAACGATATAAAACTCGTAATTCAACGCATTCACATTTTTACGAAATCAACGCATTCATTACCCATCTGCATGTATTGCGTACGCGACAGAATTTCCTTGGAGAAAAATTTAGTTACACAAGAACGCAAGAAGTCGCGTAAATTGTTTAGATATTTTCACGGTGCCTCTGTTATTATGCATAAGCATTTTTTCATGTGTATTCCAAACAATGATCCCAGAGAAATTCACCTCGTTGTCCGTAAATTCTGTTTTAACTATATTTTCCCAAAAAAGGTCAAAAATCAGTTTGAAATCAATTTACTTTAACCAAGGCCGTAATTACATTATATAGGAAACTGTGCTAACATTGTCCCCCCAATATATATTTTAATTACGGCCTTCGTCCCCCCAGCATTGACTACGTGGCTACGGCCTTGACTTAAACCCACATTTCAAATTCTTCAACAAGGGAGTCGTTTCATTAAAATATATAATATAATATAATAAAAATGTTTCATTGGCCGACCCAATTCTAGCAGGCGGTTTATCTAAAATCGGGTTAAAAAGCGAGGTCCGGTGTTTAAACGTATTTTAAACTCTGATACAGCATTTTAAGCGTATTTTTAATGCTACGAAGAAGTCGTCGAGTCAGTCCATTATTATTATTTTTATTATTATTGCAACATAAAGAGACGAAAAGGTCTCCAGACCTGAAACTTTAACTTTAATGTGCAGCCAAATAATCTCAGAAAAGCCTTTGAATAGACATTAATTACCTTTCAGTTCGATTTCCAGGTCTTTCCTAGTATGTTCTGCACTCCAGATACAGTAATGTCTCTGAATACAGAGCCCATAAAAGTGCTCATATTCTTCCTTTAAAACATGCCATCCACTAACAAGCCGATCTTTTCTGACACTGGCCTAATATATGACCTGTTGCCTGTTCATGAGAGGCTGGCATTTTTAACCCCCTAAAGTGGAAACTCTATGACCCGGTATAGCAGAGGGTCCAATCCCAAGCTGTGGGTTTTGCTCACCTCCCAGCCTTGGTGACGATCATCTCTGTTCCCGCCTCGTGGAACTTCCTCCACAGCTCCCTGTCCTGAAGGCTCACCTTGACGTCGTCCATGTTCTCCAGCTGCAGGGAGGAGAGAGATTCTGCTACTGCGCTACACTTAGACGGCCCACAGTCTGCTACCCTTCAGGATGCTCCCACCCTCATTCCTAATGAGCTTTCATCATTTCACTGTGTTCAGCATATGGTGACATTTCCTTCCTTCCTGAACCTCTCGTCAATGGAAATTGCTTAACCAGTCTGACCATTTTGGACTTAAGTATGTCCATTATTCGCACATCTAGGAGGCTGTAGATTACATAAGCCGCAGCCCTCTTTCTGACGGGGGGCTGGGAACCAGCGTGTTCCATTCCCAGAACATCTGCGTGTCCAGCAGATCCAGGAGCACCTCTGGCCATCACCTGTGCTCAGAGACCTTCTTCAGAAGGCAGGGCAGCAGATCCAGGGAAGGTCATGGGGGGCCAGCCTCTGCGGCAGCACCTTGAGCCACGCCGGCCTGGAACTCTCCATGGAGCTGACATGGACCGAGGATGGTCAGGCTGGCCAATGAGGTGCAAGCCCCAGACGGCTGAGGGTGGGGTTCGGGGGGGAGGGGGCAGGCTGGGAGATGTTACCCATGAGCCTCTGCTGTGGTACCCAGGAGTCAAACAGACTCCTCATGACATCAGACAGCTTGTTAAAAGCTTGTTTTTGGTCTTCGCTCCAAATGTTTGGTTTTGCCACCCCCATGTAATCCGTCCTGTAAACTGTACAGCTAGCGTCTAAAGTAAACACATCCCTGCCCCCTCCTCATAGTCTTTAAAGCCCCGCTTCTCATTCAGAAAGAGCTTGGATTAAATATTTACACCTCAGCCTTGATGGAGGCTCCCATTCCACGAACATGGATTAGGATCCCACTTTCGGGGTTAATCCCAACCCCATTCGAGGTGTTTTCTGTGGCAGGGAGGCGTAGCCGGTATTTAGCAGCTGGTTTAGAGGTTGGATACCGAAGGAGATATACTCATTACACCCAGAACAGCACAGTCACGGGAAAATGGTAGATACAGAAAGGGAAACTGATGAGTTATATACACAAAAGCAGGAAGGTCCTCCAGGTTACGCCGCTGTGTCGATAAGATGCGTTTATCTTCCTGTGTATGTGTGTGTTATTTTTGCTTAAGTCCGTATTTAAATTTCACGGATATTTCTGAGTCTAATTAACGTCCCGGCATAGACGCCTCCACTTCAGCTGGTTGCAGAAGGCGCTCGGGACCGGATCCCGTGTTTACATCCGTGTCGCTGCGGCTGCAGTCGGGCTCGGCTCGGTCTCTTTCCCAGCTACGAGCCTTTGATCCCTGCGATTAATGAACCTAGGACCACACGCTTATTCGCCCGCCACGTGATCAATGAGGTGCCCTTGGGAAGAAACGTAGACAAAGCGACGCGCGTTTACTTCATTTGATCCCATTTAAACCATAAACAGACACTCACATAGATTTTGGGCAATAATACAATCGGATTTTTTCCATAAGGAATTCAGGTTGATAACTTTGTTCAGTGAAACCACCTGCTCATACCAGAACCTGCAACTTTTCGGTTAAAGCAGGTTATGGAACACATTCTAACACACGCAAAGTGTCAGCCTCACTTTTTTGAGGTCTTCAATTCAAGACAAGTCTGCACCCGCATTTAAATCTACATGCGAGTTTTATTACCTTGTAAACAGGCTGTGTGGTTTGCAAACCACCCCAATGCGTTTCATATAACTCATTTAAGGTTTATATTGGATAAATATAGATTTGCCGTAAGATTTCTTGCGAGAGCATGAGATTCAGAAAGCTTGAGTGCCACGCCAGACGCTATACTTCGTGATTTTGCAAGGGTAACCTAAATACACGCTGCTAAGTGTATCCGATAGGAGTCGTTCCTAGCGAAATATTCACTTGGTTCACTTTTAAGACAACAGATTTTGTTCAATGGTACGCCAGCGTACGGAAAGAAAAAACCCGGATTCAAGGAAGTATCAGATAATTACGTTACGTGTTTGCACTCCGTTTGCTTTGTTCTAAATACAATAAGATGCCAATTAAATAACAATGATGATCATAATAATAATTTGAAAGACATGAGTCCCTTTTGTATGTTGTTATAGACATTATGTTGATTCAAGGTAGATATCCTGTTAAAATTTCAACATTGATTTGTAAGTAGTTTGTTACCCTTTGCACAACCATTGTTTCAACGATTTTTCAACAACTGACATTATTTCAACCACATTTCAGCTTCGAGGCTCGGTCACATACCGACTGGCTCTGCATGATCGTCTGTGCAACAGGCATATGTATGTTCTTGCTGCAATATGCACCAGAGTTCCCCCCTGGTATCCATAAAATTAATCTTAATCTTAAAAGTAAGAACAAGTTTTTTTTTGTTCAATTTTAAACTTTATAAACTACATTCAGCAGATTTATCCGTGGTCGACTGTACGGAGGTTTTCTAGTTCAGTCCGAAGTACGTTGCTACACTGTCACAAAAAAAGGTAAAAATTTGTACCTTTACTTGTCACTGGGGCTGTTCATATGTGAATTCATATTAATACCGTTTGTCCGCGTGAATACACCATCGGCTGACTACTTGAATAGGCCTAGATAAGGCCTAAATAAAAACACAAGTAATTGTTTAATTCAAGGTAAGGGTATACTCACGTATGGATTAAAATTTAAAGCAAAAATTCTGTAGAGATGCTGAGGAAAATGTCTGTGCGGATATATTTAATTTAGATTGCATTTTCGGAGCATTGCATTAAATAGCAGACATTTATCCAAAGCGAGGCACAAGTAAGGATCAGAGAGTATAGCGTCAAGCCAGTGTCCTGAGGCAACTGGGGTTAAGGCCCAGCAGCGACAGCACTCCCCAGTTTTGGGATTCGAACCGGCAAGCATCAGAACACACAACAAAGAGAGACACCGCGCTCAATACGTTACACAGGCACCGAGATTTAGCTATTATAATTATTTAAACAATACTGCATGTATATACATATACTGCACATTTATTTTTTCAATATAATTTTTACTCATGTTTATGGAGTCGTTGGTATATGGATCTTTATTACTTCGAAAATTAGATATATTAATGTACATTAGTAATTTTAAAAAATGAATACTAGTTAGTCCTGAAGAATGATAGTATTATCCGCCCAATAAAAATCATTGTCTCCAAAAAGCTGTTGTAGAATATTTCTCCACTACTGTACGTGAATGCATTTTAATACAATGTAGGAATCGGTTAAGTATTACTCCTATCGACGCCTGCACAAGTCTTACCCATGAACATATAACAAATAACTGACTCGTCGGGATCGGCCGCGACCTGAGCGTTTTTTGTGACTGTGTTCGTCATCAGAATCGGTAATTCTTCATCCTACACGCGTATAAAGCGCTAAAATGAGCCATAACAGTCACAGATAATCCTATATTACTCACTGAAACCAAGAAAACGGTCATTCATATATTCACTATATATATCCAAACATTATAAATGAAAGGCAGATACCATAACTACATACAGTTTCTCATTTGTTCTCTTTAAAATATATATTAAAGTAACACGTAACAGTATATTTATCTAAACTAATGTGTAGTTATATTTTAATTACTGCTATTACTGTATAACTTTCAGCCTAACGCGTTAACACAGAAGTATAACATAGAATTGCAAAAATACACAGTAAACCACCAATATTATTATAAATTACTGAAGGCAATAAAATTTAAATAATAGTGATTGATAATAATTAAAGTTTTCTTAGACCGGTGGTTCGACTCATGCTGCTGCATTTAATTTAAACCTGACTGATAAATTCTCAAATCCTGAACGGAATTATTCTGTGCCCACTACTTCAACACACACGTATCACGTCAAAAATAACTTTATTTCTGTGTTAAGAAATACAATGTAAAATGTGTCCATTTAAAACGAAACTATTATATTAGTTATTTTTCAATTTGATATATCGACCCCATAATGAACCCACGTGGAGTTTGGGCAGACACGCATATTACAGATTATTTTTTAAATCGTGCCATATAAGATCAACACGCATATAGTAGATATAATCCAAAGGGACTGTAAAGCAACATAACTAGTGTACGGAAAAACAGATGTTTTTAATCCAGGTCGCGTAGATTACATCGTCGGCTCGGTCCATGCACGGATTAGGAAACCGTATAGGCATCCAACTGAAATGTAATGTTACCTCATAAAACAGGTCTGTTGGGTTCCTTCATTCTCAGTCCAAACGTTCAGTCTGATTTCGCACGCCAAATAGGCAAGCAGTGAAGGTCGTTTCAATGCAGGTAAATTAGGAGGCATTTAACGTACATTAAGATATGTATCTTCTTGTCGGTGTTACTTCACTCTAAGGGGGCCCCCGTTAGCCCACCAGTGGCGGGTCCGCATACCATTCAGCGCAGCTGCCGTAACGGGAAACTCCACGCGCGTAGCGTTACCTACCAGACTCAAAATATTGGAATATTTAAAAAACGCGAGAGACGAAGCTAACTGCACTCCCTCCTCCTTGTATCGGATCGTTGGTGCTGTATTCAGCCCCATAAGTCCATTTCTGTGCTGTACGACGCGGGTATTAGTCGAGTGAAAATCACAATAATCGCCTCTGCGCGGGGGCTGCTCACTGCCGCCCCCTGTTTAGCAGCAGAATGGATTGATGCATTTTCGCGACTGAAGCGTTCCCCTAAATATTACTCAAAGTGGTTCGTTTTATTAATCTAATTCACTATTCTTTGCCCTTTCATTGCATAAATGTCAGTTGTATATTTTATGACGTTGCAACATGCGATGGTTCAGGTAGGTTTCAGGCGTAGCTGGACAACCAAAGAAAAATTCTTTCCTTGAAATAGATATCGCATGGTTATTAAAGCTGAGTTACGTGTATGTGATGTTATATAAAATGTGATACGAAAATAAAGAATAAACGGAAAACGCCGTCTTACACGGACACGCACAAAAAACGTCCATAGTCGTAACACCGCTTTTGAGCAATCTGCAGTCTATAGGCTATGAAACGAAAGAGCTGAAATCTTCATTTTAAATTAATGTACGATGAGCGAATGGGTTGGGAAGTTTGTCCCCGGGGCTTACATGGACTTTCCTAAGACAGATCTGAATTTTATTATTATTAGTAGTAGTAGTAGGCCTAATAATAATAATAATTTCAGTAATGTAGCCTAATAATACTGTTAAAAATCGGCACTCTTAATAAGCTGCAGTCTTTATGAGAGTGTATTTTAAACCGGGGCTGAGAGGAGGCCGACTGTACCGCCGCTGAGGCCGCTCCATCCCGCGCCCCCTTACCGCTGATACCGTGAAGGTCGTGGTGATCCGCGGCTGTTTGGGGCTCACACCGGGCTAATCATACGGGCTAGTCACGGCTCACATCTTGTTTTGTTTCAATGTGTTGTGTTTTACTCCTTCTCAACGAATTACATGGGTTTAGTTACGTATGTCTGTCTTTTTAGGCGCACAAATATGACAGCGCTGTTAAACAGGCCTACATTGATATGAACCTTCATCAGCGCGGAATGGAAAATGGAAAGCATCTCTGGACTTGTAAATCAATCAAGCAAAAATAACATTAAGCTGTTATCTGTCAATGCAAACTTCTCGTTGTAAATCCTAGTAAAGATCTTCTTGATTATTTGGTTTTAGACATTGTGTCCGTAGTGCAGACACTCGTTAATAATAAACAATTATAAATTATAATGATTATTTGGTAGTGTTTGTGTAATACGTTTCTATTACACGAGACCGTGAGCGCTGTAAAGGGAAACTCAGGCATAGACATGCGCTTGTGATGTATGACGGCACCTGAACTCACCTGGCAGACGTAACGATCGATTATACCAGCAAAAGTTAATTGCTGAAATTAAACAAGGGCGTGGTGAAGAATTTTAATCGCAGGGACGTACATATCAAATGTACAGCTTAATTGATAGTCATAAATCACTTGATTAATCCTGAAAAAGTATTATTAAGAATACTGGACTTTTTAGTTTCTAGTTTTTAGTTTAAACTTTAGTTTAATATCTAAGGTAAGTTGCAGTTGCACAGGGTTTAAGCAGTGCTGGTGATCGCAAACAGTTTTCGTTGCAAAACATCCATCCATCCAAGGTCAGTACTGTCCCCTAAATAATACAGAACCGACATTGACGCAAATATCCGTGTTTCTCAGTGAAATCTAAATGCTGGTGTTTGTTATGAGGGCGTCGTACGAACTTTTTACGCTTCCATTCAATAAAGCGGTAACAATCACAGAGTTTGTACAATTAATGGAGTTAGTGCGACCCCTGGCGTTCAATATCTTAATAATAGCAGTGCTATAACGCTTCTATGCAGGAAAATGACTAAATAAAATTATTTTATTTATTCTTTGTTTTATACTTAAGTAATTTGTGCCAGTATAGCATTAGGTTAGGCTCCGGACTCCCCGACCCTGAATTAATGAAAAATGTATTTCACTTCTTGTAGATGCAGGAAACGGGCGCATTTGCTTGTTGGTGTCTCACCTCATTCTCAACAGTATGAACATCCATCTTTATCAGCATCACTATGCAGTCCCTGGTCAAACAGGCTGCTCAGGCGCCGGACGTCGCCGGACATTATACTTACTGGGGCCGGGTTCGGTCAATAAGGGGACATCTCTTCTTCTACTCGGATAAACATATCCGGTTTGCCTAAGATTTGGTGTGCATTTTATGTTTTATGAGGAAAAAATACTAAGAGTAATACCAACCCCTTGACCAGAATGATAAATGGGTGGAAGAAATTAGCTGATTTCGATCAGAAAACAACAGCGTTCGTGCTTGATTTAATCATTTAACCCGCATTCCTTACGTGGCTTTGTCTTGTATTCTGATAGCAAACCAGGCACCAGGTATTCAAGGTGAACGCAGTTGTTTGGTAGGTCAAGCAAAGTGTCCATTCTGTAATCAGTTAATGAAACGCGAGAGCAAAGGTTGCTTCTTGTCAAAGCTGAGGGTTAATGGAGCCCGACAGCTATTTTCAATGTCCAGCAGCTCGCTTCGTTATTTGGGAACAACGGAGTGGAACAATAGTGAGTGTTTCAGTGATCAGCTATAGGAAAGCCGTCTGTAGCGCCCGCTAATTGGAAGCCACTGCTCCCGTTGTCTGCCTCGGCATTTGTGAGCTGGCCTGCAGGCTGGCGACAGGCGGCGTTTGGCGGACAAGGCGCTGTCTGGGCGGCTGGACGCCCGAACGCCGCCCTTCAGAACTCTCTTCATAATCAGCATATTCTTCTCTTCTCGGGACGGGCGAAGAGCCGCGGTCATTCGAAGTAATTAACACGTGTAGTCCGAGTTGATACTACACCGCAAACTAGTTTTTTTTCAACTAACTAAAGCTTCGGAAGACGCGTCTATGTCTGCATGTAGACGAGCAAGTCAGTCCCATGATATTTACATTTACAGGTTTTCGCTGCAGCTCCCTAATTACATTACTAATTAGAGGACTGATTGGCTGAAGAATCCTCACACCTGGGTTTGAACAGCTAACCTATAGGTTACCCCAAAAACCTGCATACACACCGGCCCTTTGCGGATAAGATTGGGCACCGCTGACATAAATACTGTATAGTTTAACACTTGTCCGAGTACACACTCAGCCGCGTAGCCCGGAGCTCCTAATACACACATTTACTTTCGGCAGGGGGCGCTGTAACTCAAAATACAACGTTAACCCTATACTTTTTATCGCCCAAAATATCCATCCATCCATCTCCCAACTGCTCATTATTCCGTACAGCGTCCCGAGAGCGTGGAGCGCATCACAGGAAGCCGAGGACAACAAACTATAACAATACAGCATGAGTGTCTGATTATGTCCAAGGATACACATATTGGACGGATTAAAAATCTTGCTGAATATTTTATATTGCAGATAATGTTGTATATAAAAATAAACATCAAACGAGCGCGATTAGAATCATAATAACTGTACAATACAATTCCGTGCATCTTTAACAATATAAATGGTTCAATACCTGCCTGTACTGTCAATGCCATAATATGATAATACAAGAAGCACAAAAGGGAAAGTAAGAACTGAACAAATCCTAATGAAATTATTAAAGTGAAATCTATAACATGTGTAACTAACAATTCATTTGTTTTTTATTGAGTGTCCGAAAACGTGAGAGCAAAGTAGTGTTTCAGTAACCAGCATGAAGACAGCCGATTAGAAATATTTTGTTTTTCTTCAGCAACGGGATGTCAGTGAAATACCTGAACTCACCCCATCGTTGCAGTGTGAGGTCAGATCAGATCAAAAACATTATGTACAAGCCAATGTGCACCATTAAATAAATTAATTCCAGTCTGCATGCTGCTTATTTACATAATTGATTCCATTTAATTACATAAATAAGTCAAATTCAGGCATCCATGAAGCCGGCTGGTGATTCCTCAGCCTAAGTACCTTCCGGATCTGTATTTCCCCGACGCCCTCGGTGCTCTTGTGTATGGTTCACGCCGGTCTCTGAAGGAGGTGAGAGCTAGCCGTTTCATTCTGCCGTCACGCTCAACCTCTCGGCAGGAAGGTCCACACCTTGGATCTCCTATAAGCCTCAGTGAGACGCACACACAGAAGATAGCCTGTGGGGCTTCTGTCAGTCAGGCGCCCACCTCTTGGTTTAGGAAGTTCCTATCTGCTGTTCAGCCCAGTGAGGTGTTGACGTCCAATCCTGTGCAGAGCTGTATCCCAGTCAGCTGGATGTTCCGAACCTGGCCTGTGGGAGGCGCACGTGTCACTTTGGGGAGGCGCTCCTCTGCCCCTCTAGGCCACTGACCAGCTTCTGGATGCTCTGCAGCTCATCAATGGGGTCCTTTGATAAGGCTTTCCCCCTGTAGGTCACCGTATGGCGCTCCGGAGTGGGCGGGGCCGCAGGACTCATATCCCGGCCGGCTGGCACAGTCCGAGCGAGGGTGCCAGCGCCCTGGCACAGGGCACCGAGAACTGGGTAGGGGCTGTAGTGCAGGCAGGACCGGGCAGCGCCCAACAGTGGGCTGCGTGAGAGGGGGGCTGCCATGTAGGCGTAGGGGTGGGAGAACAGCGCTCCCAAGGCTGGCAGAGGGATGCCCTGCAAAGGCAAAATAGCACCACTCGTCACACTGGCATCCTCAGTAACGACATTCAAACCCAGCTCTCCTGCAGTGGCCATCCACCTACGCCAGGAGTGGCCAATCTTGTATGCAGGTTTTTGCTACAGCTCCCTAATTAGATTACTAATTAGAGACGTGATTAGCTGAAGAGTCCTCACACCTGGGTTTGAACGGCTGACCTAAAGGCTTTTATACACACTTGCCCTTCGTGGGTAAGACTGGCCGCCCCTAACCTACACCCTGTCTCTGTACGCGCAAGTTATGGTGCGACGGAGATCCACCGTCTTGCTCCCTTGCACCTCCCTGTGGCACGATGCACCACAGCTGCATTTAATCCCTACTGCAGACCACACCTACTGGACATGTGTGTGGTTAAGCCACGCCCACAAAGTCAGTAGGGTCCACCTAATATTACAGGTAGGCGGGGCTTGAGATGAATGGCAGGAAGGCCGAGATGGGGGCTTGAGCAACCAGGGCGCCGTCTGATGGATACTGATGGACACATTGCACTATATGACTATGGGAGTGGGATGCATTACGTTACCTGTGAGAGCTGCCACGGGAATCCGCAGGGCCCCCCTGAGAGTGCGCTGCCCACCAGGCCTGTCACGCCAGAGACAGATGCCAGCAGCTGCCCCATGCCCATAGTGGACAAGCCCCCGGGCGTCACGGCCAGCTGCCCTGGGGGCAGGAACAGGGGCTGGGGGCCGTACAATGACTGGCCGGGCAGGCTGGAGAGGGCCAGGGCCTGCAGGTGGGTGGTGCTCAGGTGGGAGGGGCTGTCCAACTGAAGCAGCACTGGGCAGGAGCCACCCTCGGTACTCCCCAGGGTCCCGTGGTCTGCCCTGTTCCTGCACCTGCTATCCGACTGGTCTTTCTGCTGCATGAGATCGCTGGGGTTTCCTGGGTCACCCTTCTGGGGATTAGCCCCACCTTCTGACCGCGGCCCAGGGGGTGGGCTCTGGGGCCCGGGGCTGCTTGGTCTGACAGAGGGATTCTCCTGGTGGTCTGGTTCCTGGTCACTGTCTGTGTGGGTCCTCGAATCTGTCACATGGCCAATAAGCAGATTTACTGACATGAAAGCAACCCACACAGGCCTCTGGTCCCTGCTAGTGACCCAGGGTAATTATTACAAGGCACAAACAGTACAGTGTTAGATATCCTCCACTTTCCTCTATGTCAAAACCCACCGAGAATCAGCAAAACTCCACGTTAACCCCTTTAGCCAGGTAGGGGCAAAACATTTAACTGAAACGCACTATGCAGATTCTAATGAGTTTCTCCATTAAAAGTAACGCAAGTCCACCGCCAGGAGCGAAAGCGCCGTGAGCCCGATGGCCGCTGGGTGGCGCAGAGCACCGGGTTACATTCTGACCCACAATTAAAATGTTACTTACGGACCTCTGCCCCGATTGCCCCGTAACAAAAACACTTTTTATTTGTTTCTGTTTTGGGCGGAGGAAAGGTAGCGAGGTAGGATAAAAGTAGTATAAATAATCAAACGGAAATTGTGCTGGAACCGGTTACAAATTCATTAGATACTATTCATTGTGCCTTCAACATAGCCTACTATATATAATTACATGGCGTTAATACACCCACCAAAGCAGAGCGTATATACAAACGCCAGTTATCGCGGTCTAGGACTCATTATAGCGCCTCTCTTGTCAAGCCGATACCTCTCTGGGAGCAAGTCGTCCCGCGCCCGGGCGGCGAGTCCCCACCGGCCCCTGGGTCGCAGGAGGAAGCGTCCGACTCCCCGCCGTCCGGATCCGCAAATGCTCGCAGTGGCGCCAGAGTCAACTGCTTTCTAGGGGCAGGGCAAATGAAACACACATAACACAAGGACACGGGAATTAATTAAAACCCATGTTCACAAAAATATTTATTACATTTCGTCCCGCAAAAATAGCAATATACCGACGTTATTGGAAAACGCGCAACAGAACGACAATAGCAGTTTATTAGGCTATAGCAGTAAGACAGCGATCGCTGTACCTCTTTTCTCTCCTCCCGTTCCCCGTGTCTCTGAAGCCCTTAGCAAATGGGTTGTTGTCAATTTTCAACTGAGTGATCTGTATAGAACGGAAGGTAGGGGTCATGTCACGGCTAGAAATCGTCTATCAAGTTATTACTGTGTACATCGAGGTTTATTATCTGATTTCTGAGAAATAACTTGCCAGTGGATTTTCTGCGCCAGCACAATCTACATTTACATATATTAATAGGAACTTGAAAATAATTACACGCAAGTTTTCAAACACTTTACACGGACGTGATTTTGGCGATTTCACCAATATGGGCCTATCGTATCGCAGGTTTGATAATAAATCGCACTAAGATGACTTTGATATTCGCTGCTGTTTGGTTTTCGGATTATAGGACTGTGTTTAATAAGCCGCATTATGTATTAAGACGGATGTAACGGTGAGGCCTCGCAGCAGCAATTTCTAACAAGCATTTATTTTAAGATGACGGGAAAATACTGAATACACCGCATGCCGTATGTTATTCTATTGAACATTTGATTATTAACTTTTACAACTTAATTAGGCCTATTCTTCAAATATCCCAAATGGAAATCTGAATAGCTAGGCCTAATTGTTTAAATTAAATGTTCAAATGAATGAATTAAATGTTTAGGCTACCGTCGAATGGTCATGTTAAAATAATAATGTACGGTAAAATCATACGGATATACACAACGAAACGTTAGCTTCACAAACTAGTAGGCCTACAAGCTACTCTCAAAAGGCCGACGGTCCATAAACTATCATACCAAGCAGAGAGTACGGAGGGAGTAAAGCGGGCGTAAAGAGAAGGGCGTAAAGTAAAGAGGGATAGTAATTTCCCTCCGCATTCAGTAATTTCATTTATTACATTAAAGTATAATGTCGATAGTAATCCTACAGAAGAATCATATCCATGCTGGTTTTAGCGAAAATCAGAGACGCGGCTTGATACGGCATTGAACCCGGACAGGAACACGCATGATGTCACTTTTGTTAGAGATGTGATGAGACACATCTCTAATAAATTAATATAATAACGATAATAATTATTGTTGTTGTTGGTATGGTTATTATTATTGGTCTATATAGTCATATTTCTTGCAAAATAACACTAGTACATTAATTATTCAAACCTCGAATGTATTGTACAAATTTTTGCACAATGTACTCCACTGACGGAAGGAAATTATTTAGCTAAACCTGACTCTTGCACCAGACCATAGGGATGTTAAACGGACAGACCCGGCTGAGATGGCAGGTACCTTGTCGTTCTGGTAGGCGGTGACCGCGATGAAGTCAGTCTCCGGGAAAACGTAGGTTCGGAAAGTGCAGTAGGGAAGTTTCAGTATGTCGTTGGCTCTCACAATGTGGAAGCGCGGCTGGTATTTATGCATGGAGTTCAAGATGGTCTGCAAAACGCACCAAACATCTCTGTGAATGGCAGGGCGTATACGGCAAACAATTCTTAGGGGCTGTATCTGAACAGCCATGTTGTTATAATCTCACACTTTCAGGAATTATCTTTTGTTCTTTGCGGTAACGTTTAATTTCATAGTTATTATGAGTAAGAATTTGCATGTCTATCGTGGACTTTGCTGTGTATATGGTGACATCACTTCGGTATTGCCCAGCACAGTGAACACGTCTGGGCGCCTGATACAGTGCAGTGAAGTGCAGCAGGCCAAGCTGGATTGATGTTAGCTTACAGCCTATCCGTTTTAAAGACGAGTAACAGTATCATTGCAGCCAGCTCTAATAACATACTTATGGGACATTCCCCATGCGCGACATCTCGTAAAAAGCACAATTATTATTATAAACCCAACAGCTGATATATTCACCTGTCAGCAATTAATTACATTTTCTTCCGAATTATCAATGCATAGGGCCACCGGCACCGCGATCACGCGAAGGGCAGGCATTGAAGGACATTTATATGACTGAACCCATATTTTATATTATAGGCCCACGCTCAGTTCATAGGGACGATACATCTAGCTGCTTGTAAGTCACTATATCTACAAAAACTAAACAGGCCTAAATACCCAGGCGCCCACCCTATAAACGCACTGGAGACTTATGCAGTAGCCACAGGTACTAATTCCTAAAGTACCTCATTGGTTCGGTGTAACACAGGCGTATTCGAATGTTTTTAACTTGCCTGATGAATGCATCACCTCTCCGAAACATCATAAAAGTGTTTTGGAAGCTCTATAAAGCTATTACCAAAAATAAAACTGTTAAACAAAACGCAATGAGGCCTGTATAATAGCTATTTAATGGACTACTTACAAACCCATGTTTGTCAGAAATATTATTGGTGAGCTTGAGCTTATGGAAGGTAACGGGCTTGGCCATCCACTGCTCGCCGGAGGCCGGGCTGTCCGGGTGGATGTACATCCGCTTGGGCATCTCCGGGTCGGCCTTCCCGGCTACCATCCAGCGGGAATTGTGGAACTTGTAGCGACAGTCGTCCGCAGCCATTATATCCATCAGTAAGATGTACCTGGCTTTTTTGTCGAGACCACTAACGCGGACCTTAAAGGGCGGGAACATCCTCCTGAAACGGAGAGCAAAGGCGATCAGTAGGTCCGTCGCTAAACGCGGTGAGAAATGCGGCACATACCCGCAGATAGGTATTTAAAAGACGGCCGTATTTATATGAAGTATTCGTACTCACGCCCCTTCGGCCCTTAACGCAAAGAACATTTCTACTTTCGTGTACGACATAAAAGGCCAACGTATAAAAACACTTTTAAAGATATTTTAGTTTTAAATGCCAACTGTCCTGCCACGTTGTCTTTTGTGCAGTAAACCTATAGACGATAAAGGGTCAGAATCAAATGCAGCCATGTCTGTGAGAGACTGATGCCAGATCATGGCAAATCTACCGACTTTAAGACCTTTCCAGGTCGCTATAAATAACTTTCCAGAAGATAAATGCGAGTTTGACGAACCCACTCACACAGTTAATTGTCAGAACATATACGTTTCCTAAACCTATTCTAAAACCATACTGTTAGACTCACGCGTAAATGTATTACGCAAAAGCACCATTATTCTCCCCACCTTCCAGACTTGGTAATGACCATTTCGGTCCCTATTTTGTGAAATTGGTCCCAAAGCTCCTTAGCCTCTAGAGTTACTTTTGGGTCGTCCTCGGCTTCCTCCTCCGCCGACTCGAAGCCTTTAAGGCTGCGCAGATGAGCCGCCTGCTGGCGATGACCCAGCGCGTTAAGCCCGGCTTCCGCGGCCGCAGCAAAAGCTTGTTCCGCTATCGGTTTGCCCAGAGAGGCCGGAGGCAGCGTCAGTGCCGGGAAGAAGGACGGCTGAGCGGCCGATAGGAAGGCTGACACAGGAAAATCGGCCGGCCGATGAGCGTGGAAAGGTTGGTAAGCCATCGCTGTCCCCGTGAAAACTGGGTCTCTCATCGGTGCATCCAAAATCTGTATAAAATTAAAAGAGACTGCAACGTCACCTCCCTCAACACGAGAATAGGTATCCACTTGACAGAGAAGCAGAAAATGTTGAATTGAGAATGAAACTGCAGCGTTTGGTTTGAGAGTCCAATCAGAAAATATCCATTATGGACTCTCTCCACATAGTCCTGCAGCAGAATGAATCTGTGCGACTTTATCTGCTTTCTGAAGACACACTTTCGGCGCTCCTTCCTCTCGCAGAAAACAAAAGTGCAATCGTCAAACAGCTCCCAGGCTCTCAGATCTCACCCTCTTCCCGGGGAACTGAAAGCATCTCACCTGTGTCCAGCGTCCCGCTCCCGGCACTAATGAAGCGAGCCTTTGATTACTCATTTTACGCTTTCCGGACCAATTGCGGACCTGAATAGGCGTGGTTTTGACAGCGGTGGCCAAGACTGGGGAGGGAGGGGGCGGCAGGAGTGGCAACGAGGTGTCAGAAGCATTAGTGACAAAAACATGTCAACAGAATAAAATATTAACCAATGACAGAGACGAGATGGGAAAATCCCACCCAGCAAAAGAGCTCTGTCCTCAGCCGGCGGAGAGAGTCCTTACTCACTTGTGGTAAATTATTTATCGGAGTTGTTCGGCACGTTGTTTCGAAATTATTAATAGACACTCGATCTTATCAGCTCTTTCCGCTTTGGGTCAGTTTCTGTTAGAATAGGCTGATTTATTTTAATACATGTGGATAGACTATACTTTGGTTAAACATACATCTTTAAGGAAGGATTTTTAGTGTACATTATTGATTTTTTTCAATTGAGGCATAATTTTACGCTCATTTGTAACTTTTCACTTAATGAAGAAAGGTTTTCCCAAACGAAATGTCGTTTAGGCGTTTATCCAGACCTGATGTTTATCATGGGCTAAGTGAAAATGATTGACGCACGTACAAAGTGCGCCAAATAACAGGAATGCTCATTATCTGAGCGGGTTTTTATAAAAATGAATGCCCTCCCTAGACACCAGCGCAGAGAAAGCCTTTAAGTGGATGTGCAGGAAACAGACTTCATGTTCAATTGGGAAGGATAAATAAAACGGCACCTCAGTAAACGCGTTTCCGGGTAGGACTTCAGCTCCGCACCACCGGCGGGACCCAGACAAAAAGCCGGGGGCGCGAATCGGTGAGTGTCCGGCAGCACCCTGCGGCTCTGATATGTGACTTCAGTGACCGAATCAGAGAAACCTGTTTACAGGGCAGACTTTGGTACAATGAAGTTTGCCAGTGATTTTTTTCATATTCTTTAAAAGCACCCAACCTGCACAGCAAATATGTGTTGAACACCGTGTTATGCGAACCTGCGGATGACCCAGTATCGCTGTGGATCTTTAGGAATCGCAGGAGTGCTGATTAACTGGCACTCAGTTCGTTAGAGGGCCCTCCGGCGCCAGTCTGCTGGCTGCCCACAATAAGGACCGTCTGCTGTCACTTCGCATTTAGCCCCAAACGCTCAAATAGCGTGCATCAGCCCCATGCCATTAAAACAGCGCCAAGACTCACATTGACATTTTTGTTTTCTTCTCCTAGCGCGTTTTCAATGAAAAACGATTGCTTTTAATGAGTACGAAACACACTGCGTTCCAGCTGACGTATGTATGTAGCCTACATAGCGAGACAGGACATCTCAAAACACTCGGTTCGCGTCCTGCTGAGACACAGCAGGACTTTTAAATAAAAAAGGCAAAAGAAACGTTTTTTCTTTCTCCGTGATAGAGCAAAACCCGTATAGGAAAACCTAGCTGGAGGTATGTTTCTAAATCTTAAAAATGAGAATTTAATCTTCTGAGTAGCGACATCGCCGTCTCCGGCGTCTTGGCAGCTCGTGACCTCGGGTACAGGATGCGCTGTCTATTAAGTTAGTTTATTTTCGGTCTACTTGAGATTACATCGTTATGCTCTATATATGCTAACTTCAAATTGCGGTTTTGAGCCAAGTAGTGTGCACGTTTATTTCAACATGACATTCTTGCAAGTTTGTGCATCATCGCCATAATTTTAAGTGAAGCTGCTGTATATGAACAGTGTCAAAACAAGGATATTTACATTGGTTTTCTGTAGATGCGATCTTCACTGTTGCTTTCCGTCAAAAAAGCAGGCTACACATTTGTTAAAATATTTTTACTCGCCAATAATAGAATTAAAATATTTATTATTATTATTATTATTATTATTATTATTATTATTGTTGTTATATTATCGTTATTGTTATTAATCTGTCTGACTGTCGACTACCTAATATGCTGCAAAAATATCATGCATAACTTGTATTGGTATAGATATGTATATCAATAAAACGTAGTGTATGTTAAATTATTATCAATTGAATTGTAAAAATAACTCGTGGTATATAATACAAGAAAAGTATTTAGATAAATGTTTTATTGATATAGTTTTTGCATAGATCTTGTTCTGCAAATACAAGCAGGCCGGTTTGGATAAATTGTAAAGCTCCTTAAATTTCATCGTTAAATTTTTACAATATATTATGTGATGTACCGCCGAATATATGTACCTGAAAATCTTGCTGTAACATGCAGAAATGTACGCATCAAATGTTGTCGATAAAATTTTGATACAGCACTTATCTTAAGTGACCTTTTGCTTAACCACGAGTCCGCTGGCCTTTACAAGGACACTCGTTTTACGGGCTATTTTATTTGCGTATTATTATGTGGATTAATTAATACGTTTAATCCAGAATCAGAGACAGCAACAACAATAATACTTGTTATAATCATTTTAATTGTATTTCTATAAACCACCAAAACCTCTGGAAATAAAATTGTGCATTTAATCGTTTAAATTTTACCCAATTTGTGTTCATATATATATA
>JAODUD010011741.1:0-21350 GCA_026784285.1 Stomatorhinus walkeri
CCCCCCCCAGCCCTGTGGCACAGAAGGACGGAAGCAGCAGAGCAATACAGGACACATGGCAACAGCGTGAGCTGCTGCCCGCCCCCACCACGTCTCAGTGAGACTTGGATGGAGCCCGTCCCAGCAGAGTGAATCTGCCATCACCATGGAGACCAGTGTTGGGACACGCCCCTTCAGCGTGCACTCCTGCAAATACCTCACCATGAAGACAGCAGAGGCAAGCCGCTGTTGCCCCATGGGAGGAGTGATCTGACTACATGAAACATGGTGCGTGAAAGCTGGGGAGGCAAACTGCAAATGAAAGATGGGGCCAGCAGAGAAAACAATTGATAATTCTTTCAGAGCCATCACTTTAAGCTGGGCAAGGACATAAGAGCTAGGCTTCAAACTGCGTTCTTGCATTTTTTGGATTGCTACTTTAACACTACAGCAAATCAACACTCCCCAGACAGCCCAATCACCTACTCTGCCCATCTAATCCGCATTCCTCACACACCACCTTGTAGTTGATGAAGTCAGCACCTTTCAGAAAGGCTATGATATTCATACAGGACCATGCCCCTTCCTATGCATCAAAATATTCCATAGACTGGCCAAGAAAGGCTTTAAAGGTGATTGAATTATGACCTGCCTCCCTCCCTTCAACGCCTGACTTAACCCCCATAGAGAACTACTGCGCCTTACTGAAGTGTGACATTTACCAAGATGGCAAGCAGTATACTTCACATGAGCTACCTCAGCTGATACAGGATACAATTAAACAAGCTCATGATGGTTGAGAAGAAAGGTGGCTATGCAGAACATTAATCTAGGTAAATAGTTTGTTATTCCTTATATGGATTGAATACCTAAACTGTTTTTATTATTTCAGCTGATGGTGAAAGGATAAATCCACTTAACTTCTGACTGCCTAATAATTGTGTGTACTGATAATCAAATATTTTTCTTTTATTTTTGTTTGTGACCAACTAATGTAACATTTTCCTTTTAAATACATTTTTCAGAGAAATCTTCTGATTTTATGTTTATAAGTCTGCCCAACCTGTGGAAAGAATTATCTTCAGGAATATGACTTACTGTGCCTAATAATGCCGTGAACAATGCAGAGCAGTGGTCACCAACCCTACTCCTGGAAATCTACCACCCTACAGAGCTTCATTTGCTGACCAGCTACTAGACTGCGATGAATGAGCAAAACTTGCAGAATGGGGAGGCTAGTGATGGAAAATCCATATGAACTTTATTACACAATATTCAGAAAATCATCTCATGCCAAACAGTACAATGTTCCTGGGAAGTTTGTTAAAGATCCATGGAATAATGTCAGTTAGCAGGTGGCTGTATTCACAAGATGGAGGCTGCAGGCTTAATTTTTGCTCTCAGCTGCCCGTCTTTCAGTTCCGAATTTACTGCCCAACTATCATTGCATTGAATTTTGGAACTGAATAAGTGTACTTTTTAACGCAGATTTTCATTTGATATTTTTGTGAGGATAAGTGTGTAAATACAGGAATAATAACAAATGGGTTGATCCTGTTAACAAAGGTTAGCCATTAAGCATTTCCTCCTTCTCTTTGCTGTCACTAAGCACTGATGCTTAAATCTTGGTTTGATTTGTCTCAGAATTTGAATTGGTTCAGATCTTCTGCCATACAATGTGTCTGAGAAGTTGGGAAACTTTTGGGGAAATAATGTTTGAGTTAGCATGGTGACAAGATGAAGTGTCAGAGGCTGCTCTTCTCTTTGCAGTCACTAGGTGGTGTTGCTTCAATTTTGGTGCAATTTGTCTCAAAATTCAATCAGCTTCACCCTTACAACATGTCTGCAAACGCTGAAAAATATCTGTCAAATACTTGTAAGTAAAATGTCTGCTTTCCCAACATCCATTTGCTGCCACTAACCGGCGTTGCTTCAGTTTTTAGGTAATCTGTCTCAAAATGTAATTAATTCCAGTTCAGCACAAACACAAGTCTTCTGTGAAGGTTGAAAAAGATCCGTCAAACGATTTCTGAGTTATCACCTTACATACAGAACATGTGCTTGACTGGTGCTAAAACCATATGTATTCCCCAAAGTCCAGGGAATAGTTATCTGTGAGTTCATAGACACAACACCAGAAAACCACGCACAGGCTGGGCATCTTTCAGAGAAAACAAATGTTGTTGACACCAATTCTTTTACAATATAAATGTCATTTTCCTCTGAGAGGCAAAAACAGACTGAATAAGGTAATTAAAAAGTGTCTGGCAAGATAAGCTGTAACAGCTGTGTCATGCCTGCTTACTTGAATACAACCTGGCGGTTGGTGCACTGCCAGCGTATAACTGCATTTAAGCTCGTCTGCCCAAGCCTCAGGCAGCGAAGCTGGTGCATTTGTGAGGTTGCATGTAATTTGTTATGATGCTCGGACAGCTTTTTGGTGCCTTGTGCGCTGATGCTGCGCCTTAGTAACCTTACGCTGCATTATCCCAGGATTCTGGCCACGCACAATCCAGATCAAAAAAACTAGCTGGCATGTTTTTTTTTCTCTCTCACTAATCATTTCCCCCACATTCCCAATTAAAATACATTAGGAGATTTGATGTACAGTCATGTGTCGCATTACGTTTTGGCCGGACAGAACGCATATGCGATAGTGGTCCTGCAAGATTATAATACTTGATAATGATAATGTTACTGGTGTGTGTATTTACTACATTCTACTTTGTAGTGTAAAACGTTTATTGTAAAGCAGCATGCTGTGTTGTGCATAGTGTGCAAGTCGATATTTGCACAATGTCAAAATCGCCTAACAATGCATTTCTCAGAAATGCATCCCTGCCGTTAAGTGATGTTGGATTTTACTGTAATCCACACAACTGCTGCTTATACTTTTGCTACAAAGCATCAACTAATAATACTATTATAATTACAGCTGTTTTGAAATTGAAAATGCAGTCACCATGGGATACTCTTTAGTGAGTGTCCGGAGATGGTCCGGCATCCTACCCAACAGGCTCCCCTAGGCCGTATACCGCGTGCTGCCTGAAATAAGCTCCGCTGGTTAGAAGATGGTTGGAAAAAACAAATTAGGATTAAGCATGAAGTATAATTCTGTAAAATCCTTTCATATTCTTGTGTAAGAAAAAATGAGATAATCAAGTGATGACGTATGGGATATTTACAGCTAGACATCAGCAATGTGCTTGTCAGCATTTCTGTGGGATCTGAGCTCCCATGATAGCACAATGGCTAGGAAACCCCTCTAACAGGTAAGGTTATAGCTTATAGGCCTGGCCTAATGGGCCATTAGCAGACCCAGCTGAGGTTTCCATCAGTTAAGTCACTGACCCACCAACTCACTTGCCTGCATTACCTCATGACATTACAACCAATTTTGTTTTGATAATTGCCCAGCGACCCACAAGTCCCTCACAACCAGAGACACGATGGCCCTGCTGTTCTAAACTTCCTTTCAAAAAAGTTGGAACTCTGTCTAAAATGTGCCTAAAAACAGAATGCAATGACTTACAAATCACATAAATCCATATTTAACTGGGAAAAAAAACACGGACAACATATCAAATGTTGCAAGTGAGAAATGTTATAGATTTACGACAAATATATGCTAGATTTGAATTTGCAGCAACACGTTTCAAAAAAGGGTGGGATAGAGGCCTGTATACCACTGTGTTGCCTCACCGCTTCTTAAAAACACTCTGTGAGCGTTTGGGACCTGAGCAGACCAGTTGCTGGAGTTTTGAAAGAGAAATGTTGTCCCATTCTTGCCTGATATGGGATTTAAGATGCTCAACAATTCGGGGTCTCCTTTGTTGTATTTTTCTTTCATGATGCGGCAAATGTTTTCAGTGGGTGACAGGTCTGCTCTGCAGGCAAGCCAGTGTAACACCTGGACTCTTCTACTATGGAGCCATGCTATTGTAATATAGACAGAATGCGGTATGACAATGCATTACTGAAATGTACAAGGCCTTTTCTGAAAAAGATGTTGCCTGGATGGCCAGTTGAGTATAAAGATTCAGTCACAGAGTACTCAGCTGTTTGGTTGAAACAAAATCTTTGTCTGGATTTTCGCTTTCTGGACCCGAAATGTCCACCTCTAATAAAAACTCTCAATAAAAGAAAAAAGATTTGAGTACATTTATTACATTTGACAATAAATACATATTTCATCATTGTGCATCCTTTCAAGGTGTGCAAAACAAAGTCACTTCAGTATACACACATACATTTCTCATAGGCATCTAAAACACAAACGTGCACACAGGTTTGTAATAATATCTTTGTGGGGACTCTCCATTCATATTTATGGGGAAAACTCTAATCCCAACATGAATAGGTTAACCCTAACCAAGCCCTAACCTTAACCATAAGTAACCAAAGGAAATAAGAGACTTTAGGCATTTTAACTTTTTTGTATTGCATTCACAGATCTTTGTGGGATCCTGAAAATGGCCCCCATGAAAGAAAAAACTGGTTTATATCATATTTTTTATGTAATGTAAACTTAATCCACAGAGTGTGTGTGTGTGAGAGAGAGAGAGAGAGAGAGAGAGAGAGAGAGAAAGAGAGAGAGAGAGAATTGAAATGCTGAAATTTATTGTCTTCCTGAACATGTTCCTGAACACAAACATCTGTGTGGTCACCCTAATATCTAAAAACTACTCCAGTGCGAAGTGGGTTCGGATATATTGAGGGAACATTCACCTCTGACATTCACAAGCCTAATTATTTTCACATTAGCGCACAGATAACGGCATTCCAAGCCCCCCAAGAGCTGCACTCTCTGAAAATGACAATAATGTGATTTTCGTGATGCCTGCGGTACACATGGACCGTAACATAATCCACGATTCTCCCTGCATTATGGGCATGGAGCCCAGAACCCATCCATTAGCTATGACTGACCAATCAACAAATATTTACAGTAACATTCAACCAATAAAAAATAAATTAATTATATGCTTTTATCAAAGTGGTCTTAATTGCACTTTTTATCTGAGTTTCTCAAAAACTAAGGAGCAGATATTTTATGCTATCTGTTCATAAGAAGATTGTGCACCTGTAGTTTCCTTATAGAATGTACGTGGATGAAGGATTGGAGGAATATTTAATATTGTCTCTCAACATCATTCATTAAACACCTAAAGAACAGGATCCAGTATAGATATTGTACATTAATACCACAATGTGTATTGTTCAATGTATATTTACTGAAGAGAAACTGAAAACAGAGAGGCACCGATCCCATATTCAGATCAGTATCGGCACCTATACAGATCTATTAGACGGATCGGGTATCGGCCCAATCCAATTTGCCCTTATTCTGCTAGATCTGCCACATATTACACTGGTTATATTGTGAAAATGAGGCATTGCGGTGGGGCGGCATGGTGGTGCAGTGGTTAGCACTGTTGCCTCACACCTCTGGGACCCGGGTTCGAGTCTCCACATGGGTGTGGAGTTTGCATGTTCTCCACGTGTCGTCAGGGGGGGTTTCCTCTGGGCACTCTCGTTTCCCCCCACAGCCCAAAGACATGCTGAGACTGATTGGAGTTGCTAAATTGCCCATATTTGTGCCTGTGGGTGTGCCCTGTGATGGGCTGGCCCCCCTATCCATGGTTGTTCCCTGCCTTGTGCCCATTGCTTCCAGAATAGGCTCCAGACCCCCCACAACCCAGTAGGATAAGTGGGTATAGAATATGGATGGATGGATGGTATTGTTTTTAAAATGGATTTGACTTTCATTTTAATGAGTAGGCTGCACAGCTTTCCATTACTGTCTTGCTGTACACCACACTGCAACAGTGGTGGGCAGGGTTCTGCTAACCACTAATAAGAGAAGCTAACTTTTTTTCATTAGCATTTCAGCTAACTTTGTAATCTTAACAGACCAAGTAGCTTCAGCTAAATTTATATCTACTAACTTTTAAAGGTGGAAAAGTGAGTAAAGTTTAAAACATTTGTAAACCCTAAAATCATACATACTTGTTCCAGTCTGCTGTAAGCATGTCTATCTGGCACGCTGCTGGTTTACTATTTGTAAACAAAAGACATGATTGGTTGGATTTAAGGTAGTCTAGGTTAAATGTAAGTGAACAAAGATAAAGTACATTTAAACTGGGATATCCTGAACTGAACGGAGAACAGAAGCCTGTGTCACAAAGTCGGATTTCTTGCTTAGCCAAATAACTTGTTGGATTTTAGTTGACAAGTTGTATTTTCCTGGTTCTGATTGACAGAGCTATAGAACAGTAAAGAGCTCAGACCTGCCTTCCTAGTTGCGGTTAAATGGCTCCATGTTTATCCTCAAGTCCCAAAGCAGCTTCACTGTGGGGAAAATGTCAGCATGGGCCAATTGTGAAACAGAACTTCTCTGAGAAAAACACTTATATCTCGCAAACAGAGTATCATGGAAAGACAAGTGTAAATTAATTTATTTTATCCAATTGGGTAAGTCCTAAATATCCCCTGGTAATCACTCTAGTCTTATAGATGGGACTTCAGTGTGAAACAGGTTAAAAATGAAGCTCTCTGTGTTTGTTTTTAAGAGTTTCAGAGCTAAAAGCCAAACTGAAGCTAAATTCACAAGATGAAAGTTAGAAGTCAGCAGTTATCGTTCCAATGCTTCCAAATTTTTTTATTAGTTTATCGGTTTAGCTTTATCGAGTTAAACTTTGGAGTTAGCAATTATTGAAGCTAACTTTTTGGTTAAATGTGCCCACTACTGTACTGCAATACAAACAACAAAAAAGATATAACATCATCATAGTGGGAAATATAGTTATCGTTCCTAGTTTTCACTGTCATCATGTCCTCTAAATACCGGCTCCCAAGAAAGAAATTGCATCAATCAGCCTTTTCAGAATCTCATGGTTTTCCTGACAGTCGTTGTGTTTGCCCGAATGGAGAGGCATTCCTTCATCAATTAAAGTTCTCACTACTTCGATCTTAACAAATAAGGGATGTCACTCCTCATCTCCTTAGGTCATTTCAGGGATTATATTGAACAACCAGGATATACCAGACAAATCGCTTCCTATATTGGTTCAAAACCGAACACAGAATTTTATTTTTCAATACGTGGTGGTCGTGCCATATGCAGGACGGGTGCAAACTCTAATCTTCTCATTTCCCAAAAGAATTGCAGGATATACCAATATAAATATACCAATAAAAGTGTTTTAAACTCTTAGGTATTTGACTCACTGGCATACCGGAACCAAGCCAAACCGCAAAGGGAGACTAGTTACAGCGTTGGTTTCACCCAGGTTCAGTGTTGCGCTGCAGAAGGATTGGCCCGGTAAAGGTGTCGCCGGGTTTGGAAAGCGATAGCCTGCAGTTCACATCCTAGAGATGGTGGCAGTAGGAATTATCAAACTTTATGACTATGGACTATGCCTCACACCAGCTACCGCAGTTCGACGATGTACTGGATCACATCACCGTGATTGATATGGTTCAGTTCCTTAGGCCTTTGAATTAGCTCCTGGCAGGCCATGCCTTTCGGGTTCTGCAAAGCCTCAGCCCGGCTGATAGAGCGAGTTCTGGCTCAAATCCCACACAGCCAGTGTGTCTGTTCACCTACACTGCTGATTTTGATGAAAAACTCAACAACCCATGCATGGTTTTCACTGTCATCTGCAAAATTCACTTGCACCTGAAACACCGGAAATGCTCCCTCCTGCACCAAAAGATGGAGCTCCTGAGTCAGGTAGTAAGTGGTGAGGACATGGCGGTGGAGCCAGTAAAGACTGCCACGGTAAAGGCCTGGCTGACCCTGCAAAGTATTGTGGAGCTCTATAGTTTCCTAGGTCTCACCTCGTACTACTAGGGGGACGAGACTTCATAAGCACTCAAAGACCTGCACTCAAAGAGGCCCCAGTGCAGGTGCTTCCAGCTGCATACCAAACAGCCATTTCTCACCTGGTTGCTATGCTTACACAATCCCACTTCTGTTAGCCTTGCTGCAGCCAGGACACCAAGCTGTGTGTCTATTTCTGTGGAAATGCACCAATCAGAGGGACCAAGCTGCCAGCTCAGAGGGTTGCTGCAGGCATATCAGTTGCTAATAGAGAGGGTCTGGGTGGACATGCCAGCACCCATTCCCTGTAGTGACCCCAAGAACCACAACATGTTCATAGTTATGGATTATGCGGTTCCTATCCACAGCGCAGTGACCACAGCTCGTGGGGGAGTTTTGATGATGTGAAGTCATGATAATGCGCTATACAAAAATAAATTTGTTGTTGTTGTTGTTCCCTGATGTTTCAGTGTGCAGGAGGAGCTGCACAATGACTAGGGGTGAAACTGCATGAGTGAGGTGCAGGTATTTGGCGAGGTCTGCAGTTGTGCAAGTGGTTGGGTATTGTGAAGAACTGCACCACTCCCCTTCATCTGCAAAGTACGTATGGTGCAACAGGTGGCATCTAAGAGGCACACACAAGCCAACTCTGCAGCAAGATGCTTACCACACACACTGCCGCGGGCAGGACTTTGGCAACAGGGACCCTTATTCGCAAGAAGGGGAGGTCGCCCAAGATGGACAATCACTGGGAACTGGAGGGGGAGGTCCTCCAGTGCCTCTCCGTTCTTGTTTATTACTTGAGGCTGCCTGAGCGACCTAAAGCTGAGGTGCTACGTAGGAACCATCTGGCACTGTACTGCCCCTGGACTGACCCCCCTGCAACGAAGACTGTAGCGTGCCGGCCATACTGACAACACCAGCCTCTGCAGCATTTGTGGGACTTTGTGGTCACTGGGGACGACTGACCCCTTAGGTGGGTCCAGTGCGACGCCATGGGCACGGCAGCAGAGACATAATCATTTACATACTAGCATGCCTTGTGCAGCATTTAAGTTGTAATATCACCGATAAATTACTATATGCATTTTTTTATTTTGCAAACAGTAAGTGCTGGAACATTGTGCTGTAATGTAGTGCTTTTGGTTTGGTGTGGTTCTGTAGTGGTTAAGCTGAGTGGCCGTGTTGTGTAAAGGCAAACACCTTGTTTTTATAGAGAGGATGTCTGTTTTCCTTAAAGCATGACCCACAATGCAGACCTGGTTATGACTGTTTTGATGCAATAAGCTATGAAATGAATGCAGATATTTTCTGTAAGCTTGATTTCTTTTTAGATACAGCATGAAAGTTTTCCAACCACTATTAATTCCATACACCGTATTTCGGTACCTCAAATTGAAAGGTATTTAAACCTTTTGAACGTTTGCTTCACATATATTGTCCCAACGTCTTTTTAAACTCAAAGGTACAATTATAGTAACAGATTCAGGTACCTGAATATGTAGCATGCGTATCAAATTTCACTTTAAATCAAAACACAATATATAATTTCAGTAACCTTGTATTGAATCTTATTCTTACGTTTAGTTAATATTTATTTCAACATGCGACTATTAATGAAAGGATATTGTTTCAGTGGGCTGATGCTATTCACCGTCTCCACCTAAGCGATCGGGCCAGGCTACGCCCTTCAATTTACATATGACAGAAAAGATGTCAACAAACAAACAATGTTTCTCAATGGATTCGTTCCACCGCTTAGGGTATTACTGTGTTTTCTTAATTAATCTCGTTTGCAATGAAGGGGCTGAATAAAAGCCGTAGGCTGCTGATCTCAGTGATATCAACAAGCATTTAGCATCGCAGCGCACGCTTACAACCTGAGCGCTTGATCCCATTCCAGCTGTAATCTCTCCGCACCCGGCGACAGCGAATAAATGTTCCAGAGAAAGCCGCTTACTTGAAATGGGGAGGAGATACAATGTGCAAGCCACTGAAGGGAGATCCAGGTGATGATGCCGGTGTGCGTTTGTCTCTATCCGCCATTTGCACCCTTATTCATCCATGCATGCGTTACCTCTGAGACAGCAGTAAGCTAATACGGCGATGTTGCGATACGGGCTGGGAGCCTGTGCGTGACTGGGGCGCGGTGCGGGCGGCTGGATGGATGGATCACGAAACGACCAGCAAGCGGGGGCGCGTCCCTGATTACCCCTAGTAATAGAAAATAGTTGTGCGTTTGAGTTCATTCATTTCACTTCAGCACCGATATTATTTTCATATTTAAAGATATACTTATATAGATCATATAAACGTTCGTATGAAATTCATAAGCAGTGAAACTCACTGTTCTGCAAATTAACTACGCTTATTTTACGTGTAACTGACATTATTAGACACTTGTATTTATTTGGACGTACGCATAAAATAAATGTTAAATATTTCTAAAAATTGATAACTTCAATAATTAAATGCTCATTTCCAGGGTTAGCATGTACCTACATGCATACTGCACAGCAACATCATCATTAATTCACATCCCACTGACATGTGGTATAGAACCATCTCCAACCTGCACAACTCATCTAGCAAAAGGCTCTGTTGCACCTTACAGGATGCAATGTTTTGGTGTCTTCAGCATGACACCATTTACTGTGTTCTAAGGTTATGAGCCTTGTCAGAATGGCATGTACAGTATAATAGAGCATAACTACTTCACTTTGCAGCTGGAGCTGGCAGCATCATTTTCATATCCATATTTGACATCTTCACTACCAGACCAACATGGTGGTCTCACACCTCTAGGATAGTAGGGTTGAACCTAGTCCCCAGCTGTGTGTGTGTGGAGTTTGCATGCTGTTTCTGTGTGTGTCTCATACCATCATGGTTAGAACTGACTGTAAATATAGTGTATGGTGTAGTGGACTAGAATCTTGTCCAGGGTATTCTCCAGCCTGGTGCATTATGGGATAGGCACCGGCTTAAAACTGGAACTCTTTATTTCATAAGCTGGGGACTAGGTTGAACCTCCAATCCTGGAGGTGTGGTGCTGTAGACTCACCGTTAACAGCAGTATCATGGCTGTTATTTAAAACATCTCCAAGCTGTACAGTGAAGGAGACACTGATGTAGGTCATGCGGCTTCACGATATGTGTAACACCCTGGCTACACGCACGTCTTTCACATCTACAAAAGCCTGACAGGAGGTTTGTGAAAGTTCTGGTTTAAAGTAAGATTACATTACATTTTAAGGATGGTTAAAATGTGAATACCAGCACAGATCTCCTTATCATTATCATTCAGTGCATGGTGACCTGAGAGCTTGACCCATTTTCCGGTGTAATCTTTTTGTGCCTTTTTTGTTTTTTTGCTTAATTACTTAATTTCCAAACAAACAATCTATTGAGCCTCCCGGTGCTATTGCTTGAAAATTGCAGCTACTGGAACTTGACAAATATTGTTTTACTAGCTCACCTGACATTTAACATTGATAAGAACATAGATAAGAGAGGCACATGATAGTTACAGAAGCTTACGAAAAAGAAATTATACTTTACAAACAATGTAAAATGCAGATTTACAATACATTTCACAAGAGCATAAAAGCCCTCATGGATTAAAAATCATATTCTTAGAAATATAATTTTGCAGATATAGCATTCTTAAAGATCTCTGTTCATAATTGCTGCTCATGACGTTTCGAGGCCTGTGTTGAGTTTTGTAGGAACAGAGGCTTCACATTATAGTTAGCAGCACCTCAATAAAGTTAATGTTTTGTATTTTGTGAAAATGCAATGCAGCACTTAAGTGAAAGAAGCATGTCTGAATACATACTTGAATACCACTGACACAAACTATAAATACTTTATGTGAATATTACTGGATTTTTGTGAATTTTCTTCTTGGCTGAGTGAAACAATGATTTCTCACATAAATTCTCTAGTGTCAGCTAGACAAGTATTGCATTTGTGATGTTAAACTGGGCTATAAACAGAAGTGACTATAACTTTTGATCAATTGAGAAATCAAATAGATGTTATTTTTTTATAGCACTACAAGAGTAAAATGATATCAGACTTAAATCAGGGTTAAAAGTCTTTCCTTGGAATGAGCATCTTGTGGCATTTTCTAAGCAGCTACACATAATCTAAACATAATTAAAAACATTTTCCAAATGTAGCTGTTTGCCTCCTCAAAAACCTAATGTAGTGGTCCTCTCTTGTACAATAATACTACAATAATATGACACTTACAAAGCTGAAAAAATGACTTCTTGTTAAAAAGCTCTTTACTTTTCACACGATCAAATAATACTAAATTACTAAAACCCACATGTACATAAGTCTATGCATCAAACACAATTTAGACTTTAGATCATAAAAAAAAAAAGATCAATGTGTGTTTTCTCATACTTCTTTGTATGCCATGAGTACACATTATAAAGAAAATATTTTATGCCTAAAATATTATGTGATGACAGCACAGTCAGTACAAACAGCAGAGACTGAATTTTGATATAGGAAATTGGAGTGTTCTGGATTTATTGCTTAATGGAATGCCATGCTATGTTAAAGACAATCCAAAACCACATGGATAACAGAGAAAACGGGGAAAACCCACAAATAAGTACCACCGCACTGCTCAAACATTTTGTAAATTCAAGAGACATTCGGAAATGGCAGGCATGGGCATCTTCTGTAATCTTGTAGTGAGATTCTCGACCTTCACATGACTTTTATGCTGATCTTTGTGCTGTTGATTCGCATTCGCTTTTTTTGGACTGCTGCTGTCAAGAAGCATTTTCACACCTCAGGCAGCACAGGAGGGCGGCACAGGGCAGGAGAACATCAGGCAAACCCTGCCTGCCTCACGTCAGAAGGCTGCGCTCCAGGTCCGGCCAGCGCCATCTGGGACACATAGCACATACGTCACACCACAGACTGCCACTAGCCGCAGGGAAGCTGAACTTGTAAGTTGTAAAATATTCCTGAGAAGAAACATCAGAAATAGTAAAATATGTTCAATTACTCATAGTTGCTCAGAGTATTTAGGAACTCAGCCAGACACAGGGAGTCCTTATCGGCAGTGTTACGGAGCACCAATGCAGCTTAAGAGCCTGGGTAGTTCATATGAAGCATAAGCCAGTTCCACTGGTACATACTGCTACTGCTGATCATCTGCACTCCCTTCTGCCGCGCTGATGCGCTGCACCTTGGGGTCTGTGCATGCAGCTGCTCTCTGCGTCTCTGCCGGCCTCTCCCTCTTCCTCAGCAAGGTCTTTCTGAAAGGCTGAGCGGGGCACACGTCTGTGATGGAAAACCAATTAGAACAAGCCCTGTTAAACCCAATCAACCAAATGTGTTTGCCGGCAGCATTTTCAATGATGACCACAAATAATTTAATATTTATCCATTTGGACAGCATTTTGTCTTCCGTTCTGATGGAGTACATAATAGAAACTAATATTGTACTCCAAGGTGCACTATAATCATCATCATTATTAAAATTTATTTTAAAATACTGTTCTGAATTTAACTGAATACATCATTAATAATGAAGAACTTCTAGTTAATTTACACTCCCCCTTTCAAATTCATTTACTTTTCCTGTATTTAATTAGAATACGAATAAGAGGTACTAGCTAAAGGCTAATCGACTTCTTTATTCTCCATCCAGGAGCGTTATCCCAGCACATAATCCAAACAGGACAGCCCAGTTGTACCAGTGCTGCTGTGGGCACCCGAGTCCTCCATCGCTGGTGGTTCTACCTCCTCTTGAATAGTAGGGACAGTGGCCAGCAAACCTGGAAGAATGAAGGGATGGACTTCAGCAACAAGAAACGTATTCTTAGGGCAACAAAGTTCAAGGCTCCTGCCCTCTACATTAATCAAAAAGTGTTTTGATAGAGCTTCAATTATGGATATAAAGCACATTATTAGAACGATAAGGGAATGATGCAGTATTACATAGACTGTCTTCTTGAATACACAGATAAGTTATATTTTAAAAGAATCCCTGTCTTGTGCCCATAGCCTGTAGGATAGGCTCTATACTCCTGTGACCCTGCATAAGACAAGCGGGTACTGAAAATGGATGGACGAAAAACCAACTTCAAACATCATGTTATTACTTACAGCCTACAATTCTATCCAGTCCTGACTGAATGATGTTCAACACTAACGAAGTTCATACATCACCGCCAAATCTGACATGGTCTGCCTGGGTGAACTAAGTTTTCATAACTGTGGGCCACAGCTCCTTGAATATAATCACATTTTCAACGTCTGAACATGTCCGCTACTTCACTACATGTTATGTAAGTTTTTGCCATGGAAAGGCTGGGTAATAAGCAAGCTCCAAGTTGAATCAGCTTCCAAGCACAATGTGAATCTAACAAGGAACTCTCCCAAAATTACATGTCCTAATGTTCACAGAAGGATGAAGTTTAGGGGGGGGGGGGGGTTACATTCATTTTTTCCCCAATCTGGGGCACACTGTTCCAGATTAGCTACTGAAGCACTTCAATTTGACTGCAGCCATAATGGAGCCAAGCTGTTCTGCTAATCAAACACCTACCTCTTTAGCTTTCTATCTTAATAAAGACCTGTTTCTACATAATGGCATTATGCAAGTCAATCACTTCATATTAGAATCAACCCTATATAAAGGTTGAACAAATGGGACAGTGCCAGAAAATATTATGTGCTGCACGCGCGCTCTGAAATGCTATGTAAGCTCGCAGATGTGCATGGTGCTAAGTGGGCAGGTGGTGTCACTACAGGATCTGAGTCAACTGTGGATGTGAGTAGCTGCAGGCATGAGTGGTGCAAGCCAAATACAAAAACAACTAAAAAGCAAATAAAAAATAAACTAAACTAAAAGCAGTCAAAACACAAAAAAGTATGTGCCCGGGTCAACCATTTTATGAAAATTCACGCAAGTACATGAGATGGGCCTTAACTTTCTAGAATTGGTAAGGGTGCAGCTTTGGCAGATGGTCTAAAGTCCTTTACAGATTAATACTCGAAAAGTTTAACTACCATGGTTGACTCAGATTGTGCAGTGCATGCATGACTCACATACAGAGTTGATTCAGATCCTGCAGTGACAGGTGGTACAGATCAGGTAGTTACACCTTGGATGTGTGCTATGATCACAAACAAATATACTGACTTCCTAATAGATTGCTGTGCTGGTTCACCAAATGATATCATGTGTCTCTACCACATGGTCTCTTTCCTGCATGACGCATTTGAAAAACAATTCAACGTGAGCTATTGGCATGGCTGAAGAAGAGGTGTTGTACGGATCTGCTAGTGACACATTATTACTGGAGGTCAAAGTTTATGTGAAGATTGGATATATTATTAGGAGGACATAGAAGATCACAATCTCTATGATTTAAAAGTAGATCATGGACATCTTCAATTTCAATCACGATATAAAATGATCAAATCACCCACCCCTTCCTTGGTCTATAGTTAATTAGCCTCAAAGTTACTAACCAAACATGATGTAAAATGACTTGTTACAGGGATACTCAAAGGGATGACCACAAAACTATTCAACTAGAATGGCAGGTTGTTGGAATGACAGCATTGTATTCCCTGGACAACTGCATCATGCTGTCTAATCAACTGCATCTAATTCATACTTAGCCCACACTTTCCAACCTGTACAATTTATGGAACGTACTTGGTGCATCAACTGGAAAAGTGTAAATCAGAATCAAGTATCAAAATGACTCATTACTCAATATTGGGGAGACTTCAAAATTTCACCAGCTTTAGTTCCTCTCCAATACAATGATTGTGAAAAGTCCATATAATGCTTTTAGAGTTACTGTCCTAACAAGCAAAGTATCTGCAGTAGATGAGGACCGGTACCAAAACCATATGTGTCCGACAGAGATTTTCTTCTAGAAAATCTGGTTTCCCAAATAATTAAGTGGAATACTAATCATCACACCAAAGAATGATTTGATGGCCTTAATTTTTATTAGATCTGAGCAGGAGTGAGATTCCCACACCCATTTAACAATGAAGTAAAATTTATTTATTAACTGCTAGAGGATCTTGGTGCAACATCTCATCTGAAGAACACAGCCTTCGGGTGCTATATGCTGGACCTTCATTTGGTCTAGAGGGAATAGTGTTCCTTACTCACTGGACACATCTTCCAACAGCAACTTTGATGTTCCTAGATGTGTCCTACTAAAAAAGTAGCCAAATCCTACAGGTATTTTAACGTAAATATCAATGGGTAATATGGCTTCTGTTACCACTTACTGAGTCCCTTGTAGCGTGAGAGCTGCTGGTAGACCTGCTTCATCCGTTCTATGTTGAGGCGGCTGCTCTCAGCATGGTTTATCATAGGCTTCGGGTAGTCCTTGCCTACCACGCAGTCAGCTGCTTTCTGCACTGTCTCTGGGGCATTCCAGGGCTCATAGATGTACCTATTCGGATAGTTCTTCAGCTTTGGTATGTATCTTCTGCAAAGAAGCACAAAAATACAATTCAGCTGCAAAGCAAAAATGCAGATTTGCAACTGTTCAACAACACTTTAACGCACTTTAATCAACGGTAGAAGAATATAGAAGAGTTCCTACATTAAACTGCTCACTGCAAAGTCTGTTGGTAATCTTATCGTGTCATGAGACATTGCTGTTGAATTTTTCTAATGTATTTATTTACCACTTTAATCGCTACTCTATCCACCTGATCTGTACTTGTCATACCCTCTACAACTTGTATAAATTCAAGAAGTACTAGATGGATCACCAGGAAATGTGAAAGTTAATAAATGTGTTTTTACCTGAATACTCTATCACCTGTTGCGATATGCAAGTCTGAAAGTTTACTTACTAATTTATTGCACATTCCACTGATGTGACAACTTGCAGAATCCTTCCCCACCAATTAGGTGGTTACCTGTATTCCTTAGTGTCTTTTAAGTTTTAGCGTGTTTTGAAAATGTCATATTTTTTGCTTAATATTTATAGTTGATTTTTTGTATTTTGCACTATAACTAATTTTTTTCTGTGACATAACAGTAAGAACTGTAATAGATACACTAATGGTATATTCCAGAAGCTTCTGAACTGTGGGGTAGAAGGAATTGCGGATGGGTGCAAAAACACAGTATTGTGTGTGGGATTGAGCTTCATCCATATTTTTCTGAAACAGTAATAAGATCCATAAAATACTTCTTTTTAAATTAAAATGTCACCCTTTCTTTGCTGCCACTAAGCAGCATCACTTTTAAGTTTGCGGTGATCTGTCTCACAGTTTAATCAGTTCCAGGTTGGCATTCATTTAGTGCCTCTGAACTGCAAGTTTAAAAAGGTCATAAGAACATTATTGAATCCTGCCCATCAGACATTTTGTGGTAGAGAATTCGGCTTCCCATGTAATCACTGCAAAAAAAAAAAAAACAACACGATCCCTTTAGGGGAAATCCTCTTTTTGCCTACTGCATCTTGTGCTCCGTGACACAGACACATGTATAGGTGAGAGCAAGCTTGGCAACAAAGGGCCGTCACCTGCAGTGGTGCCCATGGAGCTGGGGACTATGGGTCTTGCTCAAGGACCCACAGACATGACTATTCTCACGAGGCTGGACTCGAACTGGCAACCTTCCAATCACAGGCACAGAGGCTTAGGAATGTCTATGAATGTTACTATTAGGAATAACATGAAATGTTTAATGTTGCGACACCTGGGTGTATTTAAAGTAAACTTCAGTACGTGACTGGTCACACTACACACATACTTGATCATATGTATGAATTACGTGGTGTTGAAGTTAACTTTTAAGAATGCACTTTTAGAAGGAAACTACTGGTACTGTTAATCAGTTCTAAGAATCCTGATTAGGGCTGCCACGATTAGTCGACGTAGTCGATGATGTCGATGCTGAACTTGTAATTACTTTCATGATTTCTAAAATACTTCAGCTCACTAAGTTCAAGTATCACTGCATAATTAAGGGAGTAGTTCAAATTATCACAAAACAAAGAGATGGTTTGTACACCGCGCAAATTTCAATGGCGTACCACCAGGGACGGATTATAGGTTGTGTGGGCCCCTGGGCAAAACGTTTGTGAGGCCCCCCCACCACCACAACCACCACAATTCAAGGGCCCTTGGCAGCCAAACACCCTCCCTCCATGTTTCCATCAGAGGCCCTATAGGGTCAGGGGCCCTTGTAGGCAGAAGATCAAAGAATGTAGGCCCTCTAAAATAGACAAACGAAAATACATTGTTGATAAGCGTTACAAATTGTTTTGGGCTAGGGGCCCCACGGGCAATTGTTGTTTCCTACAATAAATGAACTGAATTCTCCATGATATATTTTGCCAACTGGCCACTGGGGAGGTTAGTGGAGAAAGTAAAAACGTAAACATTTTTACAGAATGTAAAAAATCATCTTGCGCCCCACAGTTTTGGAATCCAAGGGAAATTTGCAAAAAGATCCACAGAATAAGTTTAAATGGCAGATGGCTGTGTTTTGGATCTGACTGAGTGTACATTTTTAGGTGTGGTTTAACAGCCATTTAGTGTTTTTATGAAGAGTTAAAAAGACCCATCAATGATCAAACAGGGTAAATTGCTTATAAAATAAATGGATCGATCCTATTCACAAAGATAAGCCTCCAGTAATCTCATCCTTTTCTTCACTAAGTGCCATTGCTTCAGTGTTGGTGTGATTTGTCTCAGAATTTGATCAAGTCCAGATCATCAACCTTAAACGAAAGATCTGTCAACTTTAGGCGTTACCATGCTAACAGGATCAAACATTTGTGACCACCCCCCATTCTATTTTTTAGCCATCACTTACTCAAAATGTAATCAATTCTACTTCATCATGGCTATAATCTGTCTGAAAAGATCCATACAATACTTTTAGAGTTATTGTGTTCACAAGACCAAATGTCTTCTACAGCTGTTATTTCATTCCTGCCACACAGCTGCATTTTTGGGGCAATTGGTCTGAAAATGAAACCAGGTGTAGATCTTCATCCACAATTTTTTTTTGCATTTCATATAGTTTTGCTTCCACTAAGTGGTTCTGTTAATACCTGATGTACTCTCCACTGGGATCTGTTCTCCTTCCAAAGCCTACAGGGCAGTAACAGTGGAAGAACTGCTGGAAGAAGCCACTGCAGGACAGCCACATCCAGCTTCCCGCATTAACACTCCAGTCCGCATCCAGAAGCAGCTCCTCGAATACCTGGGGCAGAAAAAAGCTTCTAGCTCCAGTGCTTGCACATACTGTGTGGAGAATATGTAAATGGCACTGATGTTACTACTGATGGACAATGGAACTTACACTAAACTCTTGCAAGGATAAACAGGTAACATTTTGAAAACATCAACATTTTCATTAATTTTATTTTGTACTGAGAACAAGCAAGTCACTTCCCCTCCAACGCTCGAAGTTTCAGAATGTTTGATTCCTGTATAAGAAATACCTTTTATATTTGAGTATAAAAGTATCTCATGTTCAGGCAAACAACAGAACCGAAAACAAATGCAAGAGCTGGGTTTCCCATAAACAAAATAAATAAATAAAAATAATAAATTACTGGGCTGACAAGTAACGCAATTCAAAATTCATCACTGGTATCATACCAATTGTACCTTTTTGTGGAAAATGAGAGGTGGGTGTAACTCATAACTATACATAACCTTGGTTTCCTGTGACATGACACATACACTGAGTGGCCTGTTCCTTTAAACAGCAAAGCATTTGGCTACAACTGAATGAATAAATGTAAAGCATGCAGCTAAGAATAAGAATGGCAAAGGCATCTGATCTAAGCGGTACATTAAAGACTGAACCTTCAGTCTGTTTCTGGATTATAGCTATTTATAGATATTTATCCTTGAAATAACAGCCACATGCCACACAACCTCAGAAGCACGATCAAATCGGTGAAAATGTTTTCCTCCTGAAAACAGAACCTTGTACTAAACGCATTCTGGTGAAATTCTATAGGTGCACCATCATACCCTTCTCTGGTCCTGGCACTGCACCCCAAGGGCAAACTACAACATTTCAAAGCCGCAGAGAAGGTCATCAGCTACAGCGTCGTCTCATTTATGTTTCTGCAGAACAATAAAGATCGTCATCAAACCCTCTGCTCAACAGAGTAACTTTGGGAAATACTACAGGCCGATGTAGGCCATAGTCAGCTTATATTTAACAGATTTCTTTCTGGTCAACAACACATCTTGGTGAACTTTCAGTGAGCCTCTAACCTAAGCTTAATCTTAACCATTAACCTCCAATTACAGATGAGTTGCACTTACAGACTATATGGTCAGACAGATGTTTTCCTGCTTATTATCTACCAACAGGCAACCATTACTGCTTATAAGTTTCTCCTGTACCCAATAAAGTAAAGAAGATCCAAAGATACTGAACCCCAACACTAACAGACATACTCAACTAGCTAGCCGAGAGGGATTTCCTCGCACAGTCAGCAGCTGTACTACTGTTTGCATTATATAATCATGAATCTGATCATCTGATCTTCAGGACGAGCCCCACTCTCAAAAGGTACAACACAGCACTCCTAGGACTTGATCCAGTAACCTTTACTCTGGGAGACCGTATCATTAGCCGACAGAACATCAGTGAGAAATTCTCATGGCCGTACTCTCATTCCGCTCTCCCAGCTGAGCCACAGGTCTCCCCGTGTGAGGAAGCAGGCGACGGCATGTCGAGCCAGCGGGTGAATCCAGCCCTCCTGCCGCAGCTGCGTCATGATGGCGTCGATCCAGGGGAAGCCCGTGCGGCCCTCAGCCCACTTAGCGAGGGACTCGGGGTCATGGTCCCACGGTATTTGCACGCAGATGGGATTCCCCTCCATCCGGTCAAAGTTTTGGTTGTTGGTAGCTGCCGTATAGAAGAATTCCCTCCAAAGCAGCTGGCCGAAGAGCGAGAGCGGTGGGCTGGTGTGCTTGCGTACCTCGAGGGGAGGGAAAGGAATATTCTGTTAGCATCCCTCTCTGAAACACTCGATGCTGCTCTCCACTGGGGGAGGTGAGGCCATTACATATAGTAACATTTGAAAATCTGATCTACATAATGAAAGTCATTATTACCTTCAAATAGAGGTCCCGTAGTTCGTAATAGAACAGTCGAGATGACAAGCAGCCAAACCGTAGGTAAGGACTCAAACCAGTAGGACTGGCGATGAGGGAACAAACATTGATCTGGGGCCTTTCAAAATTTGCCACCCAAGCCTGAACAATCAAAAGGGGGAAAAACAGACTTACACTCCATGGATTGAATCAGGTGAAGTGGTGGAATTTAAGTGGTTTTTATTTGGGTAAGTTACACTGGTCTGCTTGTATAAAGTGGTAAGTAGCGCGTTCTCACCCTGCAGGACTGGCTTAATGCTCAGCTTGTGAAGCCACTGAGCTGTGCCAAAAAACCCATAAGAGGAGCCTCTATAGAGACTATAGAGGCTCTCACATATTTACCTACATTTTTAACATCATCAGCGCTTCCCAGTTGTCATTTTAATGACAATAT